>CM051235.1:237103529-237577890 GCA_027917425.1 Gastrophryne carolinensis | reverse complement strand
AACTCAGCTCTCTGGCAGTCACATGGCGCATGCCCAGGCTCTTCTCCAATCAGTGACTTGCGCTCTATTCAGCTTTACTAAGCGGTGTTGACATCAGAGAGGCTTAGGCCCTTATTTAACAAGGGATAGCGCCAGGTAGTGAATGGTGAGCAAACGGTAATGACGCTCACCGCCACGAGAACGCCGGCTCCCCTCCGCAATCACACATTTATCAAGCTGATCCTGCTTAGCGACTGACAGAGCGCCAGATAGCGAATCATTCATCATTATTCCAGCCTCACCCCACAGCGCCAGCGTCCGACCTTGAACAGCGACAGGTATGACCTCTCGCTACCTGGCGCTCTCCAATGCATTTCAATGGAGCAATCTTTAAATATTCATAATTAATTGCTATTAATGTTTTTTTTTTTTTTTTTTTTTTAAATGTCAAAAATTCTGTGACCACTTCTGCAATGTTAGATATTTTTTTCAAGATAAAAAAAAAAAAACATTTGTGCAGAATTGATATTACAGGTCTGATATTAATGTATTCATATTACAAAATGTTTTGAAAAACATTTTTTTTTTTCCAAAAATATGGTTGGGGGTTAAAAAACGACTTTTAACCCATCGCCGCCAGCGCTCTGGGGTTTAAACAAGCATTTCACAGCGCGAGAATTTTTTGAGCGTGATTTGTTAATGAATACGCTGGGAGCCGTTCGCTATGGCCATTCGCTGTCATGCGCTCCCATACAGTGCGGAACCTGTCAAATAGCGACTCCTCACCCCGTATTCAACATTACCGCACACCGACTGAGTCGCTGTCAACAGCCGAACAACGGCCAAGCACAGCGAATACTAGCGGGCGCTGTGAAAATAACGCTACTGTCGCTCATCTGTCGCTACCTGGCGCTATTAATGAATCGGCCTCCCCGTAAAGCTGAATAAAGCGCAAGCCATTGTCCGCTTCCCTGTTTACCACTGGAAGCCATTCAGATATGCCTGATGCAGGTGATTGAGGGAAGCCGGGGATGCAGCCGCAGTGAGGTGAGTATACATTACAAGAATTAAAGAATTTGACCCTGGGGCAGGTATTCGACCATCCCTGGAGTAATTTAGATACCTGCTTGTACCTGCAGTGAAAACCATGGAGTGGACAACTATATCCTGTCCTCCATCAGGGCTTACGAAGGATCTTTAAATTGATTTCCAGGCAAAAAAAACATCTATACTCACCCTTTGTCTAGTGCAGCTCCGCCACCTGGACCCGCTGTTGTATAACATACCGATAGCAGAGAATGGTCCTCTCCTTTCCACCGGCAAGGACTGAGGGCTGCTCTTCTTCTTACAGTTTAAGAAAAAAAACAACAACCTTGACCTACGAAGTTGGGGCCTGCAAATAACACTACAGTATGAGTTATATACTTATGACCACTAGATGGCAATACATTTATACTATTTAAAGTGGACCAACACCCAGGGGGGATCGGCCCGGAAATCTATAAGATTCCCGGACCGATCAGATCCCACCCCGCTGGGCATCCGAAATCGGGATGTCCCGCGGGGAGGAACCCCCCAGGAAGCCCACAAACCTTACCTCAGCCCCGTTCCATCGGCGCATGCGCGAGCCGCGGCCGCGTCTCGCGCTTCCCTCTAGCAGGGCGCACACCCGCGCCGGCCGTTTGTGAATGGCCGGTGCAGGCGCGCTCCCTGTTAGAGGGAAGCGCGAGACGCGGCCTCCAGCGCTCAGAGCCAGCTGAGCTGGTATGCGCGTCCAGGCGGCCATGGACCCGCATACCACAGCGGCTCTGAGCGCTGTGATTGGCTGGCGCGGTCACGTGGGAGCGGGGAGAGGTGAGTTTTTTGGGGCTTTCTGGGGGGTTTCAGACAGCGGGGCACCCCCGATCGGGGTGCCCCACCGAAGTGGACCAAAACCCAGGATAGTCAAAATCCTGGGTGTTGGTCCACTTTAAACCAACCTCACTCTGGAGATTACAGAATTGAAAAAAAAGCATGATTCTGGTACAACTTGCTCATCTTAAAGCGGACCTACACACCATCCCTGGCAACTTTGGTCTTTTTTCCTCTTGATGGGGGACAGGAAATTGACGTGTCCCCATGCTGCAGACATGCTTCATTGCAATGCATATAGTATGGCTTGTATTATTTGGGGTTTTATGCCTGAATATTAAATTCCTAAGGCTCTTTAACTGTTGGGGCATCCTAGATCACCATCACCAGGGGCGATTGTTAAACTGGACCTACAGTCATTTTTGACTGGAAGTCTGCATAAAAGAGAAAGTGAAGTCATTAAAAGAGTACGCTAGCATTATATACAGATGTCTTGCCACAATGAAAACTTGTTTTTCTCTCCCAAAAAAGCATAAGGAGGACAACAGGGACTGGGTAATGTTCTTCATCTTGTACCCTAGTAGATTGTAAGCTCTTCTGTTTCCTGCTGTATACCATGGCTGCAAGTCTGGCAGGCTGCTTCATGACTAGCGCCAGGTAGCGGCAGATGAGCGTCTGTACAGAGATGCTTAGAGCGACCGCTAGTAGACGCTGTGATCAGCTATCGGTCGCTGTAATAGAGCACCTCAGTCGCTGTAGTAACCTGGCCGGCATTGATGAATGAGATGTATGTTGGGATACTAACACCAGTACAGCGTTGCAGGGAGCGAAAGGTAGCAACAGCTCATTGCGACAGACTCGGGCAGGCTGATTCATCACTAACGCCAGGTAGCGACAGATGAGCGTCTGTAGCAGGCATTTTCAGAGCGCCCGCTAGTAGTCGCAGTGCTCGGCCGTGGGTCGCTACTTCATAGCGACTCAGTCGCTGTTCAGTAATGTTGAATACATTGTGAGGAGTCGCTATTTGACCAGTACAGCGCTGTATGGGAGCGCATGTTAGCGACTGCTCATAGCGACCAACTCACACCATATTCAGCAAAAAAAACAGCCTCACAAATCTCTGGCGCTGAAAAATACTTGTTTGAAGCCCAGAATGCAGGAGGCTGTGTGTTAAAGTCTGTTTTTCAGCATCTATCCACTAGTAACAAAGTGAAAACATATGGAATTACATTGTAACAACATTGTAACATGAACACTTTAATGGCAGACCTGTAATGTCATTTCTGAAGAAATATATGAAAAATAAAAAAAATTTGAAAAAAACAGCTTATTCAATGCCAGAAGAGGTCACAGAATAATTTGAGATTAAAAAAACAAAAAAAAAACACAGTTCAAAGAGAAGGAAAGGATCGTCCATTGAAATGTATGGGAGCGCGACAGGTAGCGAGAGGTCATACCTGGCGCTGTGCAAGGCTGAACGCCGGCGCTGTGCTGAGGCTGGGAAAACGATGAATCAGACGCTACATGGCGTTATCCCAGTCGCTAACCAGATTCTGCTTGATAAATGTGTAATTGTGTGCCGTGTCCGGCGTTCACCTGTCGCTACCTCTCATTAACCAGCCACTACCTGATGCTATCCCTTCATGAATAAGGCCCTATTAGTGACTCACACCATATTCAACAAAAAAACAGACACACACAGCGTAGACTCTGGATCTGGTCGCTATAGCATAGAGCGGCAGACGCTGTGTGATTAAAGTCCATTTTTGAACACATATCCACCTGTAACAAAGTGAAAACACATGGAATTACATTGTTGTAACATTGTGACATTAACACTTTAATGCCAGACCTATAATGACAATCCTGCATAAAAATATAAAAAATCAAAAGTTTCAAAAATGACCAGGAGAGGTGACACAATTATTTGAGAGGAAAAAAATAAATGAAAATAAAAAAACCCTGTTTAAACAGAAGAAAAGGAACGTCCATTGAAATGTATGGGAGAGCAACTGGTTGCGACAGATAATACCTGGCGCTCTGGAAGCCAGAGCATCGGCGGTATACGCTGAGCTGTCTGTAATGTGGAATCGTACACTACATGGCGCTGTTAGT
The DNA here is from genome assembly GCA_027917425.1 of Gastrophryne carolinensis. Classification (NCBI taxonomy): domain Eukaryota; kingdom Metazoa; phylum Chordata; class Amphibia; order Anura; family Microhylidae; genus Gastrophryne; species Gastrophryne carolinensis. The sequence continues at coordinate 237,573,945 of CM051235.1, read as the reverse complement.
CGCTCATCAGAATCGGCTTCATAAATGTGGTCTTGTGTATAGCGCCCAGCGTTCACCAGACGCTGCCTGCCCCTTACAAGGCACTACCTGGCGCTATACCATGATGAATAACCCCTAAGTTACAGTAATAAAAAACTGCCCCATTTTTTGTGTGATTCAATCACTTTAAATCGAAGTTTTGTGTGTTTTTATTATGGTTTTCAGAAGACTGACATGCTCATGCACTGCTCGGGTGGTACTTGATATAAGTCAGAAAATGGAAAGTGGTACTTGATGAAAAAAGCTGGGAACCCCTGTTTAATAGATTATAAGCTCCTCTACCTTCTGTTTCCTACCTATATACCTTGACAGTTTCCTCCTGCTGCATTCTGTTATACTCGGGGAGGCCGGTTCATTAACAGCGACAGGTAGCGACAGATGAGCGACTGTAGCAGCATTTTCAGAGCGCCCGCTAGTAGTCGCTGTGCTTGGCCGTTGTTCGGTAGTTGATAGCGACTCAGTCGGTGTGCGGTAATGTTAAATATTGGGTGAGTAGTCGCTATTTGACAGGTTCCGCGCTGTATGAGAGCGCATGATAGCGACTGGCCCTAGCGAACGGCTCCCACCATATTTATTAAAAAATCACGCTCAAAAAATTCTCGCGCTGTGAAATGCAATCCCAGAGCGCTGGCGGCGATGGGTTAAAAGTATTTTTTTAACCCCCAAACAACCATATTTTTGGAAACAAAAAAAAAACAAGTTTTTTAAATAATTTGGTAATATGAATACATTAATATCAGACCTGTAATATCAATTCTGTACAATTTTTTTTTTTTTACCTTAAAAAAATTATCTAACATGGCAGAAGTGGTCACAGAATTTTTCACATTTAAAAAAAAAAAAACAATTAATAACAATTAATTATGAATATTTAAAGATTGTTCCATTGAAATGCATTGGAGAGCGCCAGGTAGCGAGAGGTCATACCTGGCGCTGTTCAAGGTCGCTCGCTGGCGCTGTGGGGTGAGGCTGGAATAATGATGAATGATTCGCTATCTGGCGCTATCTCAGTCACTAAGCAGGATTGGCTTGATAAATGTGTGATTGTGGTGGGGAGCCGGCGTTCTCGTGGCGGTGAGCGTCACCGTTCGCTCACCAGTCGCTACCTGTCGCTATTCCTTCATAAATAAGGGCCTAAGGCTGCATTCAGAGATGGCGATTGCAGGGTGATCACGCTTTCAGGGCAAGTGCTCCACGCTGGTGTTCAGCGTGTTTGTAATCGTGATTTCCACAACGGAGTGGAATCGCTATTGCAGCGCCCCTCAAAATACTGCAGGCAAGGCTTTTTGGTGGCGATTGTGATCGCTCAGCGAAAATCCCCTTTATGAATGTGCTCATACCCTGGACAGTGTTTGCAGGGCGATTGCCTTGAAGTGTGATCATCCCGCAATAGGTCTTGGTATGAAAAGAGCCTCATAGATTGTAAGCTCTTCTACCTTCTATTTCCTTCCTGTATGACTTAACTGCAAGTGGTTCCATTTGCTGTATTCAGTTATATAATAAAAGATTGTAATCTCTTCTACCTTCTGTATTCTACCTATATATTGTGTTTCCACCTGCTGTATTTTGTTACACTCTAATAAATTGTAAGCTGTTATACCTTCTGTATCCTTCCTATATACCATTACTGTTTCCAGCTGCTGTATTATGTTTTACTTTAAAAGATTGTAAGCTCTCCTACCTTCTATTTCCTAACCTATATACCGCAACTGTGTTTCCACCTGCTGTATTCTGTTACATCCTGTATCCTTCCTATATACCATTACTTTTTCCAGCTGCTGTATTTTGTTATACTCTGATTGTAAGCTCTTCTACCTTCTATTTCCTAACCTATATACCTTAACTGTAAGTATTTCCACCTGATGTATTCTGTTATATCCTAATAGATTGTAAGCTCTTCTACCTTCTGTATCCTACCTATATAACATGACTGTTTCCACCTGCTGACTACTGTATTCTGATATATCCTAATGGATTCTAAGGCCCTTATTTAACAAGGGATAGCGCCAGGTAGCGAACGGTGAGCGAACGGTAATGACGGGCCCCGCCACGAGAACGCCGGCTCCCCTCCGCAATCACACATTTATCAAGCCGATCCTGCTTAGCGACTGACAGAGCGCCAGATAGCGAATCATTCATCATTATTCCAGCCTCACCCCACAGAGCCAGCGAGCGACCTTGAACAGCGACAGGTATGACCTCTCGCTACCTGGCGCTCTCCAATGCATTTCAATGGAGCAATCTTTAAATATTCTTAATTAATTGCTATTAATGTTTTTTTTTTTTTTTTGTAAATGTCAAAAATTCTGTGACCACTTCTGCAATGTTAGATATTTTTTTTAAGGTTAAAAAAAAAAAAAATTTGTGCAGAATTGATATTACAGGTCTGATATTAATGTATTCATATTACAAAATGTTTTGAAAAACTTGTTTTTTTTTTCAAAAAATATGGTTGTTTGGGGGTTAAAAAACTACTTTTAACCCATCGCCGCCAGCGCTCTGGGGTTTAAACAAGCATTTCACAGCGCGAGAATTTTTTGAGCGTGATTTTTTTTGTTTAATATATTTTTATTAGGAGGAAACAAAACACGTAGCTCCAAAGCAATGCAAGGATCAAATCCACATTACATCTTATCAACAAAGATTACATATGCATCATATCTAACAAATTATACGTTTGCTCACAGCAAGACAAGAGCCCCGTGCTCCGCCCTCCTTTATTAAATTTTTATAGGTGTAAGTGTAACGAAGAGTTACTTAGAGAAAGAGAGAGAAAAGAGAGAAAAAGAGAGAGAGAAAAAGAAAAAAAGGACAGAGAAAGAGGACCTAAGTGGGGGAGAAAGGAATAAGGGAGCGAGCAGGCCGAAAACTGCCGCTCCCCTCTTCAGTCCTCAGTGGCAGACGAGGGGTTCACCAAGCCAGCACGGGAAGGGGGGGCCGCAGGCGGCGAACGAAGTGTAAGTCGGGGAGGACCCGGCGGTACCAGGCCAAAGGGCCCCCTCCACGCCGTTATAGGGCGGAAAGCATTGTCATGAACTCTGGCGTATCTCGCGTCATAATCCATATTGACCAAGTCTTGGTAAACTTCTCTCTCCCGCCCTCCACGCCCTCGAGCACCATCTCCTCCATTCTCCTGATTCCCTCTACCTCCCGCAGCCACTCCCAGATGTCTGGTGCATTTTGGGAGCGCCAATGCCGTGGCACCACTGATCTGGCCGCGGTCAGAAGGTGTCGGAGGATCCCTTTCTTTGCCGCAGAAATTGAACCGGGCACCATGGATAGTAGAGCTATTTGCGGTTCTCTAGGTACATCCTCCAAAGTCAGGAATTTATACACCGCAAAGACCTGATCCCACAGTCTATGTATCGCAGGGCAACTCCACCATATGTGGAGCATTGTGCCTTCAGCTTTACCACACCGCCAACACACTCCCGAGTCGGCTCCCCCGTATCTGGCCAAGTCCACCGGGCACCTGTACCACCGGGACAAGATTTTGTAGTTTCTTTCCTGGGCTCTACATGCCAAAGAGAGTTTATGAGTTAGGGTAAATGATTTTTCCCAATCTTCGGCTTCAAATTTCCGGCCCAGGTCCCGCTCCCATCTCCCAACGTACCCAAGATCGTCCGAAGAGTCTCTCTCCGTCAGCAAGACCTGATATAGGAGTGAGAGGGCATGTGGCGGCCCGCTGTCCGCTCTCAAGATGCTCTCGAAAGGAGTCAGAGAGCTAGTGAGCGAGGTTCTCTGGGCACGAGAGGAGATGAAAGCGACCAGCTGCCTGTGCAGAAGCCAGGAAACCCGCTCCCCCCGACCCCGTGTCTGGAGATCCCGGAGGCCCGGAGGACAATTGTTTTGCATCGTATCAGCTAGTCTGACCCCCTGTGTTTTTTCCCAGATCAGGAACTTACTCACCCCTACTCCCGGTGGGAAGGCGGGATTGTCAAACAGGGGAGTTAATGGTCCCGGTCTAGACGATAAGTTCTTCTTCTTAAGGGTCGCATCCCACACAGATAATAAGGAGCGGGTCAGCAGTGGGAGACCATGTGGCTTAGGCCTCAAACGAGGCTCCACCCAAGGGAGTGAGGTAAGGTCGAGAGGTGAGGCCCCCCCCTCTATACCCACCCATAGCTTATCTTCTCCATGGTGAAACCAGTCTACCAACCTGACCAACACAGCGGCGGTGTGGTAACACTTGAGGTCCGGCATCCCCAACCCCCCCCTGTCCTTGGGTCTAGTCAATACTGTGTAGCGAATCCTTGGTCTCTTATTGTTCCAGACAAATCCAATCCAGGCGCTCTTCAGTATCTTGAAGAATCCCCGCTCCGGTTTAATTGGAATGGTCTGAAACACATAAAGAAAGCGGGGCAATATGTCCATCTTCAATATGTTTATACGTCCCATCCACGAGTACTGCGTCTTATTATATGACTTGAGGGTTTCCTGTGTCTTAGCTAGCAGGGGTGCATAATTTAACCTGTATAAGCTTTCAAGATTAGTTGGCAGTTGAACCCCTAGGTATGTAATGGACTCCTTCTGCCACTTAAATGAAAAGTTTGTTTGCAAGAGCCGTAAGGTATCATTTGGGAGGGAGATATTAAGGGCCTCCGTTTTGGAGAGATTGACTTTAAAATTACTAAGGGAGCCAAATCTATCAAATTCTTTAAGTATGGATGGTAAGGAGAGATGAGGGGACGTAATGTACAGCAGGAGGTCGTCCGCAAATAAGGATAGCTTGTGTTCCCTCCCCCCACAGGGGATTCCTTTAATTGCCGGGTTTGCTCTCAGGGCTTGTGCCAAGTGCTCCATGACTATTACGTATAAAAGCGGCGATAGCGGGCATCCCTGTCTCGTCCCATTGTTAATGTCAAATGGAGGTGATAAAGTCCCATTTACTCTAACCCTTGCCGTTGGCCCCTTATAGAGTGACATAATCTTGCCCAGCATTTCCGGGCCTATCCCAATCTGTACTAATGCTGCTCGCAGAAAACGCCAATGGACCCTATCAAACGCCTTTTCGGCGTCTACAGAGAGCAGGCATGAAGGGATCTTTTGAGTTTGCGCATAGTGCATGAGGGTAATCGTCTTCAGGGTGTTGTCTCTGGCTTCTCTACCCAAGGTGAAACCCACCTGGTCCCTGTCTATAATCTTAGCCAAAGGTTCTTGTAATCTGTTTGCAATGACTTTGGCGAAGAGCTTCAAGTCTACGTTGATTAGTGAAATCGGTCTATAATTACCAATTATGGTCCTATCCTTGTTGGGTTTCGGTATAACTGAGATATGGGCTTCCAAGGACTGTCTGGGGAAGGGGCAGGAGTCCGAGATACTATTGAACACTTTCGTTAGGAAAGGGGTAAGCCTTTCCCCTAGAGTTTTATAAAATCGTGGTGTGAATCCATCTGGGCCCGGGCTTTTCCCCAATGGGGTTTCCTTGATAGCTCTCCCAATCTCCGTCTCTTCAAAGGGTGTCTCTAATGAGACTCCCACTTCCTCCGGCAGAGGAGGAACTGCCGTCTCCTCGATGTATTCTGCAATATGAGGATCTACAGTCTCCGGGGGTGGAGGTTCCCGACCGTCCCCTATATTATATAGCCTAGTGTAGTATCCCTGGAATTCCTCCAGTATCTGGTCAGGTCTGTGAACCTCCCGTCCCCCCCCCCCTCTAATGGTCGGGATATACGTCAGGTCCTGTCTCGAGTGCAAAGATCTGGCCAATAACTTCCCACATTTATCCGAAAATTCATAGAACCTGGCTCTGCATCTGTCCCTGTATTTCAAATAGCACTGGTCGTACAGCTTTTTCAGCGTTTCTCTGGCCGCAATAAGTTCCATCAAATCACTGTTGGAGGGTGTCTGTTTGTGTGTCTGCTCCAGTACTTGGATACGGTCCAAAGTGGTCCGAATCTGATGCGCCCTCTCTCTCTTCAGTCGGGAGCCATGTTTAATAAATATGCCTCTGAGCACACACTTCATCGCCGCCCACTGTGTCGGTAGTGGGGTGTCGTCATTGGCATGGTCAGCAATGAAGTGAGAGACAGAGCTCCCCACCTCAGCCAGGCAGACAGGGTCCCCGAGTAGGTTATCATTGAGTCTCCATCCAAATTGGCTCCGGACCCCTCCCGTCACCGGCAGGTTGAGATATACCGGAGAGTGATCCGACCAGACCATCGGGCCGATTGAGGCACTCACGTCCCTGGACAGGGCATAGTGACTGACAAAAATGTAGTCCAGTCTACTGTAGGATGCATGGGTGTGAGAGAAAAATGTGTAGTCTCTCGCCCCCTGGTTCAGGATCCTCCATACATCCACAACCTGCAGGTCACTCAGTGTCTTTCTAAAGTTCGCCAGTTTAGATTGTGGTATTGTCGACTTACCCTGTGACGTGTCTAATCGTGGATCTAAAGCCATGTTAAGGTCTCCCCCCAAGATTAGGATCCCTGTTGCAAATTTCTCCAAAAGACGGAGAAATCGAATCCCCACTCCCGCCTGATCTTGGTTGGGCAAATATATGTTTGCTACAGTGTAGGTCTCCCCACCGGCCAAGAATTTCAAAAAAATGTATCTCCCCTGGGGGTCTATCTGTGTGTCCAGTGGTTCCAGTGAAGACCCTTTATGTATTGCGATCGATACTCCTTTGGACTTAGCGTCGGGGTTCGGCGAGTGATACCATCTAGTAAAGTACTTGTTTTTAATTTCTGGGAGTCTCCCGCTACTGAAATGGGTTTCCTGGAAAAGTATCACATCTACTCTCTCTTTATGCAGCCCGTAAAGTATCTTGGCTCTTTTTTCTGGGATATTCAGCCCCTTAGCATTGAGGGAGCAAATCTTTATAGTAGCCATACCGCCGGACCCTCCCCCCACCCAGCACAGGACAGGAGCACGGGTAAAGGAGGGTGTGTAACGTGTAAACCTCTACAACCTCCGAGAATCAGAGAGTAGGAAAAAAGGCAGTAAGGAAAGGAAAAAAGAGGTGAAGAGAAGAAGAACCTAAGAGTAGAAAAACCCTCAAACAGGCAAGAGGGTAGGTTCTATAACCGGAACAAATGTTCCTTATTCTGCCTAGTCTCACCCGGCGGGAACCTGGTGAGAGGGAGCAGAAACCAGAGGGGGTAAATGTGACCTCGCATCCCGGAGCGGGGCCCCAGGAAGCCCGCCTCTCAACACCATGTCTAGGAGGCGATGTGGCCAACGAATTTCAATAATCAAACTACTAGCATTTAAGGCAACATGTAAACAACATCATTTCAACCCAGTAATGAGAACAAGTTAAAACACAGTGTAGAGCGGTGGGAAAAGGGGGAGGAACAAAGGAGAAAAAATGACAAAGCTCAACAATGGTCAAATTCTTCGTCTGCCTGCAGGGGCAACTCCCTGGACGGGGAGCGGCCAATTCTCAAAAGGATACTAATGCGGCCAGCCGGGGGGCATCTCAGCTGGAGACCTGTATCTCGAAGCCCAGTGGCCTATCTCCCAGGGTCTGGACGAATAGGGCGGGCAGGGCCCCCTCCGCCGCGTCTCCACCGGCGCTCTCCTCCGGCACCCGGTTCTCTTCGTGGGGGTAGGTCCGCGCTAAAGTCTAGCCAATCCGGTATGTCGATGGGATCAATGTCCAAAAATCGGAACAGAGCAGGAAGGTCCTCTCTGCGTCGCAAGGTAAAGGTGCCATTGGTGTTACGGACAATAAGGTGGAAAGGATGTCCCCATCTATATGAGGCATTCACCTCCCGACATTTTTCCAGGAGGGGGCGCATCACTCTCCGCATACGCAGCGTGTGTCGAGAGAAGTCCTGGAGAATCCGGATCCCATGGCCGCTCCACTCCACTCGCCGCATTTCCCAGGCTTTACGTAAGATGTCCTCCTTGACTATAAAGAAGTGTATGCGACAAAGGACATCCCGCGGCGCATCAGGATCACCCGCTGGTCTGCTGGTCACTCTGTGGATACGGTCAATGATTATCTCAGAGTCCTTAGGTTTTCTGAGCAGAGAATTGAAGATGTCTGAGGCCACTGACCGCAGTTGGGTCGGGGGGATTGATTCCGGGATGCCCCTTAGCTTCAAATTATTGCGCCTGTTGCGGTTTTCCAAATCGTCTGCCTGCAGAATAATATCCGTGAGCTGACATTTTTGGTTTCGGGACGCCCTCTCCAGTTCAGCGATTCTATCTTCATGGCTTGCGCTGGAGCTCTCCAGGGAGGCCACTCTGGTATCTAGGGCTGATGTTTGTTGATGAAGATCCTCCAGGTCCTTCCTGACCGCCCGCTCAATTCTCAGTGCTACTGCATCCAGATCTCCTTTTAGGTCCGCTTTAGTGGGAAGAAACTGGAGAAGAAGTTTGATGCTGGGGTCTAGTGCGGTGGGAACGTCCCCGGGTGCCTGCTGCGGGTGCAGGTCAGAGCGGTGTCCATCCCCAGGACTCTTAGAGAGGTTCCCCGTCGGTCCACTCCAACAGTCTTCCCTTGAGGCCGGTCGCTCTAGTGGATCCCCTTCAGAGCCCGAGTACCAGGCCAGTGGCGGCGTACAGCTGGCTGGGAGTATGGGGCTATGGACCTGCGACCACCCCAAGCCCTCACAGTCCATAAGGGGGTCCCCCTCTGTGAGAGTGATGTTTTCTGCGGGGGACAGGGAACTGGCCAGGGAGCCGCTGGATGGAGGCGGAGGGTGGATCTCACAGGTGGTGATGAGAGTGTGTGGACCCTGATATGGGTGGGCATCCCTCTCAATCCCTGTTTGTGGGGGGGGTGGGGACTGTGTCTTTAAGTGCTCTGTGTCTCGGCCGGCAGCAGGGACTGGCTGATCTGTGAAGCCTTTTGCTGGTGCGGTCTCCCGCGCCTCCACCACACGTGGCTGCGAGGACCCAGTCATCCTGCATGCTGGATTCGCCCCCCCCTCTCCTCCAGTCTCAGATGCCGGGATGTGCCAGCGTGAAGGGGTGATCTCTCTCACCTCCGCCGCCGCCTGCGCGTCAGCCGAGCGGCTCCTCACCTCCGTCGGCGGCTGCCTCTCTTCCTCCGACCTCCGCCTCCCTGGTTCACGCTGTGGGAGACTCGCTCCCCTCCGCTCCCGCGCCATTTTGGATGACGCCGCCTCACCTCCGGGCCGGTCCGTCGGCTGCATGAATCGGGCGATTCCTCCGCCTGCACGCCCCCCGCCGCCTCCTCTCTGTGTCCTCTTCTTTCTGGCGCTGCCCATAGTAGAAAAAATCGCTCGCTCTCTGCGCATATATCAGCTGAAGGACGGGTAAGTCTCCGGAGCCCCACGTATGAGCAGCCTCACTCCGCCATGCGCCGGCCACGCCCCCCTGAGCGTGATTTTTTGATGAATATGCTGGGAGCCGTTCGCTATGGCCAATCGCTGTCATGCGCTCCCATACATCGCGGAAATCGAGAGAAAACCAGCACTCCAGTAGTAAGCACAAATAGAACTATATTAGTGAGTTTCAATCCAATCCAACGTTTCGGGGGTTACAGCAGGCCCCCTTCATCAGGGTCAACACACAACCCATACATCGCGGAACCTGTCAAATAGCGATTCCTCACCCAATACTCAACATTACGGCAAACCGACTGAGGGCCTTATTTATCATGGGCTAGCGCCAGGTAGTGTCTGATGAGCGCCAGGTACCGCCAGCTATCGGCGGCTACCGACTCAAGTATGCCCGGCGGCGGTCACAATGACGCATTTATCAAGCTAAATGAGGCTAGCGCCGGCGAGAGCGTCAGCTAGCGCGGGATTCATCATGAAGCCGCCTGGAACGAACAGCGCCGCTGCAAATTCCTTCACAGCGCCGCTGCAAATTCCTTCACAGCGCCAGGTATGACCTGTCGCTCCCTGGCATTGTCCAATGCATTTCAATGGAGCAATGTTTAATTAATCATAATTAATTGGTAATATTTTTTTTTTTTTTTAATGTAAAAAATTCTGAGACCACTTCTGCAATGTTCGGTTTTATTTTAAAGTAAAAAAAATAAAAAAAAAATTTGTGCAGAATTGATCTTACAGGTCTGATATTAATATATTCATATTACAAAATGATTCCAAAAACATGTATAACGTTACAATCAAAAAATATGGTTGTTTAGGGGTTAAAAACTAGTTAACACCCATCGCCGCCAGCGCACTGGGGTTTAAACAAGGAATGGACAGCGCCAGCACATTCGGAGCGTGATTTGTTAATGAATATGAAGCAAGCCGTTCGCTCTGGCCATTCGTTGTCAGGCGCTCACATACAACGCTGAACCTGTGAAACAGCGACCCCTAAGCCCGTATTCAACATTACCGCACACCGACTGAGTCGCTGTCATCAAGCAAACGCCGGCCAAGCACAGCGAATACTGGCTGGCGCTGTAAATATCACGCTACAGTCGCTCATCTGTCGCTACCTGGCGCTATTAATGAATCGGCCTCCCCGTCGCTATCAACTACAGAACAACGGCCAAGCACAGCGACTACTAGCGGGCGCTCTGAAAATGCTGCTACTGTCGCTCATCTGTCGCTACCTGGCGCTATTAATGAATCGGCCTCTAAGCTCTTTTACTTTTGGTTTCCTACATATATACCCTGACTGTTTCCGCCTGCTGTATTCTTTATACTCTATAGATCTGGGACGCTCCATGTTGCTAGTATCTGGGACAAAGTACAGGATATAAAGTATATTTAAACCAGGGTTGTAACTTGAGGGAGTGCTACCGCATCGGGGCTCCGGAGTTCACGGGGCCCCATCATTGTTGCTCTTCCGCCTTATTTATTATATTTGTGCTTGCCATCATTTAGAGAAAGATACCATGTATCTTTGCTGTTTCAGTCTTTCGTTATCAAGTTGCATCCAAACGATTTGAAATACAGAAAAAATGTACTGCATAAGCCAAGAAAGGGCCCTATTTATGATAATGTTCGCACCAGGACCCCATCACATTTGGTTACGCCACTGATTTAGAATTTAGTACTTTTTTCATTTGCTATCGGGCCCCGGCATTTGTGGTTAGTATCCTACGTCTACACAGTCCCTGCAATATATTATCTGTGTATTTCCTATGTTTTTTTGCCTGTTGATTATTGCATACTAAGCTCACATTTGTTCCCAAACCTCCATTCTCCCCTGAGGACTGCTAGTGGTGATAGCCCTCCAGTTCAGAGCTCCGCAGCACCTGCCTGTCACAAAGAATATGTAATTGCCCGGGAAGATGCCTATTAGACATGAAACGGCTGAACGACCAGAGCCTCTAATTACACACTGGCTGGGGGGACACATTTAAAAAAGAAAGAAAAAAAAATCCCCCTTGATATGGGTGGTGGGCGGCGGCCGGTGCCCCCTTGACAGGTGAGCGATGATTATTGGTGTATTGTTCTGGGTGGGCGGGAATAGCACAGATGTCAATGTAACTGACACTCACCTTGTTCTGGTTCCCAAGGCAGACCTGTAATAGTAGTGTCTGTTGTTTCCATCTCCCCTGACAGATGAGCTGAAATAAGTTGCTGCAAGATTATGTAATGGTGCCTTTTTTATCACAAAATGGTGGAGTGCTGGTGCCCAACTCCTGTGATTGTGCATTAGCAAAGGTGAGTCTGACCAGTAGTGGCAGGGTGGCCATATTATATTGGCTTCCTAAATGTAGCGTCAATGTACACCATGGAGTACCTACTGTAGGACTAACCTGTGTCATCTATGGCCACTTGGACTGAACAACTGTTCCACACACAGAGCTTCTCTGGTTGGTAATCTAATGCTAAGAACATTTTCCCTTTCTCTCTCCTACCCCAGTTTAAAGTGGGCCAAAACACAGGACTTTGACTATACTGGGTTTAGGTCCTTTTCCCCGGGGAACTCCGATTGGGGGTGCCTCGCTGTGTGAAACCCCCCAGATCGTCCAAAGAAACTCACCTCTTCCCGGTCCTACGGCCCATACGCAACCACCCGTCCAATCAGCACGCTCGAAGCCGCTGACGTCACGCCATGTAAGACGGCGTCTAAGGCCAGTGGCTCCGAGTGCGCTGGCAGCCGCATCCCCCGCTTTCCTCTAACATTCAAAAATGCGTGGGCAGGCACCCTGCTTGAGGGATAGCGGGGGATGTGGCTGCCAGTGCTCTGGGAGCCGCTGGCCTTAGACTTCGTTGCGCATGCGCCGTTGGACCGGGAAGCAAGGTAAGTGAACGGGGCGACCTGGGGGGTTTCACACAGCAGCGCATACCGATTTTGGATGCCCCCGGGGGGGGGGGGGGGATTCCCTGGCCAATCGAGCTGGGTTTTGGTCCACTTTACAGTTAGGCTGAAAAATATTAGTGCTCACCTTACCTCACAATCCTGATCCCTTGCTGCTCTGGCTGGTGAAAGTCTTCTGCTGCCAACATCTGGGCACAGTGTGCTCCCCCTGCTGGCTCCTGTAACCAGCCATGCCTACATCCCAAATGCCTAACCCTGATTGGAGAGATGGTTGCTTCACTTGACCGACCTCCCTGAAGACTGCCCTAGGGTGGCCAGTTTGTATAGTGATGACAGCAGAAGTCTGATGGGGTTTCTGTAAGGGATCGAGGCAGCAGCAGGCCTAGCTAGGTAGCACTGCAAAAAGTCCTTATTACTCACCTGTTTTGTATTCTTGCATTGTCCAAGATAAGGCTGAAGCAATTTTAGACTCCAACCCGCGTGGGATTCCAGAATAGGTAGTATTATAAGCAGATATGCATCCTACGTCCCACACTCCAGGGAATTCATAAGGTTTCAAGGGGTGCTTTGGTCAAAAATGACTGCAAGGGTGCTCAACTTTCCAGTTGGGGGCAGATTTGGATGCCCCTTCATGCAAACAGTATAAAGAAAGCTAAAATCAGCAAACCTTCAGTGCAGTCCTTGCTTCGGTGCTCGGTGGAACTGGAGTGGTTCTGCCAGATTTTGGGCGTTCTTTTACTGTCTGCATAATGGGGCAAATTTGGATGCCACAGTGCAGCACCACTTTGAGGAGGCCCATTAGCTGGAAATCCCAAGGACATGGAGAAATCAGGTGATTTTACTCATCACCCAATTCTCCAGTGGCGCTTCGTCTGGCGATGTGGACCGATGGGCCATCACGTGGACAGCTGGAGGGCAGAGTGTATGTTTGCCCAGTTTTGGGTATTGCTATGTAGTTTCTAGTGCATGGGCTGCTCACTGTAGTAGCAGGTGTATTTTAATTATACTCAAACTTGAGGTAGGGCAGTTTTCCTTGGCTTGAAATGTAAAGCAGAACTATGCACACAAATAGAGGTCCCTATTAGAATACAAAGTATCAGCCCCATTGCCCCAACCTCAATTTGACATACTCACCCTACACAGCATGTCTGATTATTAGCAGTAGGGGTAAAAATTATTGTTATTTTCTTTCCTGTATTTTTAAGAACCAACATTACACAAGATGGAGCACCCAGGACCTGCTACAAACTTCCATGTTGCATGTACAGAAAGTGTCCTAGGGAGAAGGGCAGGTCCCTTGCCATCCCCTGCTCCCAGAAATGGTATGAGGGTCTCTACCTGTTCACTAGTTTAAGCATAAAGAACCCACCACTAACAAGCATCTCACTTGCTGAAGCCTGATCTTCAGCCTAATCTTTCAGGCAAGTGAGAAGAAGGCTTTCTCTGGTGCTCGTGCTTGATTCAATACTTCTCTAGGGTCTTTAGTTTTGATTGAAGCTCTTGGTGGTGTCTTCGGCCTTGCTTGATCCTTGGCTTCCTCTGGGATCTGAAGACAGGATACTAACCTGTAAGCTTGGTGCACCAGGCTGGTAGACCTGGGAAAAAGGCATCTCATGTCACATCAATATCAAGAAATTCTAAAGCCCTACACAGACAACGAGGAAACAAGGGAAAAGGAGAGATGGAGGGCACAAGGGGAAAAGAAAGGGGACCAAGGGAAGTGGAGAGAAAACAAGGGTAAAAGAGAGAGAGAGGAAGGGAACAAGGGGGGAAGAAAGAGATTGGGAATAATGGACGGAGAGATGGAGGGCACAAGGGAACGGTAGAGAGATGGAAGGAACAAGGGCACAGAAAAATGCAGGGAACATTGGAAAAAGAAATAGATAAATAGAAACAAGGGACAGAGAGAGAGTGAGAGGTTGTCAGCACAAGGGAAAGAGAGATAGAGGAATCAGGGGAAAATGAGAAAGAGATGTAGGGAATAAGGAAAAAGAGAAAGCTGGAAAAAACAAGGGGAAGAAAGAGAGAACAAGCGGAAAAGGAGAGAGATAGAGGTAACAAAAGAAAAGAGGCAAAAAGAAAAAGAGGGAGGGAGAGCATGAGGACAAAAGAGCAAAATGGAGTGAAGAAGGGAAAAGGAGAAAGCTTGAGGAAAAAAGGTAACAGAAAAGTTGTGAAAAAGAGAGAGAGGGCACAAGGGAAAGTTAAGAGAGAGATTGGGGAACAAGGGCAAAAGAGAAAGAGAGATGATGGAACAAGGGGCAAAGAGAGAGCTGTAAGGCACATGGAAATGGTGTGTGAGAGTGATTGCAGCAAGGCCGGATGAAGGTTAGCAGGGGAGCCTCATGCCGCCTGTGGTACCCCTAATCTGATGTTTGTTGGAAACATCTCCTGTATCTGGCCAGGGCTTCCCCTAGCCATTCGGCCTCATCCTGGAAGGAAGCCTCCAGCTGGGCCAGCACAACATGTCCCCCTATAGCTGAAGCATGCCAGTATAGATTAGGGGGTAGCCGGCACCCGAACAAGCCTCACAATATCAATTAGTGGACATTTTCTTGAAGCCTTTCACCAACATAAATTGGAGTGTCAGCTCTTCTGTCACACCCTGTCAAATGAAGATTAACGACTTTATGGGCAGCCGGAGGACAGCTGGCCTTGATAAATAAGGTGATAACATCATCAGAGCGCGAGGTGTAACTTCTAGGGACTTTCCACCCCTTAATGGATCCATTCCTTGCAAAACCTCAAAACTGATTTTCAGTGAAGCGCAACGGACACATGAGACTTCACCCAGAGGCATGATGGGAAATAATTAGCGAGGGAGCTGCGCGTGATGTGTGGGGTGGTGCTACACCGCCCTAATATTTCGATTATTAGTACATAGTTTCAGCTTCATCAAGGTCATAATAAACAGGCTCTGACAGGGCTGAATGCCCCGGGGGTAGGTGTAATGTCCCCAACTGCAGGGCAATCTGCATCTATATCTATAAACTGGACCTAAAGTCAAAAACGTCTTTAGGTATATGGGGTGTGACTGCACAGAAGTTTAGGGGGTATGACGGTTGCTGGGATTGCTGTCTTTTTCCTTTAATTTTTTTTTTTTTTAATTTTTAATGCATAGATGGCCATTGTATGCTTGGGCACACATAGGAATTCATCCTCCGCATTTAACCCATCCGTGCAGTGAGCATACACATGTCCGGAGCGGTGGGCTGCCCTAATAACAGCGCCCGGGGAGCAGTTGGGGGGTTAGGTGCCTTGCTCAAGAGCACTTCAGTCATGTTCCAGGACCAGGATTCGAACCTGCCACCGCTCCCTTACCTCTAGGCTCCCTTACCTCCCAAGTCCGCTCCCTTACCTCTAGGCCACAACTGCCCCTTAAGGCCACAACTGGCCACAACTTCCTGACCACAGCTCTGCTCTGTAAAGCACAGCTATAACCCGACCCCCTGCACCTTGCGCCCCTCCTCTCCTCAGTAAGTGATGTCTGAGGCAAGATGGCGGCGGATATCCTAGAGTGCTGAACAGAGTTTCAGCCCAGTGGGGGGAAAGAATAATAAGTAAGTTTACTGTAAGAGTCTTGAAAGGGCCCCATTTAAAGTGGACCAAAACCCACGGCAATTGGCCTGGGAATCTATAAGATTCCTTGGCTGATCGATTCCCTCCCACCGAGGCATCCAGAATCAGGATGCCCCGCTGTGTAAAACCCCCCAGGTCGCCCCATACACATACCTAGCTTCCAAGTCCAACGACGCATGGGCGAGCCACGGCCGCATCCTCGCTATCCCTCTAGCAGGGCATTTGTGATTGGCCGGCACAGACACACTTCATGTTAGAGGGAAGCGAGGATGCGGCTGCCAGCGCGCTCAGAGCCGCTGGCCTTAACTAAGCATGTGCAGAAGCACGCGCTCAGCCGGGGATGCGGGGGATGCAGCAGCTCAAGCTCCCTTTCAAGTCAATGAGAGCTGCCCGCCGAATGACATACTCGCGGCAGGTGGCTGTCATTGGATGAGAGCCAACGCACACATGTGTGGAAAAGTACGTTTTTATGGGCAAACTGGGGAGTTTCACGGTTCTTTTTTCGCTTTAATTCCCAGAGTGTGTGTGTATGCTGCGGGAATCTCAGAAACAGGTACATTTCTGAACTTTAGAATTAGATGCAACAGCAGTGGGGAAGAAAAAAAAATGTTTTTTTTTTACCCTTTAGTCCATTTAAAAGGGCTGAGAAAGATACTCACCTTTTCTCCTCCGCAGCTGCTTCCTCCCAGACTGGTGCTCAGAAACATCTTTATTTCTGAGATCAGGTCCTCTAGCATCATTGCTGCTTCAGGAACAGAGACTGTGCATGGCCAGACATTGCCTTGGCACGCTCTCTCCATTGCACTGAATGTAGCTGTGTGGGCACAAGAACTGTGACTGATGGGGAGGGGGCTGAGCAATGACTAATAGAAAGCATTGGTCAGGTGCCCAGAGAATTCTGGTGTGTGTTCATGCTGTGGGACCTTCATCCTGAATTAGAGCCTATTTTATGTCCCCCTCCCCCCCCTGCACATACAGATTGCCCACCATCAATGTCATCCTACCTGCATCTACTGCATTTTCTGAGCCTTTAAACATCCAAGATGGCAGCACATGGAGTTTCAGTGTATTCTGACTGTGCTGCTTTGCATTCTGGGATTGCTGTCCTTTTTCTGACCCCAGCTCTGCTCTGTCTATAACCCCATTCCCTGCAGTTTTCCCCCCTCTCGTCAATATATGATGCTTCTGAGGCAAGATGGAGGCGCCTGTATCCTAGAGTTCTGAACAGAGTTGCAGCCCAGTGGGGGAAAGAATAAAAAGTGACTAAAAAAGTAAACTATATGAATTTTAGATGCTGGGGAATAGTTTTTTTTTAGGGGTTTGGGTCTTTCATCAAATCATACTGAAGGTCCGGCTTAAGAAGCAGCTACGTTTCTGGGCACCTGACCCAGATGGAACAGCAGGGCAGGGAGAACAGGTGAGTTATTGATTTTTTGTTGCCCTTTAGCCACTTTAGCAGGGGGCGCGTGACTGGCGTGGGCACGCTCCCTGTTAGAGGGAAGCGAGGGATATGGCCGCCAGCATGCTCGGAGCCGCTGGCCTTAGACGCTAGCTTAGACTTGTGTGACATCACCGGCTCTGAGCGTGCTGATTGGATGAGTGGCCGCCCAATCTGAGTGCCCCAGGGGAAAGGACCAAAACCCAGGACCAGAAAAAATCCTGGGTTTTGGTCCACTTTAAATGGGGCCCTGCCGAGGCTCATACAGTGAGTAACCCTTTTTCTGTCTTTTAAATGAATTGGATGCAGCTAGACAAATAATGACTGAAACCTCAGAGATAAATGGTGTTGTCTATCTCTAAATGATGGCAAGTGTGAACATGTGATCTGTTAAATAAGGTGAAGGAGCTACAATGATGGGGCCCCTCTGACTTTCTGGGCCCTGGTGCTGTTGCACCCCCTATAGTCATACCATCTAACTTTTCAGTGTGGAAAAGAGGGACAATGGTTAAATGAAGCCACACTCCCTCATTTACTGCTGCAGATCTGCCCGTTACACCTCAAAGAGGGACAGGGGGGCATGGACTCCAAAGAGGGACACTTTGGAGGTATGCCTATAGTTACTCCCCTGTATTGTATCTACAGTAAATGAGACATTAGCTGTCACAGATACAGCAAATTAAACAGCTTGGGGGGTACATTCATTGTTTATTAATGCAGATCTGAGAGCTATACATTCCTTGTGAATGAGAGGCACATGAGGATCAGGAGAGACAGGGGATACAAACAAGCGACAGGTGTGAAGCCGGCTCTTGCTTTCTGACGTTTGTCCACTAGAGGGCAGCATTGCGCTAGAGCTGTGGCTGGATGGCGCCCTCTCTATGGTATATGTCAGCTCCTGGCTGCCATGCTGGGAGTACAAGGACGATCTGTGTGTCCTCTCTGCTGTTAGGTAAGTCGGGGGAGCTTCCTCTGCTGGGGGACTTAATCCTTCTGTCTTTAAAGTGCCATCACAGCACGGCTTTTTATTCGTGTTCTAGGATCACTCTTGATTCACTTATATGTCTTGTGTATATATGTACAGTGCTACCGAGGATGTTAGTGCTATATCCATAAAGAATAAACATAGCTTACAATGGTATTGGGCTAACAATATTGTCTGTGCACTGCAATGAAGTATTACCTACCCCACCTCTGTAGAGGCATCTACCCTAAAGAGGGACAAAACCCAGACTGTAAGGGCATCCTGATTTGGGATAAAGAGGCACCTACCCTAAAGAGGGACAAAACCCAGACTGTAGGGGTATCCGGAATTGGGGTAAAGAGGCACCTACCCTAAAGAGGGACAAAACCCAGACTGTAAGGGCATCCTGATTTGGGATAAAGAGGCACCTACCCTAAAGAGGGACAAAACCCAGACTGTAGGGGTATCCGGAATTGGGGTAAAGAGGCACCTACCCTAAAGAGGGACAAAACCCAGACTGTAGGGGCATCCTGATTTGGGGTAAAGAGGCACCTACCCTAAAGAGAGACAAACCCCAGACTGTAGGGGCATCCTGATTTGGGGTAAAGAGGCACCTACCCTAAAGAGAGACAAACCCCAGACTGTAGGGGCATCCTGATTTGGGGTAAAGAGGCACCTACCCTAAAGAGAGACAAAACCCAGACTATAGGGGCATCCTGATTTGGGGAAAGAGGCACCTACCCTAAAGAGAGACAAAACCCAGACTGTAGGGGCATCCTGATTTGGGGTAAAGAGGCACCTACCCTAAAGAGAGACAAAACCCAGACTATAGGGGCATCCTGATTTGGGGTAAAGAGGCACCTACCCTAAAGAGAGACAAAACCCAGACTGTAGGGGCATCCTGATTTGGGGTAAAGAGGCACCTACCCTAAAGAGAGACAAACCCCAGACTGTAGGGGCATCCTGATTTGGGGTAAAGAGGCACCTACCCTAAAGAGAGACAAACCCCAGACTGTAGGGGCATCCTGATTTGGGGTAAAGAGGCACCTACCCTAAAGAGAGACAAAACCCAGACTGTAGGGGCATCCTGATTTGGGGTAAAGAGGCACCTACCCTAAAGAGAGACAAACCCCAGACTGTAGGGGCATCCTGATTTGGGGTAAAGAGGCACCTACCCTAAAGAGAGACAAACCCCAGACTATAGGGGCATCCTGATTTGGGGAAAGAGGCACCTACCCTAAAGAGAGACAAACCCCAGAGGGTAGGGGCATCCTGATTTCGGGTAAAGAGGCACCTACCCTAAAGAGAGACAAAACCCAGACTATAGGGGCATCCTGATTTGGGGTAAAGAGGCACCTACCCTAAAGAGAGACAAACCCCAGACTGTAGGGGCATCCTGATTTGGGGTAAAGAGGCACCTACCCTAAAGAGAGACAAAACCCAGACTGTAGGGGCATCCTGATTTGGGGAAAGAGGCACCTACCCTAAAGAGAGACAAAACCCAGACTATAGGGGCATCCTGATTTGGGGAAAGAGGCACCTACCCTAAAGAGAGACAAACCCCAGAGGGTAGGGGCATCCTGATTTCGGGTAAAGAGGCACCTACCCTAAAGAGAGACAAAACCCAGACTATAGGGGCATCCTGATTTGGGGAAAGAGGCACCTACCCTAAAGAGAGACAAACCCCAGACTGTAGGGGCATCCTGATTTGGGGTAAAGAGGCACCTACCCTAAAGAGAGACAAACCCCAGACTGTAGGGGCATCCTGATTTGGGGTAAAGAGGCACCTACCCTAAAGAGAGACAAACCCCAGACTATAGGGGCATCCTGATTTGGGGAAAGAGGCACCTACCCTAAAGAGAGACAAACCCCAGAGGGTAGGGGCATCCTGATTTCGGGTAAAGAGGCACCTACCCTAAAGAGAGACAAAACCCAGACTATAGGGGCATCCTGATTTGGGGTAAAGAGGCACCTACCCTAAAGAGAGACAAACCCCAGACTGTAGGGGCATCCTGATTTGGGGTAAAGAGGCACCTACCCTAAAGAGAGACAAAACCCAGACTGTAGGGGCATCCTGATTTGGGGAAAGAGGCACCTACCCTAAAGAGAGACAAAACCCAGACTATAGGGGCATCCTGATTTGGGGAAAGAGGCACCTACCCTAAAGAGAGACAAACCCCAGAGGGTAGGGGCATCCTGATTTCGGGTAAAGAGGCACCTACCCTAAAGAGAGACAAAACCCAGACTATAGGGGCATCCTGATTTGGGGAAAGAGGCACCTACCCTAAAGAGAGACAAACCCCAGACTGTAGGGGCATCCTGATTTGGGGAAAGAGGCACCTACCCTAAAGAGAGACAAACCCCAGACTGTAGGGGCATCCTGATTTGGGGTAAAGAGGCACCTACCCTAAAGAGAGACAAACCCCAGACTGTAGGGGCATCCTGATTTGGGGTAAAGAGGCACCTACCCTAAAGAGAGACAAACCCCAGACTGTAGGGGCATCCTGATTTGGGGTAAAGAGGCACCTACCCTAAAGAGAGACAAAACCCAGACTGTAGGGGCATCCTGATTTGGGGAAAGAGGCACCTACCCTAAAGAGAGACAAACCCCAGACTGTAGGGGCATCCTGATTTGGGGTAAAGAGGCACCTACCCTAAAGAGAGACAAAACCCAGACTGTAGGGGCATCCTGATTTGGGGTAAAGAGGCACCTACCCTAAAGAGAGACAAAACCCAGACTGTAGGGGCATCCTGATTTGGGGTAAAGAGGCACCTACCCTAAAGAGAGACAAAACCCAGACTGTAGGGGCATCCTGATGTGGGGCAAATTCCCAGATTCTTCCTTTGCTTTTCACTCCCATGGCACATGTGCGAGCTGCCACTGGCATCCCTACACCACAGGCACCAGGCAGACCTGAATGGTGACTGCACCCAGTTGCAGGGAGCAGCCATTGGGAGGTGCATGGCAATAAATGTGCCCATACCTGCACCACTGGAGCGAGACGGGAAGGTGAGAAATTGGTGAATCCCGGTGGTTTTACACACAGGAGCATCCCAAATCAGGAAGTGGACCTTAACCCATGTGATAACAAATCCTGGGTCTTGGCCTGTTTTTAAACCATTCCACAACCTGCAGGGTGGGGCAGGACCACTGCTCCTGTCTGGGTTCCAGATTTCTTCAGCCCCTGCTCCACCAAGCCCTAAAAGCCGGACTCTAAATCTAAATACTTACCCCTTTCTGGACTTCATTGCCTGCGGCCAATTGATATGCCCCCCCCCCCCCTGTACCCTGAAAGAGGAGCACAGAGGTGCTGGTGTCTCTGTATTTAGGGTTACAGGGAGGGGGGAGTGATTACCAACCAGGTGAGTTACGCGAATGTGGGATATTTAGTCTAACGCTTTTTACATTGCCCAATGTTGCCCAGAAATAGATTGTATTGAAAATAATAAACCGTGACTGTACCTGTGGTCAACATTTTTTTTCCTAGGTACAATCATCTAATCTGATCAAACTGGGATTAAAGATTGTCCAGAAATTGATTGGCTGTTGCAGGGAGATGGGGCGATGGTGGTCTCATGACTCTCACGTGACCGGTGCTCTTTAGGGATCCTAAGAGAAGGTGACTATTTTCGAAGCTGTGTTGGTAAGTAAGTGGTTAAATTGGACCAGTCCTCTTCTGTTATTGAGAGATAAGCTGTTGGATTTCTATTTGTTGCTGCACTGCCTTCTCCCGTGCTCTGGGGGGAAAACTAGATTGCCGATAGAAGGAAGTGATGTGCAGCATAGAATAGGTCCCTTCCCTGTACTTGGCATGAAGACAAGTGAATCTTAGAATTAGGAGACTCTCCACCTGAACTGGATGGGATTTAATAACGTTTGGGGAGCTTCTTCACCTCAATACACACCTGATTAGCTTCTGAGGCGGAGAGGTTCCTGACGTGAGCTGCTTGAGGTTTCCAAAGAGGGACATTTACATTTTCTTATGGGTTAATAAATAACCCCTTGCATACCAGCTTATATTTCCATGTGTGATTGCTGTAGAGCTCTTGTATTGAATGTATTGAGGTGTTCATTGAGGTGTACAGTTTTACTTTAATACCTAAAAGACCCCGTGGCTGGCTAATTTACCTGACTCCAATTTGGGATGCCCCACATTGTTAAACCACCCTGGTATCCCCACCTTCATCTGGCAATCCTGCTGTGCATGTGCGCCCAACTGTTCCTGCAAAGGCAATTGTTTCACCATTGTGTTGGGCTATATTGAAGAACAAATGGCCAAAATATGACGGTTTACAGATTCACCTTATGATTTCTTTTCTGAAGCATGTAGGCGTTGCACTTGGCTCTGCAATGCCGCTTAATGTTAAGGGTCTGTAAGACAGGCATTTTATCACCCTGGCTGTTTTCCATCACCCAGTAGGATGATGTGGGGCTTTACACTACCAGCTTAGCCCTATTATTGGTGGTCTATGGCATAGAAATTCAGGGAATATGCCACTACTCTTTGCCTTGTTTCTTTTTTTTTTATATATTCTTTATTTAATATTGTTTTAAGTTATACAAACATTTTCCACAAAGAAGGAAAATAACTTCAGTCATACAAGTACAGACCGTTATCAGTCCAAAGTATTGCAGTCAGATATGTAACCTAAAGCTGTAACCATCACCATCGGGGCCAGTCCGATCTGTTCGTTATGCGGAGAGCCGACCCTCCGGGCACCCCACTCCACCCCTGGCCGCCCACCTTCAAGCGTGGGTCGACAATTCTGGAACAAGCCCAGTTATGTGTGGGTGCCGTGCGGGCGCCCGGCGGATGACCCCCCCATCTCCCTCTCTCAACCAGGGAGCTTACCACCTTCCACCGTTCAGCGTGTCAGACGACATTGTGACTGCTGCTAGATATAAGGAAAAATGAAATAAGGGGAAAACCAGAGAGAAGAGGTAGGATGAAAAGATTAGGTCAGGAAAGAAGTAAGAGGGAAAGGTGTGGACCATATTTGGTTATGGATTGGATTCTCCCTCACCCTGTGAAGTGGCATGGGAGCCGCGTGCGCGGGTGTTTAAAACTGCGTTTGACCCCTGTTTCTCTGGACCTATGGGTTGCCCTGTGATGTATGTGGTTTATACGGTATATCTTTGAACTTAAGCTGGCACATGCACTTTATGTATTTTACTGTTTTTTTGTCTTTATTCATTGTTCACTTGATGCATACTATATTGTAGCACATTTTCTTGGGATTTCTGTGCATTATAGGTTTTTGGATGATTCATGCATTTATATACATATATCAAATTATTTTAGGGATTGTGTCTTATTTATAGTGTATAGATATTGATATAAATTTTCTTCAGAGTGGTTTTCTGTATGGTATATTTAGCACTATTGCACTTTTTACTGTTTGCACTTTATTAGCATTAGTTTTTTGCCGGCACAAATTGCTTAGGGTGTGATACTACTTAGGGCTATAGTTGCCCATAGGGTTTCCAATATTGTTATTATCCTGTGGGATTGTGTATACATTTAGTATTTGATATTCAGAGCAGATAGGGGTCATTACAGTATATTTTTAAATGTCTTGTGGTTTGTGTTTTTAATGGGATTTTTTGATGTATAAATAAAGAATATCTAATACTCTTTATAATGTGTTGGTGCTCCTCTTTGGGAGGAAGGTGTGCCTTGTGGCATGTCCACTTCATTGTTTAGGTTAGATTTCTAGAGGGAGCACATAAAATTCAGGATAGGTGGTGCACCCCTTTTGCTGCTGACAATTGGGCTGCGAATATACCTTCATACCTCTCTTTGCCTTGTTTCTACTTTCAAAAGCAGCTGCTTTCTGACAGGACGGGAGAGGACAGCCATGATGAGGTGAGCTGCTGAATGACGGCTTATGTACTCTGTGCCCTCAGAGTCCCGGGTTAAGTCAGCAGAGACACTGGGGCTGAGATGTGTATGTAGCAGCAAAATGCTTGGTTTGGTCCACTTTATGAAGGGTTTAGGGTTGAAATCTGGAGGCTTGATAAATGTATCTCTGGTCTCCCTGGCAGGTGTTGACCTACCACCATCATGATCCCATCGGCCTCTCTTGGCCTGAGACTGATACGAGCATCAGCTCCGCTCTGGATGAAGCATGGACCGGCCATGACAGCACCTACCTGGTAAGTTGTGAGGTAACACCAGCCTCTCCCAGCATTCCAGCCTTGCTAACCTCTAATCACATGCTGGGATCTCAGATTGCCAGGCTTCTCTGTTCTATGCAACCGCTCTCCCCCATGGCTTTTTCCTCCTCCAGACTGGCAATGTTCATATAAAAGGATTCAGCATTTCCTGTTGGGGTCCTCCCTCCATTGGCCAATCAGCTTGCTCGCTTTCTGAGGACATGTGAGGCAGACCGACCAGGGTGCAACAACCCAGCAATTTGAGGAGCCACAGCTGCACTTTACCTTTTCATAGCCTACTTCAACCCTTAGCCCACTTCAACCCAAAAAGTGACCTCGGTGTTTGTGTTTGTGCTGTCTGTGGCCTCGCTGAGAGATTAAAATGTACCTAAAGTTTAAACCGAAAACGGGGATTGGGCCCCCAGACCAGTCCAAAAATACACTCCATAAAAACTGCCGCACTCTCTAAATAGAAACCAATAAACTCAATGTATTCGTATATACAAGTACCACACGCTAAAGACAATACATACACTATAAAAAAACATACAGGCAACTGATGGGCAACATGAATAAACTCTAAAAAGTTTAAACAGCCTAGCTTAATACTTGTGGTGATATGTGGCAGCAGTAGATGGTGTCTCTCCTCTCTGCAAGTCATACAGGAGTGCTGAGAGGAGAGAGATGGACGCTCAATAGTGCCATCTACTGCCGCCATATTGAATCATCGCAGGAACCAGCAGGAAGAGGTGTATTAATTTTACACTGTAATCTAAATGGATTGCTAGACTATTGATACACTTTGATGAGGTCATTCATTAAAGTGGACTTACATTTGGACAGATTTACCCACAACACATGAAACCGGCCCCCTAGTAAGGCATACTCTCTTACCCTTGCGGAGCAGGGGACTGGAAGCCACAACACACACTGCAGTAGCTGGTGTCTTCAATAGAAAAAAGATGTCGGCTTCTGGTCCCCCCATCACACCATAACCTATCATTGCAATAGGTGGATATGCCTTATTGTGGGGAGCTGACCCATATAAGTGAAGAAGCCCCTTTAACCTTACTTTGATATGGAGGTTCTTTGGTCAAGGAAGTCAGGAAGATCCTTTAATGGATGGTCCATGTGTGACATCGGGACCAAAAATCTGTTCCTGCCCCAGTGACACCCATGGCTTTATGCTAGATACATTTCCCATTTAATCACTGCTGATGGGAATTGAGGCCTAATCTTTTAATGGGCAGAAAAAAAAAATATTATTATGCAGGAAATGTAAATCCAGGCTCTCTTGTCGCCCTGCAGGCAGCAGCAGAGGGCCCACCGCCTCCACCCAACCGGGGATGAGCTGTATGAGAAAACGAACGTCACCCATCTAGAAAGAGACTCTCCGGACATCATGTTTGTAGAGAGCTACAGCCGCAACGGCTTCATCATCAATGGGGACCAGATCATCGGCCCCTGCGCCATCATCCCTAGAGCCCTCTTGCAGTGGGACGTGAGTATAGGACCTCTCTGAGGCAGCCATGACTGTCACACCAAGGGATTCTGGCTGAGATTTTGTATATGACCCTCCTGTATGAATATAATGGTGTGTATATATATATATATATATATATATATATATATAATCTGCTGCCACATGTATAAACTCCATTTCTGTTCTCTCCAGGTTGGCTCCTATAAAGATATTTCCTACCAAAGTTTATCCTTGTTTCGTGTGCTGGTTCCGAAAATAGGTAAAAACCTTGTATTTTATTGGATATTATAGCTGACCTAAACCCTCCCTGTGTTGGATAGGGTTAGAACTACTATGTATGGGATACACGCTTTGTGTGACCGGTGGAGGAGGGGGGGCAATAGAAGTAGTTGCTTAGACCTGGGTAAGTACAGGTTCTCTTGGAATTTAACAAAGAAAAAAAAAGGCTTTAGGTCCCTTTTAACAATCACACCTGGGGAATACTGATTTGGAGCGCCCCTCCAGTACAAGGATTTCTATGTGCATAGAGCGCTGTATAATGGGTGGCCGTGGGTTCCTGTACCCTGTCATATGGAGCCCTGCTAGGAAAGGTGAGTATCTGATGGTGTGAGCAGGTAGGACCATGACTAAAGACCATGACTAAAGCAGACCTACAACTAAGTAGGAACCAGTTCCACCCAAACACTAACACACCTATTCCTGCTGCATGTGAGCTCCAAATTTTAGACCTACTCCCCTTTTCCTTATGGGTCGCTGTATGAGGTGGGATCAGTAAACAGCTGCACATAACAGTGAAGCATTCCTTCTGCTGACGGAGGTGCAGCTGACATCTTAACCCCTTTGTGTGGGTCTGTGCTAGCAAAAGGTGAGTATATCTTTCACAAAATGGGAGTTGCTCCTAGCACAGGGCACTCCAGAAAAATCTTTCACAGGGGCGAACCAGAGAAATCTTGTTTTTCTCCTCAGGCAACTGGTGAAATCGAGCACTGGTCATGTGATCTGCAGGCTTCTTCCGGGTATCCGGCTGCCGACGGCCACATGACTGCAGTAGCCAATAATGGTGCTCTATTTTTCTAGGGCCCTGAGGAGAAAAGTCAGATTTTTCTGGTTTAACAGGATTAATGCATGGGGCACTGGCAATCTGCATGCCCCCCTGTACTAGAAACACCCCTTTTTGAAAATGGGAGGTGTTCTGGTTTAATGAAGAATAAAAAATTACTTGCCACATTTTCCGCCCTATAAGACCCACTTATTTTTCCAGAAAAGTGGGCGTCGGTAATATATCTGTGTGTTTGTTGGCGGGGGATGCCAGGCACACTGCCTGTAATGTGGGAGGCCAGGCACGCTGCCTGTAATGTGGGAGGCCAGGCACGCTGCCTGTAATGTGGGAGGCCAGGCACGCTGCCTGTAATGTGGGAGGCCAGGCACGCTGCCTGTAATGTGGGAGGCCAGGCACGCTGCCTGTAATGTGGGAGGCCAGGCACGCTGCCTGTAATGTGGGAGGCCAGGCACGCTGCCTGTAATGTGGGAGGCCAGGCACGCTGCCTGTAATGTGGGAGGCCAGGCACGCTGCCTGTAATGTGGGAGGCCAGGCACGCTGCCTGTAATGTGGGAGGCCAGGCACGCTGCCTGTAATGGGGGAGGCCAGGCACGCTGCCTGTAATGGGGGAGGCCAGGCACGCTGCCTGTAATGGGGGAGGCCAGGCACGCTGCCTGTAATGGGGGAGGCCAGGCACGCTGCCTGTAATGGGGGAGGCCAGGCACGCTGCCTGTAATGGGGGAGGCCAGGCACGCTGCCTGTAATGGGGGAGGCCAGGCACGCTGCCTGTAATGGGGGAGGCCAGGCACGCTGCCTGTAATGGGGGAGGCCAGGCACGCTGCCTGTAATGGGGGAGGCCAGGCACGCTGCCTGTAATGGGGGAGGCCAGGCACGCTGCCTGTAATGGGGGAGGCCAGGCACGCTGCCTGTAATGGGGGAGGCCAGGCACGCTGCCTGTAATGGGGGAGGCCAGGCACGCTGCCTGTAATGGGGGAGGCCAGGCACGCTGCCTGTAATGGGGGAGGCCAGGCACGCTGCCTGTAATGGGGGAGGCCAGGCACGCTGCCTGTAATGGGGGAGGCCAGGCACGCTGCCTGTAATGGGCTGATTGGGGGGGGTATTTCAGAGTATTTTTTTTTCTCTTATTTTTCTTTCAAATCCAGGGTGCTTCTTATTGGGCAACAGATATGGTACCTACCGTAACCCCTTATACATCTTAGATCCTGTTGGTCCTTTTCCTCCACCTGTGTCTTCTTGAGTATAGTTTATATTCTTAGTATGTCACACACCCCGCTTCAAGAATCCATAACATGTGGGTAATATCGTCCTGAAGAGGGCGTTCCTGCAGAGATGATAGCAAAAGAAAGCCCCTCCCTGATCCATAAATACCTGGGACCTCCCACTCACTACCCAGTTTTCCATCTCTGCAGACGGCGAGCAAGTCAGAAGATGATGGCTCCTCCTTGCACAGGGGGATTTCAGGTAGCCGGGGTAACTCCCGGCCTTTTATTTTGTCTATTTCCGCTCGGACCCCTGTTTGTCCCAAAATTTACCTCAGATTACATGCCTCCACAGTCTTGGCTGCTGGCCCGAGCGAGGGTACATTGGCACCTCTGGTGCTGAGGAGCAGAGCTCCACCGTGAGACCCTAAAAGAGAGGGTAGGCGGTCATACCGGGTAGGTGATCCCGGTTTGGGATGCCCCGTCCCTTGACTTTCCCCTGGGGGGGGGGGGCCCTTCCCTTTACCAACTATGGGGGCTGGGGGTTCCTCTCATAGGGGTTAGCTTTATTCTCTTTCTCTTTATTCACTTTCTCTTGTTGATGTGGAGTGTCTGGAAGTAATCCCTCAATGAATTGGTTGCACTGTTGTTACTATGTTGCAGCACCGCGGCTGTCATTGCAGCCGGGTGCCGGGGTTTTTCAGTCTGTGAGGTAATTTTTTACCTCACACGCTTTGGGGGTCGGGGCTGGCACTCGGCGCTCTGCCGCGGCCAGCCCCCGTTCTCTCATTCATTCCTCGCCGCAGCGAGCGGGGCGGGTGCTCCGCTAGTGATAGCGGGAGCACCCGCTGTCATGGCAGCCGGCGCCGCGGTTGTCGGCGGCGCCGGTCTCTGGGCTGGTGCGTGAGGGACTTCTTCCCTCACGCTTCATTCACACTGGAAGGGGGGGCAGAGCCGGGCTTTCGGCGCGTCGCCGCGGCTCCGCCCTCCTCTGTACTGGCGCCGCTGCGGAGCTGAGCTCCCTGTTACTAGGCAGCTCCCTGTTACTAGGCAGCTTAGGGGGCACAGATCAGCTTTGCGCGGGCTGCGCAGACCACGCCCCTGACAAGGCAGTTCTTCTTCTCTTCACTTCACCTCAGAAATCGCCATTGTTCTGAGGCGGATCGTTCACCGCAGCGTTTGTGAGTGGCCCTGTGGGCCTCATTTATTTCTTCTTTTCTTTATCTGTTAAGTCTTATTGTAGGGACTTATGGGTCTCTCTCTGTCTTTTAGGTGAAGGTTATCCAGGAGGATCTTCTGTAGTATTGGAAGGTCTCTCCTGATCCTGGGTCCCTGGGTCCATTTTAGCATCACAAATCCTCCCACTCGGGACATTAAAGGGGCATCCCGGGTTGTCTAACTGGCGTAATTCCCTGGGTCATAGCGACCACTCAAAATTCACCTTATGGAGGCATCCCCGGATACTGGGACTGGGACCCCTTCGGGGCATCCCAAAAAGTGTATGTTGTGTGGGATTTCCATTACTGGGGATGATGTGTTACTGTGTATACCATGTGCACAGCAAACTATTACGCGGCAGTCCGAACCCCAAGCGGCAGGGTCAGCACAGCCGGCCACCTCAACTCCCCCTCCCGCCTTGACTCGTGCCCCGTGTGACGTGGTCATGGGCAGGGATCTGCAATCCGAGATGTGTGCCAGATTGGCTAGCCTTGAGAAAATGCTCTCTAGCTCGGTCGCCCGTAAGGCTCCGTCTAAGAGAAAGCATTTGTCGCCGGCTCCGCCGGTGGATGATCTTGATGACAGAGACAATCTGGATTGGTCTGATTATCCTCAGCTAGAGGAGGGGGAAGTTGATGAGGGTTCAGAATTTTCGGATGATGAGCAGTCTGCTGGCGCTGATGCCGAGCTTTCTGATTTAGGGCGATCCTTGGACTCTCCTCACGCTCTGTCTCTCATGCTGGAAGTTCTGAATATTTCCCCTCCCGAGGAGGCGTCACAGCAGAAAGGTGAATTGTTTGAGGAATCCAGGCCGCGCCTGGAGTTTCCTACGCAACGCCATTTTGATAGAATCATTGACAAGGAATGGGATAGGCCGGCTCGGCTCCCTGGCATCCCTCAAGGGTGGGATAGGAAATATCCCTTTCCTTCTGAGGCGGTCAAGCGCTGGGCATCTCCCCCCGAGGTGGATGCACCGGTTTTGGGGTTGTCTAACTCCTCGGTTTTAAACAGACCTGATTGTTCCACTCTCAAAGATGGAGAGGATAAACGTATTGATCAGATGGCTTCTCATGGCTTTACTAGCATTGGGTCGGCCATCCGGCCTGTGTGCGCTTCGGAGGTCATGGTGTTGGCTACCAGGTCTGTGGTCAGGGACCTGTTGACTTCTTCCGGGCTTCGTCCTGGTAGTAACGAGTTCCTTAGCCTTAAACGGTGTGAGTTGTTTCTATCCTTTGTGTTGACTGCCTTGGATGACACTTTGATGATGTGTGGTAGGACGTCGGCTCTGCTTGTGGCTATTCGGCGGTCGGTGTGGCTGCGCCAGTGGGCGGCCGATTTTATGTCCAAAAAATCACTGACGGCTTTACCCTTTGTTGGTCTACGGCTCTTTGGAGAGACATTGGACTCTGTCACCAAGGGTGGTAGGTTACCTCAACGTAAGAAACGCCGCCCTTTTCGGGGGGCGCCTGCCTTTACCCCCTCCTTTCGGGGGGCCAGATCTGGTAGGGGTTCTGCATTTCCCTCTTCCAGAGGAGATTCCGGAAACAGGGGCAGAGGACGTGCCCGTTCTGGATACAGTTGGGGCTCTAAGCCCAAACCGGCTGCTAAGCCGGCTCAGCAATGAGGGGGCGCCCTCACCCATGCGGGTGGGGGGACGGCTGCAGCACTTCTCTCAGATCTGGGATCAAGAGGTCTCGGACAGATGGATCCGGGAAGTGGTGTCTTCCGGCTACAAGCTGGAGTTCGAGCTCCGCCCCCCATCCAGATTTGTCAGGTCTCGGATGCCGTCGGAGCCTCTAGCGGCGCAGGGGCTCCTGGTGGCAGTGGAGAATCTTCTGGACATGGCTGTCATTTGCCCCGTGCCCCCTTCAGATCGGGGCAGGGGCTTTTATTCCAATCTGTTCACGGTACCCAAGAAGGACGGGTTGGTCCGACCCATCTTGGATCTGAAGTTTCTCAACAGGTTCATCCGGCCGAGGAAATTCCGCATGGAAACGCTGCGTTCGGCCATTCACTCTCTTCGTCAGGGAGACTTTCTGACGTCCATAGACATCAAGGATGCTTATCTACACGTTCCGGTTTTTCCAGCACACCAGAGGTTTCTCAGGTTCGTGGTGGAGGATCGGCACTTTCAGTTTGTGGCACTTCCTTTCGGTCTCACCTCAGCTCCTCGGGTGTTCACCAAGGTGCTAGCGGGGGTGATGGCTCTGCTCAGAGGCCAGGGTATCCGCATCGTGCCCTATTTGGACGATCTACTGATCATGGCCTCTTCCTTCAACCAAGCGGAGTTGGACACCAGAGCGGTGGTGTCCACTCTGGAAAGGTTCGGTTGGGTGATCAACCACCCCAAGTCTTCTCTTTCTCCGTCCAGAATTCTGACCTTTCTGGGAATGTCTCTGGACACTTCACAGGCCAGGGTGTTTCTACCCCAGGCCAAGATTCTTTTGATTCAGGAGTTAGTTCGGCTTCTCTTGTCTACCCCTCATCCGACCATCCGGTTAGGGATGAGGCTGGTGGGGTTAATGGTGGCCTCATTCGAGGCAGTTCCCTTTGCGCAGTTTCACACAAGGACGCTTCAGCTTCATTTGTTGAAGGTTTGGGACAAGTCTCCTCTATCGTTGGATCAGTCCTTTCTGATGACTCCCCGAGTTCGTCGATCCCTGCAATGGTGGCTGGGGTCGGTCAATCTGTTGAAGGGCAGATCTTTTCTGGCTCCGTGTTGGGAAACAGTCACCACGGATGCCAGTCTGTCAGGTTGGGGGGGTGTTTGGAAGGACCTCCAGTTTCAGGGTTTGTGGGGCCCGCGGGAGGCTCACGAGCCCATCAATGTTCTGGAGTTGAGAGCCATCAGGTTGGTTCTGTTTCGCTTGACTCATCAGTTGAGAGGCCTGCCAGTTCAGGTCCGGTCGGACAACAGAACGGCGGTTGCTTACATCAATCACCAAGGAGGGACTCGCAGCAGGAGTGCCCTCAGGGAAGTGTCTTTGATTCTGGACTGGGCAGAGACCCACGTCCCGTGTATCTCAGCAGTCTACATTCCGGGAGTGGAGAACACGGAGGCGGACTTGCTGAGCAGGGCCTCCTCTCGTCAGGGGGAGTGGTCTCTCAGTCCCAAGGTGTTTCGTTCGATATGTCTCAGGTGGAGGGTCCCAGCGGTGGACCTCTTTGCTTCTCGTCACAATCACAAGCTTCCAGTCTTTGTGTCTCTCTCGCAGGATCCTCTGGCTCTGACAGTGGATGCCATGTCTCTAAACTGGAGGGATCTGGGGCTCCTTTACCTGTTTCCTCCGTTCCCAATGCTAGCCAGAGTGCTGCGCAAACTGGCCTTGGATGGTGCGTCGGCAATTCTGGTGGCCCCAAGGTGGCCAAGGCGAGTTTGGTTCGCAGATCTTGTAAGACTGGCAGAGGATCAGTTCGCCCTGCCTCTGCTGCCGGACCTGCTCACCCAGGGTCGGCTGCGCTATCCCAATTTACCATCGCTGGCTTTGACGGCATGGCTGCTGAAACCGCCATCTTGAAGGAGGAAGGTCTTTCTGACGCAGTGATTCAGACTCTTATCTGTGCCAGGAAGCGCTCTTCCTCTTCTATTTACTACAGGACTTGGAGGGCCTATATTGATTGGTGTGAAAGTAGGTCTTTCTCTTGTCGAGAGTTCTCCATTCCTAGAATTTTAGAGTTTCTCCAACATGGTCTAGATCTGGGGCTCCAGCTTAGTACATTGAAAGGGCAGGTTTCTGCCCTGGCGGTGTTCTTCCAAAGGTCTTTTGCACTTCATCCCTTAGTCAAGACCTTTTTCCAAGGTGTTACACATGTTCGGCCTCCTAGGAAGCCTTTTGTTCCAGTTTGGGATTTGAACCTGGTTCTTTCTGCTCTCCAGGGCCCTCCGTTTGAGCCCTTGAATGAGATAGCTTTGTCTTCTCTTACCCAAAAGGTGGCCTTTTTGGTGGCTATCACTTCGGTTAGGCGTGTTTCTGAGTTGGCAGCTTTATCCATTACAGCTCCGTACTTCGAGAAACATCAGGACAAGGTTGTCTTTCGTTTCAAGCAGGATTTTCTTCCTAAAGTGGTCTCGGAGTTTCATCTGAATCAGGACATTGTTTTGCCCTCTCTATGCCCAAATCCCAGCGACGACAAGGAAAGGGCATTGCATTCCTTGGATGTAGTTCGTGTTGTGGAATATTATCTGGAGGTTACGTCTTCCTTTCGTAAGACTGATGCTTTCTTTGTGGTGCCCTGCGGGCCTAGGAAAGGTTTGGCTCCTGCCAAATCTTCCATTAGTAAATGGATTCGTCAGGCCATCATTGGGGCCTATTCTGCCAAGGGGAGGAGTCACCCTTTTCGTGTTACTGCTCATTCTACTCGTGCAGTTGGTGCGTCCTGGGCCTTTCAGCACCAGGCTGCTGTTGAACAAGTTTGTAAGGCCGCTACCTGGTCTTCGGTTCACACCTTTTCCAAGTTTTACAAGGTTGATGTTAGGGCATCAGCGGATGCTGTTTTTGGCCGCAAAGTTTTGCAAGCTGTTGTGGTTTAAGGTTGTGCATTGTTGCCTAGTTTTGGATCCCCGCCCTTGTTATGGACACTGCTGTTGGATGTCCCACATGTTATGGATTCTTGAAGCGGGGTGTGTGACATACTAAGAATAATACCATTTTGTGAATACCCACCTTGTAAAATGGGTATTATGAGTATGTCACACACCCCGCTTCAACCCGCCCTTTTGTATTCAGGATCCTCTTTATTGCGAACTTTGCATGGTTGTTGTTTATATTTGCCTCTTCCTGGTCCCTTACCTTACTGCTTTCTGTATACTGGGTAGTGAGTGGGAGGTCCCAGGTATTTATGGATCAGGGAGGGGCTTTCTTTTGCTATCATCTCTGCAGGAACGCCCTCTTCAGGACGATATTACCCACATGTTATGGATTCTTGAAGCGGGGTGTGTGACATACTCATAATACCCATTTTAAAAGGTGAGTATTCACAAAATGGTATTTTTATTGGAATATATTTATAAGGATGACTGAAGAACAAACCCATCTGGTCGGAGTTTTGGTTTAGCTGTAAATCAGCAGGAGAAATCGGATCTTGAAGTAAACAGCGGAATCCTACTATGGAATAGCGGAGATCTGTGAGCAGTTTCCAGTCCTGGACTAAAACCCACATCTTTATCTAGCATCCCCTGAATTGCTCCTCCCATGAACAGTACGTTTTGCCAGTTTTCAATGCTCCTGCTTCACTAGAATTCCAGATAATGGCGCCTGTTTTAGCTGTAAAGCCTCACCTCTTCCATTCATTGCCATTGTTATGTGTCTAGTTCTATAAGCTAAGTAGCGTATCGGCAGGGGCTTTGACGAAATGTATTTCACAAGTTCAGTGGCTTTTGGTCCGCTTTGTCCTAGGTACAGGATTTGGATGAAAGGGCATGCTGGTTCTTGTAGTTCTGTATAGTACAGAAGAAGGATTGGGGGGGGGGGATTAGACTCTTTCACAGCAGCCTCACCCTGTCTGTTTCTTCAAAACACCCAATATAACTCGACAGGGGGCTGAGGCAGAAGACACTGGCAGGGGAAGGTCTATTAACAGCAGCCTCTACCTACCTGGGTAGGTAATATTAAAAATCTATATAACCATGCTGTATGGTGAGAGGCGGGGTCACTTATACACCCCAGCCGAAAAACATTTCCCACTAACCTTTTGGTTTCCTTCTCCTCA
The DNA here is from genome assembly GCA_027917425.1 of Gastrophryne carolinensis. Taxonomy (NCBI): domain Eukaryota; kingdom Metazoa; phylum Chordata; class Amphibia; order Anura; family Microhylidae; genus Gastrophryne; species Gastrophryne carolinensis. Next base: position 237,538,946 of record CM051235.1, on the reverse strand, counting down.
TAGAAATAACCAGCTTTCTGAGCTCGTCATGCTCACCTTTAACATGATGGCTAAGTGTAGCTACACACATAAATGCAATAAGCTGTCATTCCAGCACATGGGACAGGCTGTTGGAGTTGAGCAGATCTCCCCTGTAAAAAATAGAATGGAAAATTCACCCCTGATTCTACTTCCTTCTGGTAAAAGAAGAAAACAAGCTGGAATCTTTTTGATGCAGGGTATAGAAGTCATCCGTCCGCTCTAGCATATTTATATGGATTTTTATTATTGGACTACTTTTTTGCAATAGTGCTTGTTTAACTATATATAAAGCAGGGCATGCTGGGACTTGTAGTTCCATGGTGGCTGGGGAAAGTAGTGGGCTTTAGAAAGAGAGATTTACATGTTCACAGGCACAAAAGGGCCTCTATAAACTTGTTTCTTTTCACAGCACATTGACAATGGTCTTTCCCCAGCTCCTCCTATGACTCATTCCTCCGCCTCCTGACACTTTCCCCAGCTCCTCCTATGACTCATTCCTCCGCCTCCTGACACTTTTCCCAGCTCCTCCTATGACTCATTCCTCCGCCTCCTGACACTTTCCCCAGCTCCTCCTATGACTCATTCCTCCGCCTCCTGACACTTTCCCCAGCTCCTCCTATGACTCATTCCTCCGCCTCCTGACACTTTCCCCAGCTCCTCCTATGACTCATTCCTCCGCCTCCTGACACTTTCCCCAGCTCCTCCTATGACTCATTCCTCCGCCTCCTGACACTTTCCCCAGCTCCTCCTATGACTCATTCCTCCGCCTCCTGACACTTTCCCCAGCTCCTCCTATGACTCATTACCCCACCTCCTGACACTTTCCCCAGCTCCTCCTATGACTCATTCCTCCGCCTCCTGACACTTTCCCCAGCTCCTCCTATGACTCATTCCTCCGCCTCCTGACACTTTCCCCAGCTCCTCCTATGACTCATTCCTCCGCCTCCTGACACTTTCCCCAGCTCCTCCTATGACTCATTCCTCCGCCTCCTGACACTTTCCCCAGCTCCTCCTATGACTCATTCCTCCGCCTCCTGACACTTTCCCCAGCTCCTCCTATGACTCATTCCTCCGCCTCCTGACACTTTCCCCAGCTCCTCCTATGACTCATTCCTCCGCCTCCTGACACTTTCCCCAGCTCCTCCTATGATTCATTTCCCCCGCCTCCTGACACTTTTCCCAGCTCCTCCTATGACTCATTCCTCCGCCTCCTGACACTTTCCCCAGCTCCTCCTATGATTCATTTCCCCCGCCTCCTGACACTTTTCCCAGCTCCTCCTATGACTCATTCCTCCACCTCCTGACACTTTCCCCAGCTCCTCCTATGATTCATTACCCCGCCTCCTGACACTTTCCCCAGCTCCTCCTATGACTCATTACCCCGCCTCCTGACACTTTCCCCAGCTCCTCCCATGACTCATTCCTCCGCCTCCTGACACTTTCCCCAGCTCCTCCTATGATTCATTACCCCACCTCCTGACACTTTCCCCAGCTCCTCCTATGACTCATTCCTCCGCCTCCTGACACTTTCCCCAGCTCCTCCTATGACTCATTCCTCCGCCTCCTGACACTTTCCCCAGCTCCTCCTATGACTCATTACCCCACCTCCTGACACTTTTCCCAGCTCCTCCTATGACTCATTCCTCCACCTCCTGACACTTTCCCCAGCTCCTCCTATGATTCATTACCCCACCTCCTGACACTTTCCCCAGCTCCTCCTATGACTCATTACCCCGCCTCCTGACACTTTCCCCAGCTCCTCCCATGACTCATTCCTCCGCCTCCTGACACTTTCCCCAGCTCCTCCTATGATTCATTACCCCACCTCCTGACACTTTCCCCAGCTCCTCCTATGACTCATTCCTCCGCCTCCTGACACTTTCCCCAGCTCCTCCTATGACTCATTCCTCCGCCTCCTGACACTTTCCCCAGCTCCTCCTATGACTCATTACCCCACCTCCTGACACTTTCCCCAGCTCCTCCTATGACTCATTACCCCGCCTCCTGACACTTTCCCCAGCTCCTCCTATGACTCATTACCCCGCCTCCTATGACTCATTACCCCGCCTCCTGACACTTTCCCCAGCTCCTCCCATGACTCATTCCTCCGCCTCCTGACACTTTCCCCAGCTCCTCCTATGACTCATTCCTCCGCCTCCTGACACTTTCCCCAGCTCCTCCTATGACTCATTCCTCCGCCTCCTGACACTTTCCCCAGCTCCTCCTATGATTCATTTCCCCCGCCTCCTGACACTTTTCCCAGCTCCTCCTATGACTCATTCCTCCGCCTCCTGACACTTTCCCCAGCTCCTCCTATGATTCATTACCCCACCTCCTGACACTTTCCCCAGCTCCTCCTATGACTCATTCCTCCGCCTCCTGACACTTTCCCCAGCTCCTCCTATGATTCATTTCCCCCGCCTCCTGACACTTTTCCCAGCTCCTCCTATGACTCATTCCTCCACCTCCTGACACTTTCCCCAGCTCCTCCTATGATTCATTACCCCACCTCCTGACACTTTCCCCAGCTCCTCCTATGACTCATTACCCCGCCTCCTGACACTTTCCCCAGCTCCTCCCATGACTCATTCCTCCGCCTCCTGACACTTTCCCCAGCTCCTCCTATGATTCATTACCCCACCTCCTGACACTTTCCCCAGCTCCTCCTATGACTCATTCCTCCGCCTCCTGACACTTTCCCCAGCTCCTCCTATGACTCATTACCCCGCCTCCTATGACTCATTACCCCGCCTCCTGACACTTTCCCCAGCTCCTCCCATGACTCATTCCTCCGCCTCCTGACACTTTCCCCAGCTCCTCCTATGACTCATTCCTCCGCCTCCTGACTCTTTCCCCAGCTCCTCCTATGACTCATTCCTCCGCCTCCTGACACTTTCCCCAGCTCCTCCTATGACTCATTACCCCACCTCCTGACACTTTCCCCAGCTCCTCCTATGACTCATTCCTCCGCCACCTGACACTTTCCCCAGCTCCTCCTATGACTCATTACCCCGCCTCCTGACACTTTCCCCAGCTCCTCCTATGACTCATTCCTCCGCCACCTGACACTTTCCCCAGCTCCTCCTATGACTCATTCCTCCGCCTCCTGACACTTTCCCCAGCTCCTCCTATGACTCATTCCTCCGCCTCCTGACACTTTCCCCAGCTCCTCCTATGACTCATTCCTCCGCCTCCTGACACTTTCCCCAGCTCCTCCTATGACTCATTACCCCGCCTCCTGACACTTTCCCCAGCTCCTCCTATGACTCATTCCTCCGCCTCCTGACACTTTCCCCAGCTCCTCCCATGACTCATTCCTCCGCCACCTGACACTTTCCCCAGCTCCTCCTATGACTCATTACCCCGCCTCCTGACACTTTCCCCAGCTCCTCCTATGACTCATTACCCCGCCTCCTGACACTTTCCCCAGCTCCTCCTATGACTCATTCCTCCGCCTCCTGACACTTTCCCCAGCTCCTCCTATGACTCATTCCTCCGCCTCCTGACACTTTCCCCAGCTCCTCCTATGACTCATTCCTCCGCCTCCTGACACTTTCCCCAGCTCCTCCTATGACTCATTCCTCCGCCTCCTGACACTTTCCCCAGCTCCTCCTATGACTCATTCCTCCGCCTCCTGACACTTTCCCCAGCTCCTCCTATGACTCATTCCTCCGCCTCCTGACACTTCCCCAGCTCCTCCTATGACTCATTCCTCCGCCTCCTGACACTTTCCCCAGCTCCTCCTATGACTCATTCCTCCGCCTCCTGACACTTTCCCCAGCTCCTCCTATGACTCATTACCCCGCCTCCTGACACTTTCCCCAGCTCCTCCTATGACTCATTACCCCGCCTCCTGACACTTTCCCCAGCTCCTCCTATGACTCATTCCTCCGCCTCCTGACACTTTCCCCAGCTCCTCCTATGACTCATTCCTCCGCCTCCTGACACTTTCCCCAGCTCCTCCTATGACTCTTTCCTCCGCCTCCTGACACTTTCCCCAGCTCCTCCTATGATTCATTACCCCACCTCCTGACACTTTCCCCAGCTCCTCCTATGATTCATTATCCCACCTCCTGACACTTTCCCCAGCTCCTCCTATGACTCATTACCCCGCCTCCTGACACTTTCCCCAGCTCCTCCTATGACTCATTCCTCCGCCTCCTGACACTTTCCCCAGCTCCTCCTATGACTCATTACTCCGCCTCCTGACACTTTCCCCAGCTCCTCCTATGACTCATTCCTCCGCCTCCTGACACTTTCCCCAGCTCCTCCTATGACTCATTCCTCCGCCTCCTGACACTTTCCCCAGCTCCTCCTATGACTCATTACCCCACCTCCTGACACTTTCCCCCAGCTCCTCCTATGACTCATTACCCCACCTCCTGACACTTTCCCCAGCTCCTCCTATGACTCATTACCCCACCTCCTGACACTTTCCCCAGCTCCTCCTATGACTCATTCCTCCGCCTCCTGACACTTTCCCCAGCTCCTCCTATGATTCATTATCCCACCTCCTGACACTTTCCCCAGCTCCTCCTATGACTCATTCCTCCGCCTCCTGACACTTTCCCCAGCTCCTCCTATGATTCATTACCCCACCTCCTGACACTTTCCCCAGCTCCTCCTATGACTCATTACCCCGCCTCCTGACACTTTCCCCAGCTCCTCCCATGACTCATTCCTCCACCTCCTGACACTTTCCCCAGCTCCTCCTATGACTCATTCCTCCGCCTCCTGACACTTTCCCCAGCTCCTCCTATGACTCATTCCTCTGCCTCCTGACACTTTTCCCAGCTCCTCCTATGACTCATTCCTCCGCCTCCTGACACTTTCCCCAGCTCCTCCTATGACTCATTCCTCCGCCTCCTGACACTTTCCCCAGCTCCTCCTATGATTCATTATCCCACCTCCTGACACTTTCCCCAGCTCCTCCTATGACTCATTCCTCCGCCTCCTGACACTTTCCCCAGCTCCTCCTATGACTCATTACCCCGCCTCCTGACACTTTCCCCAGCTCCTCCTATGACTCATTCCTCCGCCTCCTGACACTTTTCCCAGCTCCTCCTATGACTCATTCCTCCGCCTCCTGACATTTTCCCCAGCTCCTCCTATGACTCATTCCTCCGCCTCCTGACACTTTCCCCAGCTCCTCCTATGACTCATTCCTCCGCCTCCTGACACTTTCCCCAGCTCCTCCTATGACTCATTCCTCCGCCTCCTGACACTTTCCCCAGCTCCTCCTATGACTCATTCCTCCGCCTCCTGACACTTTTCCCAGCTCCTCCTGACTCATTCCTCCGCCTCCTGACACTTTTCCCAGCTCCTCCTATGACTCATTCCTCCGCCTCCTGACACTTTTCCCAGCTCCTCCTATGACTCATTCCTCCGCCTCCTGACACTTTCCCCAGCTCCTCCTATGACTCATTCCTCCGCCTCCTGACACTTTCCCCAGCTCCTCCTATGACTCATTACTCCGCCTCCTGACACTTTCCCCAGCTCCTCCTATGACTCATTCCTCCGCCTCCTGACACTTTCCCCAGCTCCTCCTATGACTCATTACCCCACCTCCTGACACTTTCCCCCAGCTCCTCCTATGACTCATTACCCCACCTCCTGACACTTTCCCCAGCTCCTCCTATGACTCATTACCCCACCTCCTGACACTTTCCCCAGCTCCTCCTATGACTCATTCCTCCGCCTCCTGACACTTTCCCCAGCTCCTCCTATGATTCATTATCCCACCTCCTGACACTTTCCCCAGCTCCTCCTATGACTCATTCCTCCGCCTCCTGACACTTTCCCCAGCTCCTCCTATGACTCATTCCTCCGCCTCCTGACACTTTCCCCAGCTCCTCCTATGACTCATTCCTCCGCCTCCTGACACTTTCCCCAGCTCCTCCTATGATTCATTATCCCACCTCCTGACACTTTCCCCAGCTCCTCCTATGACTCATTACCCCACCTCCTGACACTTTCCCCAGCTCCTCCTATGACTCATTACCCCACCTCCTGACACTTTCCCCAGCTCCTCCTATGACTCATTCCTCCGCCTCCTGACACTTTCCCCAGCTCCTCCTATGATTCATTATCCCACCTCCTGACACTTTCCCCAGCTCCTCCTGTGACTCATTCCTCCGCCTCCTGACACTTTCCCCAGCTCCTCCTATGACTCATTCCTCCGCCTCCTGACACTTTCCCCAGCTCCTCCTATGACTCATTCCTCCGCCTCCTGACACTTTCCCCAGCTCCTCCTATGATTCATTACCCCACCTCCTAACACTTTCCCCAGCTCCTCCTATGATTCATTATCCCACCTCCTGACACTTTCCCCAGCTCCTCCTATGACTCATTACCCCGCCTCCTGACACTTTCCCCAGCTCCTCCCATGACTCATTCCTCCACCTCCTGACACTTTCCCCAGCTCCTCCTATGACTCATTCCTCCGCCTCCTGACACTTTCCCCAGCTCCTCCTATGACTCATTACCCCGCCTCCTGACACTTTCCCCAGCTCCTCCTATGACTCATGCCTCCACCTCCTGACACTTTCCCCAGCTCCTCCTATGACTCATTCCTCCGCCTCCTGACACTTTCCCCAGCTCCTCCTATGACTCATTCCTCCGCCTCCTGACACTTTTCCCAGCTCCTCCTATGACTCATTCCTCCGCCTCCTGACATTTTCCCCAGCTCCTCCTATGACTCATTCCTCCGCCTCCTGACACTTTCCCCAGCTCCTCCTATGACTCATTACCCCACCTCCTGACACTTTCCCCAGCTCCTCCTATGACTCATTCCTCCGCCTCCTGACACTTTCCCCAGCTCCTCCTATGACTCATTCCTCCGCCTCCTGACACTTTTCCCAGCTCCTCCTATGACTCATTCCTCCGCCTCCTGACATTTTCCCCAGCTCCTCCTATGACTCATTCCTCCGCCTCCTGACACTTTCCCCAGCTCCTCCTATGACTCATTACCGCACCTCCTGACACTTTCCCCAGCTCCTCCTATGACTCATTACCCCACCTCCTGACACTTTCCCCAGCTCCTCCTATGACTCATTCCTCCGCCTCCTGACACTTTCCCCAGCTCCTCCTATGATTCATTATCCCACCTCCTGACACTTTCCCCAGCTCCTCCTATGACTCATTCCTCCGCCTCCTGACACTTTCCCCAGCTCCTCCTATGACTCATTCCTCCGCCTCCTGACACTTTCCCCAGCTCCTCCTATGACTCATTCCTCCGCCTCCTGACACTTTCCCCAGCTCCTCCTATGACTCATTCCTCCGCCTCCTGACACTTTCCCCAGCTCCTCCTATGACTCATTCCTCCGCCTCCTGACACTTTCCCCAGCTCCTCCTATGATTCATTATCCCACCTCCTGACACTTTCCCCAGCTCCTCCTATGATTCATTATCCCACCTCCTGACACTTTTCCCAGCTCCTCCTATGACTCATTCCTCCGCCTCCTGACACTTTCCCCAGCTCCTCCTATGACTCATTCCTCCGCCTCCTGACACTTTCCCCAGCTCCTCCTATGATTCATTATCCCACCTCCTGACACTTTCCCCAGCTCCTCCTATGATTCATTATCCCACCTCCTGACACTTTCCCCAGCTCCTCCTATGACTCATTACCCCACCTCCTGACACTTTCCCCAGCTCCTCCTATGACTCATTACCCCACCTCCTGACACTTTCCCCAGCTCCTCCTATGACTCATTACCCCACCTCCTGACACTTTCCCCAGCTCCTCCTATGACTCATTACCCCACCTCCTGACACTTTCCCCAGCTCCTCCTATGACTCATTCCTCCGCCTCCTGACACTTTCCCCAGCTCCTCCTATGACTCATTACCCCACCTCCTGACACTTTCCCCAGCTCCTCCTATGACTCATTACCCCACCTCCTGACACTTTCCCCAGCTCCTCCTATGACTCATTACCCCACCTCCTGACACTTTCCCCAGCTCCTCCTATGACTCATTACCCCACCTCCTGACACTTTCCCCAGCTCCTCCTATGACTCATTCCTCCGCCTCCTGACACTTTCCCCAGCTCCTCCTATGATTCATTATCCCACCTCCTGACACTTTCCCCAGCTCCTCCTATGACTCATTCCTCCGCCTCCTGACACTTTCCCCAGCTCCTCCTATGACTCATTCCTCCGCCTCCTGACACTTTCCCCAGCTCCTCCTATGACTCATTCCTCCGCCTCCTGACAATTTCCCCAGCTCCTCCTATGATTCATTACCCCACCTCCTGACACTTTCCCCAGCTCCTCCTATGATTCATTATCCCACCTCCTGACACTTTCCCCAGCTCCTCCTATGACTCATGCCTCCACCTCCTGACACTTTCCCCAGCTCCTCCTATGACTCATTCCTCCGCCTCCTGACACTTTCCCCAGCTCCTCCTATGACTCATTCCTCCGCCTCCTGACACTTTCCCCAGCTCCTCCTATGACTCATTCCTCCGCCTCCTGACACTTTTCCCAGCTCCTCCTATGACTCATTCCTCCGCCTCCTGACACTTTCCCCAGCTCCTCCTATGACTCATTCCTCCGCCTCCTGACACTTTCCCCAGCTCCTCCTATGACTCATTACCCCGCCTCCTGACACTTTCCCCAGCTCCTCCTATGACTCATTCCTCCGCCTCCTGACACTTTCCCCAGCTCCTTTTATGACTCATTACCCCGCCTCCTGACACTTTCCCCAGCTCCTCCTATGATTCATTACCCCACCTCCTGACACTTTCCCCAGCTCCTCCTATGACTCATTCCTCCGCCTCCTGACACTTTCCCCAGCTCCTCCTATGACTCATTCCTCCGCCACCTGACACTTTCTCCAGCTCCTCCTATGACTCATTCCTCCGCCTCCTGACACTTTCCCCAGCTCCTCCTATGACTCATTCCTCCGCCTCCTGACACTTTCCCCAGCTCCTCCTATGACTCATTCCTCCGCCTCCTGACACTTTCCCCAGCTCCTCCTATGACTCATTCCTCCGCCTCCTGACACTTTCCCCAGCTCCTCCTATGATTCATTATCCCACCTCCTGACACTTTCCCCAGCTCCTCCTATGATTCATTATCCCACCTCCTGACACTTTCCCCAGCTCCTCCTATGACTCATTACCCCACCTCCTGACACTTTCCCCCAGCTCCTCCTATGACTCATTACCCCACCTCCTGACACTTTCCCCAGCTCCTCCTATGACTCATTCCTCCGCCTCCTGACACTTTCCCCAGCTCCTCCTATGACTCATTCCTCCGCCTCCTGACACTTTCCCCAGCTCCTCCTATGACTCATTCCTCCGCCTCCTGACACTTTCCCCAGCTCCTCCTATGACTCATTCCTCCGCCTCCTGACACTTTCCCCAGCTCCTCCTATGACTCATTCCTCCGCCTCCTGACACTTTCCCCAGCTCCTCCTATGATTCATTACCCCACCTCCTGACACTTTCCCCAGCTCCTCCTATGATTCATTATCCCACCTCCTGACACTTTCCCCAGCTCCTCCTATGATTCATTATCCCACCTCCTGACACTTTCCCCAGCTCCTCCTATGACTCATTACCCCACCTCCTGACACTTTCCCCCAGCTCCTCCTATGACTCATGCCTCCACCTCCTGACACTTTCCCCAGCTCCTCCTATGACTCATTACCCCACCTCCTGACACTTTCCCCAGCTCCTCCTATGACTCATGCCTCCACCTCCTGACACTTTCCCCAGCTCCTCCTATGACTCATTCCTCCGCCTCCTGACACTTTCCCCAGCTCCTCCTATGACTCATTCCTCCGCCTCCTGACACTTTTCCCAGCTCCTCCTATGACTCATTCCTCCGCCTCCTGACACTTTCCCCAGCTCCTCCTATGACTCATTCCTCCGCCTCCTGACACTTTCCCCAGCTCCTCCTATGACTCATTACCCCGCCTCCTGACACTTTCCCCAGCTCCTCCTATGACTCATTCCTCCGCCTCCTGACACTTTCCCCAGCTCCTTTTATGACTCATTACCCCGCCTCCTGACACTTTCCCCAGCTCCTCCTATGATTCATTACCCCACCTCCTGACACTTTCCCCAGCTCCTCCTATGACTCATTCCTCCGCCTCCTGACACTTTCCCCAGCTCCTCCTATGACTCATTACCCCGCCTCCTGACACTTTCCCCAGCTCCTCCTATGACTCATTCCTCCGCCACCTGACACTTTCCCCAGCTCCTCCTATGACTCATTCCTCCGCCTCCTGACACTTTCCCCAGCTCCTCCTATGACTCATTCCTCCGCCTCCTGACACTTTCCCCAGCTCCTCCTATGACTCATTCCTCCGCCTCCTGACACTCTCCCCAGCTCCTCCTATGGCTCATTCCTCCGCCTCCTGACACTTTCCCCAGCTCCTCCTATGACTCATTCCTCCGCCTCCTGACACTTTCCCCAGCTCCTCCTATGACTCATTCCTCCGCCTCCTGACACTTTTCCCAGCTCCTCCTGACTCATTCCTCCGCCTCCTGACACTTTTCCCAGCTCCTCCTATGACTCATTCCTCTGCCTCCTGACACTTTTCCCAGCTCCTCCTATGACTCATTCCTCCGCCTCCTGACACTTTCCCCAGCTCCTCCTATGACTCATTCCTCCGCCTCCTGACACTTTCCCCAGCTCCTCCTATGACTCATTCCTCTGCCTCCTGACACTTTTCCCAGCTCCTCCTATGACTCATTCCTCCGCCTCCTGACACTTTCCCCAGCTCCTCCTATGATTCATTATCCCACCTCCTGACACTTTCCCCAGCTCCTCCTATGACTCATTCCTCCGCCACCTGACACTTTTCCCAGCTCCTCCTATGACTCATTCCTCCGCCTCCTGACACTTTCCCCAGCTCCTCCTATGACTCATTCCTCCGCCTCCTGACACTTTCCCCAGCTCCTCCTATGACTCATTCCTCCGCCTCCTGACACTTTCCCCAGCTCCTCCTATGACTCATTCCTCCGCCTCCTGACACTTTCCCCAGCTCCTCCTATGACTCATTCCTCCGCCTCCTGACACTTTCCCCAGCTCCTCCTATGATTCATTATCCCACCTCCTGACACTTTCCCCAGCTCCTCCTATGATTCATTATCCCACCTCCTGACACTTTCCCCAGCTCCTCCTATGACTCATTACCCCACCTCCTGACACTTTCCCCCAGCTCCTCCTATGACTCATTACCCCACCTCCTGACACTTTCCCCAGCTCCTCCTATGACTCATTACCCCACCTCCTGACACTTTCCCCAGCTCCTCCTATGACTCATGCCTCCGCCTCCTGACACTTTCCCCAGCTCCTCCTATGATTCATTATCCCACCTCCTGACACTTTCCCCAGCTCCTCCTATGACTCATTCCTCCGCCTCCTGACACTTTCCCCAGCTCCTCCTATGACTCATTCCTCCGCCTCCTGACACTTTCCCCAGCTCCTCCTATGACTCATTCCTCCGCCTCCTGACACTTTCCCCAGCTCCTCCTATGATTCATTACCCCACCTCCTGACACTTTCCCCAGCTCCTCCTATGATTCATTATCCCACCTCCTGACACTTTCCCCAGCTCCTCCTATGACTCATTACCCCGCCTCCTGACACTTTCCCCAGCTCCTCCTATGACTCATTCCTCCGCCTCCTGACACTTTCCCCAGCTCCTCCTATGACTCATTACCCCGCCTCCTGACACTTTCCCCAGCTCCTCCTATGACTCATTCCTCCGCCTCCTGACACTTTCCCCAGCTCCTCCTATGACTCATGCCTCCACCTCCTGACACTTTCCCCAGCTCCTCCTATGACTCATTCCTCCGCCTCCTGACACTTTCCCCAGCTCCTCCTATGACTCATTCCTCCGCCTCCTGACACTTTTCCCAGCTCCTCCTATGACTCATTCCTCCGCCTCCTGACATTTTCCCCAGCTCCTCCTATGACTCATTCCTCCGCCTCCTGACACTTTCCCCAGCTCCTTTTATGACTCATTACCCCGCCTCCTGACACTTTCCCCAGCTCCTCCTATGATTCATTACCCCACCTCCTGACACTTTCCCCAGCTCCTCCTATGACTCATTCCTCCGCCTCCTGACACTTTCCCCAGCTCCTCCTATGACTCATTACCCCGCCTCCTGACACTTTCCCCAGCTCCTCCTATGACTCATTCCTCCGCCACCTGACACTTTCCCCAGCTCCTCCTATGACTCATTCCTCCGCCTCCTGACACTTTCCCCAGCTCCTCCTATGACTCATTCCTCCGCCTCCTGACACTTTCCCCAGCTCCTCCTATGACTCATTCCTCCGCCTCCTGACACTCTCCCCAGCTCCTCCTATGGCTCATTCCTCCGCCTCCTGACACTTTCCCCAGCTCCTCCTATGACTCATTCCTCCGCCTCCTGACACTTTTCCCAGCTCCTCCTGACTCATTCCTCCGCCTCCTGACACTTTTCCCAGCTCCTCCTATGACTCATTCCTCTGCCTCCTGACACTTTCCCCAGCTCCTCCTATGATTCATTATCCCACCTCCTGACAGTTTCCCCAGCTCCTCCTATGACTCATTCCTCCGCCTCCTGACACTTTCCCCAGCTCCTCCTATGACTCATTCCTCCGCCTCCTGACACTTTCCCCAGCTCCTCCTATGACTCATTCCTCCGCCTCCTGACACTTTCCCCAGCTCCTCCTATGATTCATTACCCCACCTCCTGACACTTTCCCCAGCTCCTCCTATGATTCATTATCCCACCTCCTGACACTTTCCCCAGCTCCTCCTATGACTCATTACCCCGCCTCCTGACACTTTCCCCAGCTCCTCCTATGACTCATTCCTCCGCCTCCTGACACTTTCCCCAGCTCCTCCTATGACTCATTACCCCGCCTCCTGACACTTTCCCCAGCTCCTCCTATGACTCATTACCCCGCCTCCTGACACTTTCCCCAGCTCCTCCTATGACTCATTACCCCGCCTCCTGACACTTTCCCCAGCTCCTCCTATGACTCATGCCTCCACCTCCTGACACTTTCCCCAGCTCCTCCTATGACTCATTCCTCCGCCTCCTGACACTTTCCCCAGCTCCTCCTATGACTCATTCCTCCGCCTCCTGACACTTTCCCCAGCTCCTCCTATGATTCATTACCCCACCTCCTGACATTTTCCCCAGCTCCTCCTATGACTCATTCCTCCGCCTCCTGACACTTTCCCCAGCTCCTCCTATGACTCATTCCTCCGCCTCCTGACACTTTCCCCAGCTCCTCCTATGACTCATTCCTCCGCCTCCTGACACTTTCCCCAGCTCCTCCTATGACTCATTCCTCCGCCTCCTGACACTTCCCCAGCTCCTCCTATGACTCATTCCTCCGCCTCCTGACACTTTCCCCAGCTCCTCCTATGACTCATTCCTCCGCCTCCTGACACTTTCCCCAGCTCCTCCTATGACTCATTACCCCGCCTCCTGACACTTTCCCCAGCTCCTCCTATGACTCATTACCCCGCCTCCTGACACTTTCCCCAGCTCCTCCTATGACTCATTCCTCCGCCTCCTGACACTTTCCCCAGCTCCTCCTATGACTCATTCCTCCGCCTCCTGACACTTTCCCCAGCTCCTCCTATGACTCATTCCTCCGCCTCCTGACACTTTCCCCAGCTCCTCCTATGATTCATTACCCCACCTCCTGACACTTTCCCCAGCTCCTCCTATGACTCATTACCCCGCCTCCTGACACTTTCCCCAGCTCCTCCTATGACTCATTCCTCCGCCTCCTGACACTTTCCCCAGCTCCTCCTATGACTCATTACTCCGCCTCCTGACACTTTCCCCAGCTCCTCCTATGACTCATTCCTCCGCCTCCTGACACTTTCCCCAGCTCCTCCTATGACTCATTCCTCCGCCTCCTGACACTTTCCCCAGCTCCTCCTATGACTCATTACCCCACCTCCTGACACTTTCCCCCAGCTCCTCCTATGACTCATTACCCCACCTCCTGACACTTTCCCCAGCTCCTCCTATGACTCATTACCCCACCTCCTGACACTTTCCCCAGCTCCTCCTATGACTCATTCCTCCGCCTCCTGACACTTTCCCCAGCTCCTCCTATGATTCATTATCCCACCTCCTGACACTTTCCCCAGCTCCTCCTATGACTCATTCCTCCGCCTCCTGACACTTTCCCCAGCTCCTCCTATGACTCATTCCTCCGCCTCCTGACACTTTCCCCAGCTCCTCCTATGACTCATTCCTCCGCCTCCTGACACTTTCCCCAGCTCCTCCTATGATTCATTACCCCACCTCCTGACACTTTCCCCAGCTCCTCCTATGACTCATTACCCCGCCTCCTGACACTTTCCCCAGCTCCTCCCATGACTCATTCCTCCACCTCCTGACACTTTCCCCAGCTCCTCCTATGACTCATTCCTCCGCCTCCTGACACTTTTCCAAGCTCCTCCTATGACTCATTCCTCCGCCTCCTGACACTTTCCCCAGCTCCTCCTATGACTCATTCCTCCGCCTCCTGACACTTTCCCCAGCTCCTCCTATGATTCATTATCCCACCTCCTGACACTTTCCCCAGCTCCTCCTATGACTCATTCCTCCGCCTCCTGACACTTTCCCCAGCTCCTCCTATGACTCATTCCTCCGCCTCCTGACACTTTTCCCAGCTCCTCCTATGACTCATTCCTCCGCCTCCTGACATTTTCCCCAGCTCCTCCTATGACTCATTCCTCCGCCTCCTGACACTTTCCCCAGCTCCTCCTATGACTCATTCCTCCGCCTCCTGACACTTTCCCCAGCTCCTCCTATGACTCATTCCTCCGCCTCCTGACACTTTTCCCAGCTCCTCCTGACTCATTCCTCCGCCTCCTGACACTTTTCCCAGCTCCTCCTATGACTCATTCCTCTGCCTCCTGACACTTTCCCCAGCTCCTCCTATGACTCATTCCTCCGCCTCCTGACACTTTTCCCAGCTCCTCCTATGACTCATTCCTCCGCCTCCTGACACTTTCCCCAGCTCCTCCTATGACTCATTCCTCCGCCTCCTGACACTTTCCCCAGCTCCTCCTATGATTCATTATCCCACCTCCTGACACTTTCCCCAGCTCCTCCTATGACTCATTACCCCGCCTCCTGACACTTTCCCCAGCTCCTCCTATGACTCATTCTTCCGCCTCCTGACACTTTCCCCAGCTCCTCCTATGACTCATTACTCCGCCTCCTGACACTTTCCCCAGCTCCTCCTATGACTCATTCCTCCGCCTCCTGACACTTTCCCCAGCTCCTCCTATGACTCATTACCCCACCTCCTGACACTTTCCCCCAGCTCCTCCTATGACTCATTACCCCACCTCCTGACACTTTCCCCAGCTCCTCCTATGACTCATTACCCCACCTCCTGACACTTTCCCCAGCTCCTCCTATGACTCATTCCTCCGCCTCCTGACACTTTCCCCAGCTCCTCCTATGATTCATTATCCCACCTCCTGACACTTTCCCCAGCTCCTCCTATGACTCATTCCTCCGCCTCCTGACACTTTCCCCAGCTCCTCCTATGACTCATTCCTCCGCCTCCTGACACTTTCCCCAGCTCCTCCTATGACTCATTCCTCCGCCTCCTGACACTTTCCCCAGCTCCTCCTATGACTCATTCCTCCGCCTCCTGACACTTTCCCCAGCTCCTCCTATGATTCATTATCCCACCTCCTGACACTTTCCCCAGCTCCTCCTATGATTCATTATCCCACCTCCTGACACTTTCCCCAGCTCCTCCTATGACTCATTACCCCACCTCCTGACACTTTCCCCCAGCTCCTCCTATGACTCATTACCCCACCTCCTGACACTTTCCCCAGCTCCTCCTATGATTCATTATCCCACCTCCTGACACTTTCCCCAGCTCCTCCTATGACTCATTACCCCACCTCCTGACACTTTCCCCAGCTCCTCCTATGACTCATTCCTCCGCCTCCTGACACTTTCCCCAGCTCCTCCTATGATTCATTATCCCACCTCCTGACACTTTCCCCAGCTCCTCCTGTGACTCATTCCTCCGCCTCCTGACACTTTCCCCAGCTCCTCCTATGACTCATTCCTCCGCCTCCTGACACTTTCCCCAGCTCCTCCTATGACTCATTCCTCCGCCTCCTGACACTTTCCCCAGCTCCTCCTATGATTCATTACCCCACCTCCTAACACTTTCCCCAGCTCCTCCTATGATTCATTATCCCACCTCCTGACACTTTCCCCAGCTCCTCCTATGACTCATTCCTCCACCTCCTGACACTTTCCCCAGCTCCTCCTATGACTCATTCCTCCGCCTCCTGACACTTTCCCCAGCTCCTCCTATGACTCATTACCCCGCCTCCTGACACTTTCCCCAGCTCCTCCTATGACTCATGCCTCCACCTCCTGACACTTTCCCCAGCTCCTCCTATGACTCATTCCTCCGCCTCCTGACACTTTCCCCAGCTCCTCCTATGACTCATTCCTCCGCCTCCTGACACTTTTCCCAGCTCCTCCTATGACTCATTCCTCCGCCTCCTGACATTTTCCCCAGCTCCTCCTATGACTCATTCCTCCGCCTCCTGACACTTTCCCCAGCTCCTCCTATGACTCATTACCCCACCTCCTGACACTTTCCCCAGCTCCTCCTATGACTCATTCCTCCGCCTCCTGACACTTTCCCCAGCTCCTCCTATGACTCATTCCTCCGCCTCCTGACACTTTCCCCAGCTCCTCCTATGACTCATTCCTCCGCCTCCTGACACTTTCCCCAGCTCCTCCTATGATTCATTATCCCACCTCCTGACACTTTTCCCAGCTCCTCCTATGACTCATTCCTCCGCCTCCTGACACTTTCCCCAGCTCCTCCTATGATTCATTATCCCACCTCCTGACACTTTCCCCAGCTCCTCCTATGATTCATTATCCCACCTCCTGACACTTTCCCCAGCTCCTCCTATGACTCATTACCCCACCTCCTGACACTTTCCCCCAGCTCCTCCTATGACTCATTACCCCACCTCCTGACACTTTCCCCAGCTCCTCCTATGACTCATTCCTCCGCCTCCTGACACTTTCCCCAGCTCCTCCTATGACTCATTCCTCCGCCTCCTGACACTTTCCCCAGCTCCTCCTATGACTCATTCCTCCGCCTCCTGACACTTTCCCCAGCTCCTCCTATGACTCATTCCTCCGCCTCCTGACACTTTCCCCAGCTCCTCCTATGACTCATTCCTCCGCCTCCTGACACTTTCCCCCAGCTCCTCCTATGACTCATTCCTCCGCCTCCTGACACTTTCCCCAGCTCCTCCTATGATTCATTATCCCACCTCCTGACACTTTCCCCAGCTCCTCCTATGACTCATTCCTCCACCTCCTGACACTTTCCCCAGCTCCTCCTATGACTCATTCCTCCGCCTCCTGACACTTTCCCCAGCTCCTCCTATGACTTATTCCTCCGCCTCCTGACACTTTCCCCAGCTCCTCCTATGATTCATTACCCCACCTCCTGACACTTTCCCCAGCTCCTCCTATGATTCATTATCCCACCTCCTGACACTTTCCCCAGCTCCTCCTATGATTCATTATACCACCTCCTGACACTTTCCCCAGCTCCTCCTATGACTCATTACCCCACCTCCTGACACTTTCCCCCAGCTCCTCCTATGACTCATTACCCCACCTCCTGACACTTTCCCCAGCTCCTCCTATGACTCATTCCTCCGCCTCCTGACACTTTCCCCAGCTCCTCCTATGACTCATTCCTCCGCCTCCTGACACTTTCCCCAGCTCCTCCTATGACTCATTCCTCCGCCTCCTGACACTTTCCCCAGCTCCTCCTATGATTCATTATCCCACCTCCTGACACTTTCCCCAGCTCCTCCTATGACTCATTACCCCGCCTCCTGACACTTTCCCCAGCTCCTCCCATGACTCATTCCTCCACCTCCTGACACTTTCCCCAGCTCCTCCTATGACTCATTCCTCCGCCTCCTGACACTTTCCCCAGCTCCTCCTATGACTCATTACCCCGCCTCCTGACACTTTCCCCAGCTCCTCCTATGACTCATGCCTCCACCTCCTGACACTTTCCCCAGCTCCTCCTATGACTCATTCCTCCGCCTCCTGACACTTTTCCCAGCTCCTCCTATGACTCATTCCTCCGCCTCCTGACACTTTCCCCAGCTCCTCCTATGACTCATTCCTCCGCCTCCTGACACTTTCCCCAGCTCCTCCTATGACTCATTACCCCGCCTCCTGACACTTTCCCCAGCTCCTCCTATGACTCATTCCTCCGCCTCCTGACACTTTCCCCAGCTCCTCCTATGACTCATTCCTCCGCCTCCTGACACTTTCCCCAGCTCCTCCTATGACTCATTCCTCCGCCTCCTGACACTTTCCCCAGCTCCTCCTATGACTCATTCCTCCGCCTCCTGACACTTTCCCCAGCTCCTCCTATGATTCATTATCCCACCTCCTGACACTTTCCCCAGCTCCTCCTATGACTCATTACCCCGCCTCCTGACACTTTCCCCAGCTCCTCCCATGACTCATTCCTCCACCTCCTGACACTTTCCCCAGCTCCTCCTATGACTCATTCCTCCGCCTCCTGACACTTTCCCCAGCTCCTCCTATGACTCATTACCCCGCCTCCTGACACTTTCCCCAGCTCCTCCTATGACTCATGCCTCCACCTCCTGACACTTTCCCCAGCTCCTCCTATGACTCATTCCTCCGCCTCCTGACACTTTTCCCAGCTCCTCCTATGACTCATTCCTCCGCCTCCTGACACTTTCCCCAGCTCCTCCTATGACTCATTCCTCCGCCTCCTGACACTTTCCCCAGCTCCTCCTATGACTCATTACCCCGCCTCCTGACACTTTCCCCAGCTCCTCCTATGACTCATTCCTCCGCCTCCTGACACTTTCCCCAGCTCCTCCTATGACTCATTCCTCCGCCTCCTGACACTTTCCCCAGCTCCTCCTATGACTCATTCCTCCGCCTCCTGACACTTTCCCCAGCTCCTCCTATGACTCATTCCTCCGCCTCCTGACACTTTCCCCAGCTCCTCCTATGATTCATTATCCCACCTCCTGACACTTTCCCCAGCTCCTCCTATGACTCATTACCCCGCCTCCTGACACTTTCCCCAGCTCCTCCCATGACTCATTCCTCCACCTCCTGACACTTTCCCCAGCTCCTCCTATGACTCATTACCCCGCCTCCTGACACTTTCCCCAGCTCCTCCTATGACTCATGCCTCCACCTCCTGACACTTTCCCCAGCTCCTCCTATGACTCATTCCTCCGCCTCCTGACACTTTTCCCAGCTCCTCCTATGACTCATTCCTCCGCCTCCTGACACTTTCCCCAGCTCCTCCTATGACTCATTCCTCCGCCTCCTGACACTTTCCCCAGCTCCTCCTATGACTCATTACCCCGCCTCCTGACACTTTCCCCAGCTCCTCCTATGACTCATTCCTCCGCCTCCTGACACTTTCCCCAGCTCCTTTTATGACTCATTACCCCGCCTCCTGACACTTTCCCCAGCTCCTCCTATGACTCATTCCTCCGCCTCCTGACACTTTCCCCAGCTCCTCCTATGACTCATTCCTCCGCCTCCTGACACTTTCCCCAGCTCCTCCTATGACTCATTCCTCCGCCTCCTGACACTTTCCCCAGCTCCTCCTATGACTCATTACCCCGCCTCCTGACACTTTCCCCAGCTCCTCCTATGACTCATTCCTCCGCCACCTGACACTTTCCCCAGCTCCTCCTATGACTCATTCCTCCGCCTCCTGACACTTTCCCCAGCTCCTCCTATGACTCATTCCTCCGCCTCCTGACACTTTCCCCAGCTCCTCCTATGACTCATTCCTCCGCCTCCTGACACTCTCCCCAGCTCCTCCTATGGCTCATTCCTCCGCCTCCTGACACTTTCCCCAGCTCCTCCTATGACTCATTCCTCCACCTCCTGACACTTTCCCCAGCTCCTCCTATGACTCATTCCTCCGCCTCCTGACACTTTTCCCAGCTCCTCCTATGACTCATTCCTCCGCCTCCTGACACTTTCCCCAGCTCCTCCTATGACTCATTCCTCCACCTCCTGACACTTTCCCCAGCTCCTCCTATGACTCATTCCTCCGCCTCCTGACACTTTCCCCAGCTCCTCCTATGACTCATTACCCCGCCTCCTGACACTTTCCCCAGCTCCTCCTATGACTCATTCCTCCGCCTCCTGACACTTTCCCCAGCTCCTTTTATGACTCATTACCCCGCCTCCTGACACTTTCCCCAGCTCCTCCTATGACTCATTCCTCCGCCTCCTGACACTTTTCCCAGCTCCTCCTGACTCATTCCTCCGCCTCCTGACACTTTTCCCAGCTCCTCCTATGACTCATTCCTCTGCCTCCTGACACTTTCCCCAGCTCCTCCTATGACTCATTCCTCCGCCTCCTGACACTTTTCCCAGCTCCTCCTATGACTCATTCCTCCGCCTCCTGACACTTTCCCCAGCTCCTCCTATGACTCATTCCTCCGCCTCCTGACACTTTCCCCAGCTCCTCCTATGACTCATTCCTCTGCCTCCTGACACTTTTCCCAGCTCCTCCTATGACTCATTCCTCCGCCTCCTGACACTTTCCCCAGCTCCTCCTATGATTCATTATCCCACCTCCTGACACTTTCCCCAGCTCCTCCTATGACTCATTCCTCCGCCACCTGACACTTTTCCCAGCTCCTCCTATGACTCATTCCTCCGCCTCCTGACACTTTCCCCAGCTCCTCCTATGACTCATTCCTCCGCCTCCTGACACTTTCCCCAGCTCCTCCTATGACTCATTCCTCCGCCTCCTGACACTTTCCCCAGCTCCTCCTATGACTCATTCCTCCGCCTCCTGACACTTTCCCCAGCTCCTCCTATGATTCATTATCCCACCTCCTGACACTTTCCCCAGCTCCTCCTATGACTCATTACCCCACCTCCTGACACTTTCCCCCAGCTCCTTTTATGACTCATTACCCCGCCTCCTGACACTTTCCCCAGCTCCTCCTATGATTCATTACCCCACCTCCTGACACTTTCCCCAGCTCCTCCTATGACTCATTCCTCCGCCTCCTGACACTTTCCCCAGCTCCTCCTATGACTCATTACCCCGCCTCCTGACACTTTCCCCAGCTCCTCCTATGACTCATTCCTCCGCCACCTGACACTTTCCCCAGCTCCTCCTATGACTCATTCCTCCGCCTCCTGACACTTTCCCCAGCTCCTCCTATGACTCATTCCTCCGCCTCCTGACACTTTCCCCAGCTCCTCCTATGACTCATTCCTCCGCCTCCTGACACTCTCCCCAGCTCCTCCTATGGCTCATTCCTCCGCCTCCTGACACTTTCCCCAGCTCCTCCTATGACTCATTCCTCCGCCTCCTGACACTTTCCCCAGCTCCTCCTATGACTCATTCCTCCGCCTCCTGACACTTTCCCCAGCTCCTCCTATGATTCATTACCCCACCTCCTGACACTTTCCCCAGCTCCTCCTATGATTCATTATCCCACCTCCTGACACTTTCCCCAGCTCCTCCTATGACTCATTACCCCGCCTCCTGACACTTTCCCCAGCTCCTCCTATGACTCATTCCTCCGCCTCCTGACACTTTCCCCAGCTCCTCCTATGACTCATTACCCCGCCTCCTGACACTTTCCCCAGCTCCTCCTATGACTCATTCCTCCGCCTCCTGACACTTTCCCCAGCTCCTCCTATGACTCATTCCTCCGCCTCCTGACACTTTCCCCAGCTCCTCCTATGACTCATTCCTCCGCCTCCTGACACTTTTCCCAGCTCCTCCTATGACTCATTCCTCCGCCTCCTGACATTTTCCCCAGCTCCTCCTAGGACTCATTCCTCCGCCTCCTGACACTTTCCCCAGCTCCTCCTAGGACTCATTCCTCCGCCTCCTGACACTTTCCCCAGCTCCTCCTATGACTCATTCCTCCGCCTCCTGACACTTTCCCCAGCTCCTCCTATGACTCATTCCTCCGCCTCCTGACACTTTCCCCAGCTCCTTTTATGACTCATTACCCCGCCTCCTGACACTTTCCCCAGCTCCTCCTATGATTCATTACCCCACCTCCTGACACTTTCCCCAGCTCCTCCTATGACTCATTACCCCGCCTCCTGACACTTTCCCCAGCTCCTCCTATGACTCATTACCCCGCCTCCTGACACTTTCCCCAGCTCCTCCTATGACTCATTCCTCCGCCACCTGACACTTTCCCCAGCTCCTCCTATGACTCATTCCTCCGCCTCCTGACACTTTCCCCAGCTCCTCCTATGACTCATTCCTCCGCCTCCTGACACTTTCCCCAGCTCCTCCTATGGCTCATTCCTCCGCCTCCTGACACTTTCCCCAGCTCCTCCTATGACTCATTCCTCTGCCTCCTGACACTTTCCCCAGCTCCTCCTATGACTCATTCCTCCGCCTCCTGACACTTTTCCCAGCTCCTCCTGACTCATTCCTCCGCCTCCTGACACTTTTCCCAGCTCCTCCTATGACTCATTCCTCCGCCTCCTGACACTTTTCCCAGCTCCTCCTGACTCATTCCTCCGCCTCCTGACACTTTCCCCAGCTCCTCCTATGACTCATTCCTCCGCCTCCTGACACTTTTCCCAGCTCCTCCTGACTCATTCCTCCGCCTCCTGACACTTTTCCCAGCTCCTCCTATGACTCATTCCTCCGCCTCCTGACACTTTCCCCAGCTCCTCCTATGACTCATTCCTCCGCCTCCTGACACTTTCCCCAGCTCCTCCTATGACTCATTCCTCCACCTCCTGACACTTTCCCCAGCTCCTCCTATGACTCATTCCTCCGCCTCCTGACACTTTCCCCAGCTCCTCCTATGACTCATTACCCCGCCTCCTGACACTTTCCCCAGCTCCTCCTATGACTCATGCCTCCACCTCCTGACACTTTCCCCAGCTCCTCCTATGACTCATTCCTCCGCCTCCTGACACTTTTCCCAGCTCCTCCTATGACTCATTCCTCCGCCTCCTGACACTTTCCCCAGCTCCTCCTATGACTCATTCCTCCGCCTCCTGACACTTTCCCCAGCTCCTCCTATGACTCATTACCCCGCCTCCTGACACTTTCCCCAGCTCCTCCTATGACTCATTCCTCCGCCTCCTGACACTTTCCCCAGCTCCTCCTATGACTCATTCCTCCGCCTCCTGACACTTTCCCCAGCTCCTCCTATGACTCATTCCTCCGCCTCCTGACACTTTCCCCAGCTCCTCCTATGACTCATTCCTCCGCCTCCTGACACTTTCCCCAGCTCCTCCTATGATTCATTATCCCACCTCCTGACACTTTCCCCAGCTCCTCCTATGACTCATTACCCCGCCTCCTGACACTTTCCCCAGCTCCTCCCATGACTCATTCCTCCACCTCCTGACACTTTCCCCAGCTCCTCCTATGACTCATTCCTCCGCCTCCTGACACTTTCCCCAGCTCCTCCTATGACTCATTACCCCGCCTCCTGACACTTTCCCCAGCTCCTCCTATGACTCATGCCTCCACCTCCTGACACTTTCCCCAGCTCCTCCTATGACTCATTCCTCCGCCTCCTGACACTTTTCCCAGCTCCTCCTATGACTCATTCCTCCGCCTCCTGACACTTTCCCCAGCTCCTCCTATGACTCATTCCTCCGCCTCCTGACACTTTCCCCAGCTCCTCCTATGACTCATTACCCCGCCTCCTGACACTTTCCCCAGCTCCTCCTATGACTCATTCCTCCGCCTCCTGACACTTTCCCCAGCTCCTCCTATGACTCATTCCTCCGCCTCCTGACACTTTCCCCAGCTCCTCCTATGACTCATTCCTCCGCCTCCTGACACTTTCCCCAGCTCCTCCTATGACTCATTCCTCCGCCTCCTGACACTTTCCCCAGCTCCTCCTATGATTCATTATCCCACCTCCTGACACTTTCCCCAGCTCCTCCTATGACTCATTACCCCGCCTCCTGACACTTTCCCCAGCTCCTCCTATGACTCATTCCTCCGCCTCCTGACACTCTCCCCAGCTCCTCCTATGGCTCATTCCTCCGCCTCCTGACACTTTCCCCAGCTCCTCCTATGACTCATTCCTCCGCCTCCTGACACTTTCCCCAGCTCCTCCTATGACTCATTCCTCCGCCTCCTGACACTTTCCCCAGCTCCTCCTATGATTCATTACCCCACCTCCTGACACTTTCCCCAGCTCCTCCTATGATTCATTATCCCACCTCCTGACACTTTCCCCAGCTCCTCCTATGACTCATTACCCCGCCTCCTGACACTTTCCCCAGCTCCTCCTATGACTCATTCCTCCGCCTCCTGACACTTTCCCCAGCTCCTCCTATGACTCATTACCCCGCCTCCTGACACTTTCCCCAGCTCCTCCTATGACTCATTCCTCCGCCTCCTGACACTTTCCCCAGCTCCTCCTATGACTCATTCCTCCGCCTCCTGACACTTTCCCCAGCTCCTCCTATGACTCATTCCTCCGCCTCCTGACACTTTTCCCAGCTCCTCCTATGACTCATTCCTCCGCCTCCTGACATTTTCCCCAGCTCCTCCTAGGACTCATTCCTCCGCCTCCTGACACTTTCCCCAGCTCCTCCTAGGACTCATTCCTCCGCCTCCTGACACTTTCCCCAGCTCCTCCTATGACTCATTCCTCCGCCTCCTGACACTTTCCCCAGCTCCTCCTATGACTCATTCCTCCGCCTCCTGACACTTTCCCCAGCTCCTTTTATGACTCATTACCCCGCCTCCTGACACTTTCCCCAGCTCCTCCTATGATTCATTACCCCACCTCCTGACACTTTCCCCAGCTCCTCCTATGACTCATTACCCCGCCTCCTGACACTTTCCCCAGCTCCTCCTATGACTCATTACCCCGCCTCCTGACACTTTCCCCAGCTCCTCCTATGACTCATTCCTCCGCCACCTGACACTTTCCCCAGCTCCTCCTATGACTCATTCCTCCGCCTCCTGACACTTTCCCCAGCTCCTCCTATGACTCATTCCTCCGCCTCCTGACACTTTCCCCAGCTCCTCCTATGGCTCATTCCTCCGCCTCCTGACACTTTCCCCAGCTCCTCCTATGACTCATTCCTCTGCCTCCTGACACTTTCCCCAGCTCCTCCTATGACTCATTCCTCCGCCTCCTGACACTTTTCCCAGCTCCTCCTGACTCATTCCTCCGCCTCCTGACACTTTTCCCAGCTCCTCCTATGACTCATTCCTCCGCCTCCTGACACTTTTCCCAGCTCCTCCTGACTCATTCCTCCGCCTCCTGACACTTTCCCCAGCTCCTCCTATGACTCATTCCTCCGCCTCCTGACACTTTTCCCAGCTCCTCCTGACTCATTCCTCCGCCTCCTGACACTTTTCCCAGCTCCTCCTATGACTCATTCCTCCGCCTCCTGACACTTTCCCCAGCTCCTCCTATGACTCATTCCTCCGCCTCCTGACACTTTCCCCAGCTCCTCCTATGACTCATTCCTCCACCTCCTGACACTTTCCCCAGCTCCTCCTATGACTCATTCCTCCGCCTCCTGACACTTTCCCCAGCTCCTCCTATGACTCATTACCCCGCCTCCTGACACTTTCCCCAGCTCCTCCTATGACTCATGCCTCCACCTCCTGACACTTTCCCCAGCTCCTCCTATGACTCATTCCTCCGCCTCCTGACACTTTTCCCAGCTCCTCCTATGACTCATTCCTCCGCCTCCTGACACTTTCCCCAGCTCCTCCTATGACTCATTCCTCCGCCTCCTGACACTTTCCCCAGCTCCTCCTATGACTCATTACCCCGCCTCCTGACACTTTCCCCAGCTCCTCCTATGACTCATTCCTCCGCCTCCTGACACTTTCCCCAGCTCCTCCTATGACTCATTCCTCCGCCTCCTGACACTTTCCCCAGCTCCTCCTATGACTCATTCCTCCGCCTCCTGACACTTTCCCCAGCTCCTCCTATGACTCATTCCTCCGCCTCCTGACACTTTCCCCAGCTCCTCCTATGATTCATTATCCCACCTCCTGACACTTTCCCCAGCTCCTCCTATGACTCATTACCCCGCCTCCTGACACTTTCCCCAGCTCCTCCCATGACTCATTCCTCCACCTCCTGACACTTTCCCCAGCTCCTCCTATGACTCATTCCTCCGCCTCCTGACACTTTCCCCAGCTCCTCCTATGACTCATTACCCCGCCTCCTGACACTTTCCCCAGCTCCTCCTATGACTCATGCCTCCACCTCCTGACACTTTCCCCAGCTCCTCCTATGACTCATTCCTCCGCCTCCTGACACTTTTCCCAGCTCCTCCTATGACTCATTCCTCCGCCTCCTGACACTTTCCCCAGCTCCTCCTATGACTCATTCCTCCGCCTCCTGACACTTTCCCCAGCTCCTCCTATGACTCATTACCCCGCCTCCTGACACTTTCCCCAGCTCCTCCTATGACTCATTCCTCCGCCTCCTGACACTTTCCCCAGCTCCTCCTATGACTCATTCCTCCGCCTCCTGACACTTTCCCCAGCTCCTCCTATGACTCATTCCTCCGCCTCCTGACACTTTCCCCAGCTCCTCCTATGACTCATTCCTCCGCCTCCTGACACTTTCCCCAGCTCCTCCTATGATTCATTATCCCACCTCCTGACACTTTCCCCAGCTCCTCCTATGACTCATTACCCCGCCTCCTGACACTTTCCCCAGCTCCTCCCATGACTCATTCCTCCACCTCCTGACACTTTCCCCAGCTCCTCCTATGACTCATTCCTCCGCCTCCTGACACTTTCCCCAGCTCCTCCTATGACTCATTACCCCGCCTCCTGACACTTTCCCCAGCTCCTCCTATGACTCATGCCTCCACCTCCTGACACTTTCCCCAGCTCCTCCTATGACTCATTCCTCCGCCTCCTGACACTTTTCCCAGCTCCTCCTATGACTCATTCCTCCGCCTCCTGACACTTTCCCCAGCTCCTCCTATGACTCATTCCTCCGCCTCCTGACACTTTCCCCAGCTCCTCCTATGACTCATTACCCCGCCTCCTGACACTTTCCCCAGCTCCTCCTATGACTCATTCCTCCGCCTCCTGACACTTTCCCCAGCTCCTTTTATGACTCATTACCCCGCCTCCTGACACTTTCCCCAGCTCCTCCTATGACTCATTCCTCCGCCTCCTGACACTTTCCCCAGCTCCTCCTATGACTCATTCCTCCGCCTCCTGACACTTTCCCCAGCTCCTCCTATGACTCATTCCTCCGCCTCCTGACACTTTCCCCAGCTCCTCCTATGACTCATTACCCCGCCTCCTGACACTTTCCCCAGCTCCTCCTATGACTCATTCCTCCGCCACCTGACACTTTCCCCAGCTCCTCCTATGACTCATTCCTCCGCCTCCTGACACTTTCCCCAGCTCCTCCTATGACTCATTCCTCCGCCTCCTGACACTTTCCCCAGCTCCTCCTATGACTCATTCCTCCGCCTCCTGACACTCTCCCCAGCTCCTCCTATGGCTCATTCCTCCGCCTCCTGACACTTTCCCCAGCTCCTCCTATGACTCATTCCTCCACCTCCTGACACTTTCCCCAGCTCCTCCTATGACTCATTCCTCCGCCTCCTGACACTTTTCCCAGCTCCTCCTATGACTCATTCCTCCGCCTCCTGACACTTTCCCCAGCTCCTCCTATGACTCATTCCTCCGCCTCCTGACACTTTCCCCAGCTCCTCCTATGACTCATTACCCCGCCTCCTGACACTTTCCCCAGCTCCTCCTATGACTCATTCCTCCGCCTCCTGACACTTTCCCCAGCTCCTCCTATGACTCATTACCCCGCCTCCTGACACTTTCCCCAGCTCCTCCTATGACTCATTCCTCCGCCTCCTGACACTTTCCCCAGCTCCTTTTATGACTCATTACCCCGCCTCCTGACACTTTCCCCAGCTCCTCCTATGACTCATTCCTCCGCCTCCTGACACTTTTCCCAGCTCCTCCTGACTCATTCCTCCGCCTCCTGACACTTTTCCCAGCTCCTCCTATGACTCATTCCTCTGCCTCCTGACACTTTCCCCAGCTCCTCCTATGACTCATTCCTCCGCCTCCTGACACTTTTCCCAGCTCCTCCTATGACTCATTCCTCCGCCTCCTGACACTTTCCCCAGCTCCTCCTATGACTCATTCCTCCGCCTCCTGACACTTTCCCCAGCTCCTCCTATGACTCATTCCTCTGCCTCCTGACACTTTTCCCAGCTCCTCCTATGACTCATTCCTCCGCCTCCTGACACTTTCCCCAGCTCCTCCTATGATTCATTATCCCACCTCCTGACACTTTCCCCAGCTCCTCCTATGACTCATTCCTCCGCCACCTGACACTTTTCCCAGCTCCTCCTATGACTCATTCCTCCGCCTCCTGACACTTTCCCCAGCTCCTCCTATGACTCATTCCTCCGCCTCCTGACACTTTCCCCAGCTCCTCCTATGACTCATTCCTCCGCCTCCTGACACTTTCCCCAGCTCCTCCTATGACTCATTCCTCCGCCTCCTGACACTTTCCCCAGCTCCTCCTATGATTCATTATCCCACCTCCTGACACTTTCCCCAGCTCCTCCTATGACTCATTACCCCACCTCCTGACACTTTCCCCCAGCTCCTTTTATGACTCATTACCCCGCCTCCTGACACTTTCCCCAGCTCCTCCTATGATTCATTACCCCACCTCCTGACACTTTCCCCAGCTCCTCCTATGACTCATTCCTCCGCCTCCTGACACTTTCCCCAGCTCCTCCTATGACTCATTACCCCGCCTCCTGACACTTTCCCCAGCTCCTCCTATGACTCATTCCTCCGCCACCTGACACTTTCCCCAGCTCCTCCTATGACTCATTCCTCCGCCTCCTGACACTTTCCCCAGCTCCTCCTATGACTCATTCCTCCGCCTCCTGACACTTTCCCCAGCTCCTCCTATGACTCATTCCTCCGCCTCCTGACACTCTCCCCAGCTCCTCCTATGGCTCATTCCTCCGCCTCCTGACACTTTCCCCAGCTCCTCCTATGACTCATTCCTCCGCCTCCTGACACTTTCCCCAGCTCCTCCTATGACTCATTCCTCCGCCTCCTGACACTTTCCCCAGCTCCTCCTATGATTCATTACCCCACCTCCTGACACTTTCCCCAGCTCCTCCTATGATTCATTATCCCACCTCCTGACACTTTCCCCAGCTCCTCCTATGACTCATTACCCCGCCTCCTGACACTTTCCCCAGCTCCTCCTATGACTCATTCCTCCGCCTCCTGACACTTTCCCCAGCTCCTCCTATGACTCATTACCCCGCCTCCTGACACTTTCCCCAGCTCCTCCTATGACTCATTCCTCCGCCTCCTGACACTTTCCCCAGCTCCTCCTATGACTCATTCCTCCGCCTCCTGACACTTTCCCCAGCTCCTCCTATGACTCATTCCTCCGCCTCCTGACACTTTCCCCAGCTCCTCCTATGACTCATTCCTCCGCCTCCTGACACTTTTCCCAGCTCCTCCTATGACTCATTCCTCCGCCTCCTGACATTTTCCCCAGCTCCTCCTAGGACTCATTCCTCCGCCTCCTGACACTTTCCCCAGCTCCTCCTATGACTCATTCCTCCGCCTCCTGACACTTTCCCCAGCTCCTCCTATGACTCATTCCTCCGCCTCCTGACACTTTCCCCAGCTCCTCCTATGACTCATTCCTCCGCCTCCTGACACTTTCCCCAGCTCCTTTTATGACTCATTACCCCGCCTCCTGACACTTTCCCCAGCTCCTCCTATGATTCATTACCCCACCTCCTGACACTTTCCCCAGCTCCTCCTATGACTCATTACCCCGCCTCCTGACACTTTCCCCAGCTCCTCCTATGACTCATTACCCCGCCTCCTGACACTTTCCCCAGCTCCTCCTATGACTCATTCCTCCGCCACCTGACACTTTCCCCAGCTCCTCCTATGACTCATTCCTCCGCCTCCTGACACTTTCCCCAGCTCCTCCTATGACTCATTCCTCCGCCTCCTGACACTCTCCCCAGCTCCTCCTATGGCTCATTCCTCCGCCTCCTGACACTTTCCCCAGCTCCTCCTATGACTCATTCCTCTGCCTCCTGACACTTTCCCCAGCTCCTCCTATGACTCATTCCTCCGCCTCCTGACACTTTTCCCAGCTCCTCCTGACTCATTCCTCCGCCTCCTGACACTTTTCCCAGCTCCTCCTATGACTCATTCCTCCGCCTCCTGACACTTTTCCCAGCTCCTCCTGACTCATTCCTCCGCCTCCTGACACTTTCCCCAGCTCCTCCTATGACTCATTCCTCCGCCTCCTGACACTTTTCCCAGCTCCTCCTGACTCATTCCTCCGCCTCCTGACACTTTCCCCAGCTCCTCCTATGACTCATTCCTCCGCCTCCTGACACTTTCCCCAGCTCCTCCTATGACTCATTCCTCCACCTCCTGACACTTTTCCCAGCTCCTCCTATGACTCATTCCTCCGCCTCCTGACACTTTCCCCAGCTCCTCCTATGACTCATTCCTCTGCCTCCTGACACTTTTCCCAGCTCCTCCCATGACTCATTACCCCGCCTCCTGACATAGCCAAAACCATGGAAATATTTTAATGAGGAACAAAGTAAGTGCTTTGCAGTTCAGGTGCTGATGGTGGAGGATTAGGACCTATGTGTTTGGCATCGGATAGGTCACCTCTCTTCTCTCTCTGCTGGCAGAAATCCTGGTTGTGGGCACAGGAGACCGCGTGGAGAGGCTGGACCCTGAACTCCTGAAGCTGATGAGACAAAAGGGGGTGGCTGTAGAGGTTCAGGACACGGTGAGTAGCGTCACAATTCAATCTAGATGCCTCTGAGGATCTGCTGACATCTCATTTACACATCGGCTGTCAAAAATGGCTGCTGACCAGCTCTCCCCCTTATCAACTATCCTTTAAGTGCCATTCCATGCAAAGGGTTAACTAAGGGGGGGGGGGGGGGGCATCTTGTGATCTCATGTTTGTGTCAGGGGCTGTGTTTATAATCAATCATTGTCTGCCTTTCTCCCTTTTAAAGCCAAAAAGGTCTGATCGCATTGCTCCAGAGACCTTCACTGAAATGCCTTTGTCTTCAGGTGTTTCAATGAGGGTTCCCTGCAGTGTGCGGTCAGGAGCCGGGAGGAATTGATCATTAATAAAAGAAAAACTTACAATAACAGTGATTATAAACACCGGTCCTGACACACGAGACAACGCATTAGCACACGTAGTTAACCTTTTACCTGGACAGCCCCTGTGAACCCACTACCATGGGTACATTGGCCTGGTAGCTCTTTAAAAAGGAGCACTGCAGAACTTCAGTCATTTAATGGGGATTTGGCTCGTGGAATTGCCAGCAAGGGAAACCAAGGGTGTTTCACAAAGCAGGGCATCCCAAATCAGGATGCCCTAAGGAGAGCCAATCGGCTGGCCCTGGGGGCTTTTTAGACTCCAGGCTGGATGAACAGGGTTTCAGTCTGCCTTAGAACCCAAATAGGCTTAGCACAGGGGGAGGGGGGTTAAATGGAAAAGCATCCGTGTGGGCCATTTTGACCATAGGTAAATATAATCGGGGTCATTGTGCAGGTGGTCATGCTCTAATATTTGTTATACAGCATATGGGTGCATTCCATCGTGTAGTAAAGTTGGTGTCCTTTAAAGCAGACCGACAGTCAAAAGGTAAAAAAACAAAAAGGTAATTAACCCTTTAAGTGCCAAGCACGTAACGCCTACGTGCTCGCATGTCCGTGCCTTAAGTGCCAAGCACGTAGGTGTTACGTGCTTGACTTTCCCCCCCTGCTAGTTAAAAACAAAAATACTCACCTGTATTAAAAAAAAGAAAATATTTTTTCTGCTTGTTTTTTTTTTCTTTTTTTTTTTTACACTTAACCCCTTGTGAACTGGTAAGGGATCCATGAGATCCCTATACCAGTTCACAAGGCTGGGGGGCCCCTGGCACCCCAATTACCTGCCTCCCCAAAGCCCGGGGGGCAGAAGAGCCCGGGCCATGGCTATGTGGGCTTGTAGCCTGCAGGGTGGGGGGGCCACCAAAGCTGGCCCCCTTGCACCCTGTTCTACAAGCCCCTATAGCTGGTCCAGGGCTGGTTATGATGGGGAAGGGGGACCCCATATCATTTTTTGGGGGAGTTTTAAGGGTTTTTAACCCTTAAAATTCCCCAAAAAATGGGTCCCCCTCCCTCCCCCCAGGAGGGGGGATCCTATGTCATTTTTTTTTTTAAATTAACCCCTTATGTTTATAGTGTGGATAGTAGTAGTATTTTATTTGTAAATGTTATAAAGTGCTATTTTCAGTTTAGGGGGTATCCTGGGCAAGAATGGGGGGGGCTATCAATACATATGTGGGACCGCTGTGACCGGGAGAAATTGGGGTTACGCACGCAATAAAATTTTATTGACAAACTTAGATGTTTTTATTTTTTTTGCACATATTTTACCAAAAAGTATTGCGAATACACTAAAAAAGGCCAAACAAGACATTTCATGTTGAAGCCCACACTATGTTGAAAAAAAACTATATATAATTTTCCAGGGAAATCCTTTCTAAAATCACAGTTGAACATGTGTAGCGCAAAATAGTGAAACATGGTCTGGCAACAGAGGGCGACAAAAGCTGCAGGTAGGCTGGCAGCGAAAGGGTTAATAAGCATGCAAATTGCTGCATGTTTACTAATGAACTATGCAGCGCACCAGGCTGCTGGCCCCTGATCACCTGGCTCCCACGCCACCATCTTGCTGTATGTATCCCACAATGCTCTCAGGTGCAGCCTTTGACTCTGTGTCCGTCTTTTCCTCAGCACATCGGGCGGCAGGAGCGGCAGCTTGACGTGGGATCTTGGGGAAAGCGACAAACTGCTGGCTGGTCACTTGACATCATCAGCTACTGATCTGTAGCTCTAAATGGATTCATGTAGCACTGTTTACGGCACTATGTGAACCCGGAAGTGACTTAGCAACAGCAGCAGCACAGCTAACAGTAGTTGGCTGTGCACGGTGGAAGCATCAGCACCTGCACTGGGGCAATTGAATAAGCTCTCTGGGCTTGGTCTCTTGGTCTGCTTTAAAGGGAAAGTCCTGTTTGGACTTTTTTATTCAGTAAGCATCAGAGGCTCTCCTTCAGCCACTCCCTCATGAGGGCCCATTGTCTTTGTAATCTTTACACCTGGTAGAGGAGAATGGGACCGGGACCAGGTGTCAGAAAATAATGGCCACCTGGTTCTGGGCTCATATGCAATATAAACCCCCCTTAAGGCTGGAAACAGGAACTACAGGGAAATTACCAAGATGCTGGGTCCTCAAGAGAGCAGTAGTTAGCCTAGGCACCACAGTAGGGTAAACAGGTGATTCCCAAAATGTTTCTGGGCTGTTGTAAAAGTCCAATGAACTGTCCCTTAACACTAGGGCTAGATATGACATCTGCCACCCAAGCCTTCTGGTGGCTTCTCCCCCTGCAGTGGCTGATCAGCCATTCTTATTACTTACATAGGAACCAGGTTGTCCGAGTGCCACTTAGTTGGTGGGGCAGAGGACTCGCCCTTGTGTTCTAATCTGATGTTCAGTGACGTTAGGGTGGGTTTATGTGGGGCCAGGCTTTATTTTAGGATGAGACTTTGTTATGAGTTATATTTTTTGTTTTCATTACAGCCCAACGCTTGCGCCACCTTCAACTTCCTGATCAGTGAACGCCGAGCTGCAGCAGCCGCCCTGATTCCAGTCACAGAGTAGAGGGTCCCAGGCTGGAAATACCGTTTAGGAGAATAGAAAAAAAAAGGTCAGGCACTGCAACTGAGATGTGACTGACCGGTTTTGTTACTGGAAACTCCTCTGTGCACTGATACCCCCTGAGGTGGGCACCAGCATAGACATGGATGTGATTCAACTTCTGATGAATGTATCATTGGTATGAGCTTCAGACTCTGAAACCCCCCTCCATTGTTAGTTGGGATGCCCCAGCAGAGTTCATTCACCTGGTGAATCACTTTAACTGACCTCAAATCAAATGATAGCTTGCCTATTTGTGACTATAGCGCTATATATTTATATGAAATAAAGATGCACAAAGTGTTATTGTTTTTTTATTGAAAAATCAGCAGGCACAGTAATATCAGTGGTCCGTAATAGGATGCTACTCCCATTACCCAGAATCCCTCTGGCATCAGAGCAGTTGAAGATAAGGCAGCTTCTGCACACATGCGATAGAGGCATCAACTACATTCAGTGTGGTGACTGGCAGCGGATGATCAGTCTGTTACATTAAAACAATCTCTTCTCGTACCTGTAACACATTACAGGAGGCAGTCATTTCACTTGCTACAGATAATTGGGTAACTGGCTTCACCCTCAACAACTAAAATGGATTTTTTACAGTGAAAAAAAAAACCCTCTGGCTGCTGCCTCTCAGCCCGGGGCAGAAGGGGTAACATATCCTCACCTCCACGTGTAGCCTCCCATTCACCTTAGTGCTGCCCCTATCCCGGCGTACATTCTCAAAGCATGCCACCACCCGACTTGAGTGCCTGCAGGTGGTAGTGATGCAATTTGTGCATACTTACAATGGCTGTATTCAGCACTACATCGGCTTTCTCTGATGGCTTCTCAGTGCTTTGTGACGTACTGAGAGCGCAGGTGTCCCTCCACTCCATCCTCCCAGCTGGTCCCTGGAGTGAGAGCAGTGGTGAACCCCCTTCAGAGACCCGAGCCCCATTCTTTTAGGCAAAAAAAAAAAAAACTCTTATCCAACGCCACCAACCAGACCCAGTGGTGCACAACTTACACTTTAGTGAGGTAAGAGGGTGCTCTTACCAAATTAAGACTTTTTATTAGAAAGTTGTGGCTTACCATTGCTACCCAGTTCCTATTCACTAGAACACTGATGTGACCCAGCTTCCTTGAGGGTACTGTAATGGGATGTAGGGACAGCCAGGCATATTTAAAGAAGCATCCGTCTATGTCCGCACTGAAGTCTCTGGCTGATCAGGACTCTGGGGAGCCCAAATGGCAGCTGGACACAGCCAAGCAGGCTTCATTGCTGCCTATGGCGCATACATCAGCAAACTTAGGAGCATTGGTGCCAAATGGCCAACACTCAAGTATCTAAAATGTTTAATACTGGGCCCTATTAGTATGAGCTAATAGTACTTTGTTATGCCACCTTAAGGAGATACCTACATTATAATTATTATAATGAGAACATGTGCAGAAAGACACAGTTGCTACTAATTAGCAGCTCCCCCTACATTTAATGACTTAATTTGCCCACTAAACAGACTGAGAACATCCCATCCTGCAAGGTGGTAAATGCACACCTGTCTGGGTGTTTTGAGGTGAGCAAGCTCTTAACGAACGCCATATGTATTAGAGAAATAAGACTTACGAATGGAGTCCATGCACTCCCCCTTCCACCTGGGCAGACATAGTCCTCTTCTCAAACTTCAGTTCGCCCGAGTACATCATCGCCCTAAACCCACCAGAGTGGGGAAAACAAAAATGCGTTACACAGGGAGGAGGGAGCTTAGGTGTTATATCAGGAACAGGTCACATACCGGACTTGTGTAAGGCTCTTGGCGCCAATATCCTGGCAGGCATGCTGGATTCCAGCTATCAGATATGGGACAAATTTGTGTATGGATCCCTTGTCTTGGATGGCGCCAGACACACCCTGAGCCACTTTAATCGTGTCGGACTCGCTGCAAGAGAAGATTGTATGAGCATGGTTACATTGTGAATGTATGAGCATGGTTACATTGTGGATATATGGAAATAAATGATTGGAGGCCATGGAAACATCTTTGCCCATTTCCAGGAACTCATGGTGGTCAAATATAGAGCCAGCAGCTATGAGTACCATAACCACAAAAGCTGGTTTGCCGGGTGAGCAGAATAGAGGGAGTGAGCGATGTAGCCAACAAAACTAGCTTTTAAGTTATTGCCCAGACACCAAAACACTTTACTCACCATTTGTCCTCCGCAAACGATCACTTCTAGCACTATGCGCTCTATTCACACCTATCCGCTTGGATAACAGTCGATGTGACGCAGGGGAAAATGCTGACCATTATTTTTAATGGGCCAGTTCACATATGTACGTTGTGTCTATATGGCTCATTAACAATAATGGGCAGCATTTTCCCCTGCGTCACATCGACTGTTATCCAAGCGGATAGGTGTGAATAGAGCCTAAATCTGACCTGATCAGCATATAGAGTACCACGCTGCTCGCGCCTAATCACCAGTCACATCTACATTCCTGATGGGCTGCACCTGCCACCTGATACAGTGAAGGAATACGTCCTCAAATCACTGTAATGGAGAGGGCGTGTCAAAGCTCGACTTCCCAGGGTGACCAGATAGTCCCCTATCCAGCCTATATCTACTTAGTCCTGTAAAATTCACATTGGATTAGCAATACATCTAGTAGTATCAGAAGCACATTAGCATACCTCCCAAGTGTCCCTCATTTGGAGGGACTGTCCCTCTTTTGTGTCCCTCGTTCTCACTTCTCCCTCTTTGAATAGGCAAATGAATCATTTATTGCTGCAGATCTACACATTAAATACCAAAGTGTTTATATTGTGGTAACTGTTACAACCTCTCTCCTATCCCTCCCTCAATGAGATGTGGCTTAATTTAAAAATTGTCCCTCTTTCCTACCCTGAAAAGTTGATCGGTATGCATTAGATTGCTCACCTAAAATATCTCTTCTGGCTGCTGACATTCTTGTCCATGGCATCCAGAGAGCCCATGCCACGGTACTTCTTTAACCGAATGCCGTCTGAAAAAAAATATTCACCTGGTGCTTCTGTGGTCGCTGCCAGCAACGAACCCATCATGACTGTGGGCAAAAATGGACAACAGTTAATTTAGCCTCCATCTTTGCTAAGTTCTATCAATTAAGTCTCAAGCTCAAGTTTCATTTCTATTGGCCCCAAACATGACCTACTGCTATTCTCTTAAAAGAGCCATAAGGCCCAGCAGATCACCATATGCTAGGGCAAAAAAAATGTCCATTATTACGCACCTGTAGAAGCGCCAAGCGCCAGCGCTTTCGCTATGTGTCCCACATTCTGGATTCCACCATCGGCTATGACCGGGACCCCAAACCTTCGGGCATATTCAGACACCTTGTACACGGCTGTGGCCTGAGGCCTGCCACATGCAAGCACTGCAAAAAGCAAGGACAAGTTGGGGTCTATTTTCATGGCTACAGTCAAGGTCTGAACATTGAAACAACACAATGGGCCTGACTGACTAGAGGAGGCACAGTCCATGGAGGATAAGTAGATGTAAAGATAACTGTGGCAAGAGCTCTATCTCCAATATCTGCTTTAAATAACTGGAACAGATGCATGTTCCTATAGCATGGAGGGGGAAGTACCTACCCAACAAAATCTGTCTATCATCCACTTAGGAACCTAACTCTTTACTACTGATGGGGTAAAGTGATCTGTACTGAAGAGCTGTGTGCAATAATTAAGAGAGACTATTAGTATACTCCCGACAATAGTGTAATATCCTCTGGTCACCAGGAGGGGTCAGACTTGGACTGGAGATTATGCAAAGCTAAATACTTTGATGGGAGGATACACTCTACCTCTAGACTGGAGAGAAACTGAGGGGTGGAATCTGGTGTGTTTTTTTGCTATGGCTTTGTCAGCTGCATTTTCATTTCATCGATTTACCTTTTATTTAATATTATTTTTTAAGGAATCAATTTTTGTAAGAGCCAGCAGGGACAGTCTGGTTAGTCTTGAGATGTTATCATAGCAATCATGTCTAACATAGCTTTTACCACGTTAACCAAGCCAAAGCTTTGATTTGCGGTTTCCTCATACAATTATTTGGACTTCCTTGGGACATCTCTATTCGAATTGTGTTATGTGACTGAGTAGAGGGAAGTATACCAAAATTCTCCTTTCTACTCTCAAGGTTCCTTTAATAGTAATAACTTCTCTTCATCTTTTCTTTTTTCATCTTCACTCAGCACACCACATATCACCCTCCCCATGTTATGCGGCTGCATTACTCTTCATTCAACGGGTTCACGTTGTTGGTGTTCAAGCTGTAATTGATTGTTGTGATACCAGGGCTTGTTTACTGGCTTGCTATGAATTGTCATAATTCTAAATACCCTTTGGGTGCTCATCCTAACTGTTTCTACTACTGGGTTCGAAAGGATCCTCCCACCGAAGATGGAGGCCTAGTAAGAGGGACTCCGCTTTACATAATCTCCAGCCCAAGTCTGACCTCTCCTGGTAACAGGAGGATATAACTATTGTAATGCCTCTGTGGGACTGATGAGAGAAACCTTATGGCAAGTCTAATATGAATATTCCTTTTCTTCTTCCAATACCTCTGCACCCTGCCAGCCTGTACTTCCCCCTATGAATTTAGTAAAATGATTTAAGAGAATATAAGGATTGGTTTAGTACAAAGTATTTAAACACTGTTTTACATCTTCTCCATATTGTTTAATATCAAAAAATACAATTCTGTGAAGTACTCACCTGTAGAATTGATATTATTTGTATACAGTACGTCCTGCTCCAGATATAATACTTACACTTGGGTTATCCTCCGCCAGATGGCGCTGCACTGCAGAGACATGCAAAACAGGCTCCTCCCGGCCCTTCAAATACCCAGGGACCTCCCACAAATCCCCAGCATTGAAAAGCAGTGAACAAGAAGCCGGGAGAATCAACCACCCAGAACAACTGGTAATGTTAACAATGATAACAATAACCATACAGGGGATCCAGAATAATGTAACAGGGTGGGGTGGAGCAGGACGTACTGTATACAAATAATATCAATTCTACAGGTGAGTACTTCACAGAATTATTCTTAGTATACAGTACGTCCTGCTCCAGATAGAATACTTACACTTGGGACATCCAATAGCAGTGTCCATAAAGTAGGGTGGGATCCCCCAACAAAAGGTAATAGCAGACAGTTTAAACTACTGCCGCTTGCAAAACCTTACGGACAAAAACAGCATCAGCTGAGGCCCGAACATCAACCTTGTAAAACTTTGAAAAGGTATGAACAGAAGACCAAGTAGCTGCCTTGCAAATTTGTTCCACAGAAGCCTGGTGCTGGAATGCCCAAGAGGCACCAATAGCACGAGTAGAATGAGCAGTGGCGGGAGGACTCTTCCCCTTTAGCCGAATAGGCCTGAATCACAGCCTGGCGAATCCATTTGCTAAGAGTAGACTTGGCAGGAGCCAAACCCTTCCTAGGACCAGAGGGGACCACAAAAAGAGCATCAGTCTTCCTGAAAGCCGCAGTGACTACCAGGTAGTACTTGACACCTGACCACATCCAAGGAATGCAAAACCCTCTCCTTAGCGTTGCTAGGATTAGGACACAATGAAGGCAGAACAATATCCGGATTCAAATGAAAAGCAGACATCACCTTTGGCAGAAAATCTGGCTTAAAGCGGACCACCACCTTGTCCTGGTGTCTCATAGTATGGGGACTGAATAGACAGAGCCGCCAGCTCAGACAGGCGCCTGACCGAAGTAATAGCCACCAGAAAAACAACTTTGAGGGTAAGTACAGCCAGAGCAGCATCCTGAATAGGCTCAAAGGGAGCACCCTGCAAGGCAGACAAAAACCAGGTTCAAGTCCCAAACAGGGACCGTCGGCTTACGTGGGGGACGCACGTGAGTGACCCCCTGAAAGAAGGTCTTAACCAAGGGATGCGGTGCAAAAGACTTCTGAAAGAAGACAGACAGGGCAGAAACCTGACCCTTCAGAGTACTGAGTTTTAAACCCAACTCCAATCCATGTTGTAAAAACTCCAGAATTCTAGGGATTAAGAATTCCCTGCAGGGGAGAGACCTAGACTCACACCAGTCAATGTAGGAACGCCATAGCCTATAATAGATGGCAGAAGAAGTTTTCTTCCTAGCCTGTACCATGGTATCCACCACTGAGGCAGACAAGCCTTTCTCCATCAAGATGGAGGTTTCAGCAGCCAGGCCGTCAAAGCCAGAGTTTGTAAACTGGGGTGGCGTAAGGAACCCTGAGTGAGTAGATCTGGCTCCTCTGGCAGGACGTACTGGTCTACTGCCATTTGTACCACGTCTGCGAACCACACTCTTCTTGGCCACCTGAATCACTGGCACCCTTTCCAGGGCAATCTTGCGCAGAACCCTGCCCAGCAGGGGGAACGGGGGGGGGGGGGAAGGCATACAGGAGCTGGAATTTCTTCCATGACAGTGACAGAGCATCCGTGGCCAAGGCCAGAGGATCCTGCGACAGGGAGACAAAGGCCGGGAGCTTGTGATTGTGACGGGATGCAAACAGATCCACATCCGGTAGGCCCCACCAGGAACACAGGGACTGGAATACCTTGTTGCAGAGGGACCACTCCCCCTGACGGGAAGTCCCCCTGCTCAGAGAGTCTGCTAGAAGATTCTCTACCCCCGGGATATAAACAGCCGAGATGCATTGAACATTGGCCTCCGCCCATGTCAGAATCTGCAACACTTCCTGGAGGGCACCCTTGCTCCGGGTCCCTCCCGGATGGTTGATGTAGGCAACCGCCATCCTGTTGTCTGAGCGCACCTGTACAGACAGACCCTGCAGGTGATCGGTCAACTGCTCCAAACCCAACCTGACCACCCGTAGTTCCACAATGTTGATGGGCAAATGGGCCTCCTGAGGGCCCCACC
The DNA here is from genome assembly GCA_027917425.1 of Gastrophryne carolinensis. Lineage (NCBI taxonomy): Eukaryota > Metazoa > Chordata > Amphibia > Anura > Microhylidae > Gastrophryne > Gastrophryne carolinensis. The sequence goes on along the minus strand of CM051235.1, from coordinate 237,498,165 downwards.
TCCCCTGGAACCTCAGGGATTTCCAGAATCCCCCCCAACCTGACAGACTGGCATCTGTGGTGACCGTCTCCCAGGAGGAGGCTAGAAAGGACCTGCCCTTTAGCAAGTTCTTGTGGTCCAGCCACCACGGGAGGGACCTTCTGACCAATGGGGGAAGCACACAAACCCCGTCCAAGGACGCGGGGTCCTTGTCCCATACTGATAGAAGGTGAAGCTGCAGAGGCCTCGAATGGAACTGAGCAAAGGGCACCGCCTCGAAGCTCGCCACCATCAGGCCCACCAGCCGCATTCCCTGTCTGAGGGAAAGCTGGGGGCACGAGAGCAGGGACAGCACCTGCGTAGTCAGATCTTCCACCTTCTGTTGGGGAAGGAATATTCGTGACTGAACTGTATCCAGAATCATCCCCAGGAATGGGGTCACCGGTGAAGGGGACAGGGAGGACTTGGGATGATTGATCACCCAGCCGAAGGACTCCAAGGTGGACACCGCCAGCTGAGTGTCCAGCTCCGCCTGCTGTAGAGGCCATGAGGCGATGAGACTGTCGTCCAGGTAGGGCAGCACTCGAATGCCCCCTGACCTTAGCAAGGACATCACCCCCGCCAATACCTTGGTGAACACTCTGGGAGCTGAAGTGAGGCCAAATGGTAGAGCCACAAATTGTAGTGCTGATCTTTCAACTCGAATCTGAGAAACCTTTGATGCCCTGGGAACACAGGGATGTGAAGATAAGCATCTTTGATGTCCACAGACATCATAAAATCCCCTGGTCGTAGAGAGCCAACGGCCGAGCGCAGGGTTTCCATGCGAAAGTGCTTGCTCTTGACAAATTTGTTGAGGATCTTTAAATCCACAATGGGCCTGACTGACCCATCTCTTTTGGGTACTGTGAAAAGGTTGGAGTAGAAACCTTCTCCCAATTCAAGGGAAATTTGCAAATAACTCCCAGCTCCAGAAGTCCTTGTACGGCCTGCATCAGGACCTGAGCCAATACCGGGTCCTGACGAATCTTGAGGGGGGACGCACAGCAAACTATCTTGTAGCCGGAGGTAACTACCTCCTGAATCCACCGCCTCCAGACGTGCGCGAAGTGCTGTAGTCGTCCCCCCACCCTGGCGGGCGAGGGCACCCCATCATGCCTGAGGGGTCTTGGGAGGGGGTTTGGGTTTGGTCCCCCAGGAGGAGCCAGGGCGTCGCCCCCTGCTCCTATGCCGGGAATCTGTGCGAGCCCCCGCGAAGGACACCCCTTTTCCCTGCTTAGCACCTCTGTAGTGGGCTGAAAGGGGGCCCTGGTTGCGAAAGGGCCGAGGCTGCCGCCTGCGCTGTGGTAACTTACCTCCTTTAGCAAAGAGGTCTAGGCGGTCCCCAAATAGGCGTAGTCCCTTGAAAGGGAGCCCAGTAAGGGCTTTCTTAGCAGCATTGTTGGCCGCCCACTGTCTCAGCCATACCGCGCGGCGTATAGCCACCGCCAAGGCGGAAGATCTGGCACACAGCCTAATAGCATCGTCCGATGCAGACAGGATAAAGTTCACAAATACATCAGTTAGACAGTGCATTAATAGTATCAGCAGGCAACTCATCTGGGGCATCAAGTGCATTCCTGACCATGGCCCTGAGCGCCACGGCAGTAATGGCCAGAGCGGGTGCAGTGCCGCCCCTCCAAACTCAAAGGCATGGCACGCCAATTGGTCAATGCGCCGGTCCTCAGAATCCCGCAGTGCAGTAGTGTCGGGAGAGTGCATAATAGAGGTGTTAGACAGCCCTAGAATAGGAGCATCGACCTCGGGAGGCGATGACCAGCACTTGACCATGTCAGCAGGAAATGGATACTTCCTGTCCAGACTCTTAGGGATCCCGGGAAGCCTACTGGGATGTTCCCACTCCTTAAGCACGAGGTTATTGAAATGGGTCTGCTCAGGAAATTCCAATCGAGCCTTAGCAGTATGGAATAGCTCACCCCTTTGCCTGGGAGCTGCAACAGGGGGAGAGATGGACAAAACCTCAAAAATCTGAAGCAATAGCTTATCAGTATCGTCCGGGGTCCAGTGATCAGAACCAGAATCGTCATGACCCCTAGACTTCTCATCAGATGACTCCGAGAGCAGCTCCCCTTCGTCCGAAAGGGTATGGTCATATAGATGCGTAAACTCATCAGACTCCGTAGGGAATGGAGCAGAGTCAGGGACAGTGTGCCGCTTTTTTGCGGTAGCCTTGCGCGCTAGAGTACTAGCAAGCAATTTTTCAACACTGGCCAGTCTAGTAACCACATCAGGATGAGAATCCCCGCTTGTATTGGGGGGGGGGGTTAGACTCAGGCTTGGGGGGGGGGGGGTAGGTGAAGTGAGGCGAAGTGCAGGCCCAGCCACAGGAGGGGCGGGAAGTACCATTAGCGCCTGCTGTGCACAAGGGACGCAGACCCGAGCATTGTCACCGTTGATAGATGAGACCCCACAAGCTACACACAGCCGGGCTTGTCCCGAGGGAACCCCGTTCACAATATCCTGGGATGCCTCCATATGGTGATTAATAGGCACAATAGGCCAGTAGGGATTGACGCTATAAGCTACCCTGGATGCCCCAAAGACCTGCAGGGAAGTGGGAGTAATTATACTAGGTCCAACTGGGAATTACACCGGGCCGGGAGAAGCCACTGGATTCGACCGTCTGAAAAACATAATGGGAATAGGGATGTCAGAGCCATGCGCAGTAAGCAAGACAAATTAAAATCGCCCACGAGGGCACTTACAGATCGAGGGAGGAGGAGGACCGTTACCACGCATGCGCGCGATGAGCATTGAAATGGCGCCAATCGGACCTCGAAGGGCGGGCCAGAGCGGGCTTGTGACGCGGAGCACGCCAAGCCAGGTCTCCGCCCCCCCCGAAGAGCGCGAAGCTCTGAATACAGTAGTCAGCTCAGACAGAGTGACTGACACACTATAGAAGCAAAAACGGGGATTACTTCCAGATGCGCCCAACAACAAATACCAATAAAGACGCCGCAGCGTCTGAGGCTCCGCCTGTTCACGTGCCCGTCCAATAAGGGCAAGATAATCACCCGGCGGCGGCCGATAGACAAGGAAGAACAAACAGCGCGGCTCTGACACCAGGTGTACGAGTCAAGGACAATACTAAAGCCATAACGTGTACTGAATACACAAGACCACCACCCCCCCCTTTCTTTCCCCCCGGACTACGGGGGGGGGGGGGGGGGGGATGGGGGACGAGGGAGAATGGCGACCCTTTGAACAGGGTCCGCCGCTACACGGGGTATGGGGCAATAGCGCGGGAGGGGCATCCACAAGAGGCTCACCATTAGCCTAAACCGCCTACCCTTTGATGAAGGGGACGGGTGGGAGTAGTCCAACAGGGCCGCAGGCTTTAATAGCCCGCTCACCTGCGAGAGAGTGACACATCATGTCCTCGCAGTCAGCACTGCAGAGAAATCTGGGGATTTGTGGGAGGTCCCTGGGTATTTGAAGGGCCGGGAGGAGCCTATTTTTCCATGTCTCTGCAGTGCAGCGCCATCTGGCGGAGGATAACCCAAGTGTAAGTATTATATCTGGAGCAGGACGTACTGTATACTAAGAATATATCCCTTCTCAACATTAAATACTGGAATTTGTATTAAATGTGGGTCCCCACCAGTGTTTACCCCGTCATGGGCTGTGTGCACCCATTAAACACAATGACTGGCACTAGTCTATGTGATGGAAAGCACAGCGGGATTGACAGATTATACCAAGCAAGGGTAAAGTCAGCTGGGAGCTCATAAATCCCTCAGCAGCCCCGTGATCCAGCTATATGCAATTCAAGGTTGGGTCTCCGTCCAACAAGGGATAGGAAGCTGGAGCACACACTGGGGCACCCGGGATCTATTGAAATAAGAGATGCCAACTGCTGCAGTGTATCCTGCAGTTCTCATCTCTAGCTGGGCATAACCTATTGTAGGGCATGTGGCACCAGGACTGAGTTTTAGGTGTCATGGGAAAGCCCGTCCACTACAGTAGCTTTTATGTCCCACTTAATCCTCTGCCTGTCCAATGTTAACGCAGGAGAAATGGCCCAAATAAAACAAGACTACTTACTATTTCATACATTAGCAGCGCTCTCTTGTGCACACAAACTTTGGCCACTCATGGGTTTTTCCATGAATAATTGCTCTGCGCCATGCACACACCAGGTGAACCTTATTGGCTGCCAGAAGTTACACACAAGAGGGTATATTTGCCCAATTTTGGGCATTTCTCCAGGTTTACCAGGAGCATGGACAGCGAGATGTGTGGAATGTAGCACCTCTGGATACCATGTGTATGCCACCTTAAATGGCAGCATTGATTGCTCGAGGTCAGTAGATTGTTAAAGAGAACCTATATCAAGACTGTAGCTGTAAAAGAAGGTGCTATGAAGCAATGCCAGGTCTACTGGCTCCATTTCATTCTACTAGGAGCTACTGGAGAATGGAAAGTATAACTGTAGATCCCCGCTTGTCCCAGCAAGCAGCAACAGCTATGATTTTAATACAGGTTTGCTTTAAATACCAATAAGTGTGGCAGCCTGGTTACTGGCAATAGTTAATAATGGCAGCCACATTCTCATATTTAGGAGTTTGTGTAGCATGAAGCATTAATCTCACGGAGTTCTGCAGGCTGTAGTCCTCTGCACAGGAGTCATCAATACAGAAACCAGACAGTACACTCCGGTTCAAAACTGGGAGTGAACTGGCTGAACTCACAGGATCAAACATGTGGACTTGCCGGTAAGGGAGTGAACTGTGAAATTTCATTTGACAAGAATGTCCCCTTTACTGTGTTAAAACCCAAATGACCTCACAGGTACCACCCCCCTCCCCCCACTGACCTACTAAAGCCTGGATATTGTGGAAGTAAGTGGAAAGTATGGCACATTTGCTGCTGTCATTTTCATCCTGAGTGTTAACACCATGACATGATCACATGCAGGATTAGTAAATCAAGTGCAGCAAACGGGATCCACAAACAGAATCAAGACGGAAATGCTGACGAATAGCAACATTTTTGTGGGATTCATGCTCCAAGGCTGGGTTATGAGTGATGAGATGCCAATATATATACAGGTTGGGATGGGCAGGCAAGAGATGGTCTCTCTCAGGATTGTAAACGCAGATTCTGCTGATGACCGGCTGCAGCAATGCCCGGAATCTAGTGACCTCAGTATGGAGCACAAGACATTTGTGTTATCATATAAATAGAGACCAGCTCCTTCCTAACAGCTGCTGGGAATGAAGGGGGGGGGGGGGGCAGATTCTCATGATCAGGAAGATTTACAGCCATGTGCAGTGGAGAAAGGGGATACATTTTTCCAAAAAAGCAGGGTTCAGGGTGCCAGAATGCTCCAGCATAGAATCGATAGCAGAAAAAGCTTTAGCAGGAATTTAGGGCATCTTTTCAGGACAAACCCTTTATGGATAATTTGTGGAGGTTAAAAAAGAAAAAATACAGAACCTGGTGTACTCATAAAAATGTGACCCCATAACCAGGAATGTGGCATTCAACTCACCACAACACAAGGTGCCTCCGATGGGTCCTAAAGCAATATTCTTTTCTCCAAAGTGATCACCAGCATATGGCCAGGGATAGATCCTCTTTAAGGCTACACACAGGTTGCCCAGGTTGAGCTCTTATCCAGGGATGGAGACAGATGTTGTGGTTATGCTGGCCCAGGTTTCCTATTAATGTAACAGTTTGGCCAGGTACAACAGAAAGCAGCACTAGCAAAATGGCACTGTACACATGCCAAAAACAGTATTAAGTGCCAACCCCCTCAACCTTTGCAAGCGGTTCCTACAACAGACATGCACCCAAATTCCTAATTCAGTAATCCAGAAGGTGTCTACTGCAATGCTCCTGTGCCCACTCCAGCCATTCAAACTTTATTGGCTGACGGGAGAGGGTGCCACGGAGAAAGACAAGCCAAATGGCTAGGCTAAAATAAGCAGTCCAGGGGGAGAAAGGTAAACATGCAGTGAGAGTTCCCATTACTACACAACATACAATGGAGTCACATTATTATGAGCACTTCTCACATTCTGTGTCGGCATTGTGTAACTCATGAAGGAAGTCCCATGTGGTGAGCTGGCTTGGTGAGTATAAATGTATGATAGGTCCGTACACACATTAGTTATTGCCGTCATCAGTAAAAGGTGAGATTTGCAAAAAATACAATTCTGTGATTACTCACCTGTAGAATTGGTATTATGAGTATACAGCACGTCCTGCTCCAAATACAGTTGGGATATACTCCGCCAGATGGCGCTGGACTGCAGAGACATCGAAAATAGGCTCCTCCCGGCCCCTCAAATACCAGGTGTAAATAATCTAGCCTAGGCCTCTTTAACCCCGGGTATAGTCTGGCCTGAGGGTATACTCTGGCCTGTTACACCGGGACCTCCCACAAAACCCCAGCATTGAAAAGCAGTTAAGGAGAAGCCGGGAGAATTAAACAATCCAAACTATCAACTATAACAATGATAATCACCATAAAGGGGATCCAAGAAAATGCAAACCAAGGGTGGGTTGGAGCAGGACGTACTGTATACTCATAATACCAATTCTACAGGTGAGTAATCACAGGATTGTATTATTCTTAGTATATAGTACGTCCTGTTACAAATCTAATACTTCGTTGGGACATCCAATAGCAGTGTCCATAAAGTAGGGTGAGATCCCCAAGAAAATCAGCAGCAGGCAGTTTAAACCACTGCCGCCTGCAGAACCTTTCGGCCAAAAACAGCATCAGCTGAGGCCCTAACATCAACCTTGTAAAAAACTTTGAAAAGGTATGAACAGAAGACCAAGTAGCGGCCTTGCAAACTTGTTCAACAGAAGCCTGGTGCTGAAGAGCCCAAGAGGCACCAATAGCACCATGAGCAGTAAGGCAGAAGGGAGGATTTTTCCCCTTAGCAGAATATGCCTGAATCATAGCCTGACGAATCCACTTGCTGACAGAAGACTTGGCAGGAGCCAAACCCTTCCTAGGACCAGAAGGGACCACAAAAAGAGCATCAGTTTTCCTGAAAGGTGCAGTAGCCACCAGATAGTACTTCAGACACCTAACCCCATCCAAAGAGTGCAAAACTCTCTCCTTAGCATTGCTGGGATTAGGGCACAAAGAAGGAAGAACAATATCCTGATTCAAATGAAAAGCAGACACTACCTTAGGCAGAAAATCAGGTTTGAAACGAAGCACCACCTTGTCCTGGTGTCTCTCATAGTAGGGGGGCTGAATGGACAGCACCACCAACTCAGACACACGCCTGACAGAAGTGATAGCCACCAGAAACACAACCTTGAGCGTAAGAATGGCCAAGGCAGCATCCTGCACAGGTTCAAAGGGAGCACCCTGCAAGGCTGACAGAACCAAGTTCAAATTCCAAACAGGCACCATAGGCTTACGTGGGGGGCGCACATGAATGACCCCCTGGAAAAAAGTCCTGATCAGAGGGTGCTGAGCAAAGGACTTCTGGAAAAAAATAGCCAGGGCAGAAACCTGACCCTTCAGAGTACCGAGTTGGAGACCGATCTCCAACCCATGCTGCAGGAACTCCAGAATCCTGGGAATAGAGAAGACACGACAGGGAAGAGACTTAGACACACTCCAGTCAATGTAGGCATGCCAAACCCTGTAATAAATGGAAGAAGACTTCTTCCTAGCTTTAATCAAAGTATCCACAACCGAGGAAGACAGCCACTTCTCCATCAAGATGGAGGTTTCAGCAGCCAAGCAGTCAAAGCCAGAGTTTGTAAATTGGGATGGCGTAGTGAGCCCTGAGTGATCAGATCTGGCACCAAGGGCAGAGCGTACTGATCTACTGCCAGCTGTACCACGTCTGCGAACCACACTCTTCTTGGCCACCTGGGGGCCACCAGAATTGCTGGCACCCCTTCCAGAGCAATCTTGCACAGAACAGGGGAATTGGGGGGCGGGGGGGGAAATACAGGAACTGAAAGTCCTTCCATGACATTGCTAGTGCATCCGAGGTCAGGGCCAGAGGATCCCTAGACAGAGAGACAAAAGCTGGAAGCTTGTGATTGTGATTGTGGCGGGACACAAACAGATCCACATCTGGTTGGCCCCAACGGTGACAGAGATTGAAACACCCTGCTGCATAGGGACCATTCTCCCTGGCGAGAGGTCCCCCTGCTCAGAGAGTCCGCCAGGCGATTTTCCACCCCCGGGATGTACACAGCTGAAATGCAGGGGACATTGGCCTCTGCCCAAGTCAGGATCAGAGACGCTTCCTGGAGGGTCTACTTGCTCCGGGTCCCTCACTGATGATTGATGTAGGCAACTGCCGTCTGGTTGTCCGAGCGCACCTGAACAGGCAGGCCCTGAAGAGGAGTAGTCAAGCAAGCCAGAACTAACCTGATCGCTCGCAGTTCCAAGACATTGATAGGAGTGTGGGCCTCCTGAGGGCCCCACCTCCCCTGGAACCGCAGGGACTTCCAGAAACCCCCCCAACCTGACAGACTGGCATCCGTGGTGACCATCTCCCAGGAAGGGGCAAGAAAGCATCTGCCCCCAATAGGTTCCTTGAGTCCATCCACCACAAGAGGGACCTCCTGACCAGGGGGGAGAGCACACAGACCCTGTCCAGGGACGCTGGATCCTTGTCCCACACTGAATAGGCCTCAAGTGGAACTGAGCATAAGGGACCGCCTCAAATCACGCCACCATCAGGCCCACCAGCTGCATCCCCTGCCTGATGGAGGGATGGGGACAAGCTAGGAGGGACTGAGCCTGTGCAATCAGACTGTCCACCTTCTGCTGAGGAAGGAAGATCCTTGCCTGAACTGTATCCAGATTCATTCCTAGAAATGGAGTTACCAAGGAAGGGGACAGTGAGGACTTGGGGTGGTTGATCACCCATCCAAATGACTCCAGAGTGGACACCACCAGCTGAGTATCCAACTCTGCCTGATGTAGAGACTGGGAATTGATGAGGATGTCGTCCAGATAGGGAAGCACGCGGACGCCCTGACATCTGAGCAGAGACATCACGCCAGCCAGCCAGCCACGCCAGTGAACACCCTGGGAGCTGAAGTGAGGCCGAAGGGCAAGGCCACAAATTGGTAGTGTTGATCCATCAGAGCGAACCTGAGGAACCTTTGATGACCTGGGAACACGGGAATATGAAGGTAAGCATCTTTGATGTCCACAGAAGTCATGAAATCCCCTTGGCGCAGGGAACTGATGGCAGAGCACAGAGTCTCCATGCGAAAGCGCCTGCCCCTGACAAACTTGTTGAGAATCTTCAAGTCCAGGATGGGCCTGACAGAACCATCCTTTTTAGGTACTGTGAATAGGTTGGAATAAAAGCCCTTGCCTTTTTCTCTTAAAAGGGCCCCCCCAGCTCCAGGAGGCCTTGCACTGCTTGCACTAGCTCCTGAGCTGCCACAGGGTCCTGAGGAATCCAGGATCTGATGAATCTTGGAGGGGGATCGGCAGCAAACTCCAACTTGTAACCGGAGGACACTACCTCCTGAATCCACTGGTCTGAGACATGAAGCCTCCAGACGTGAGCGAAGTGCTGCAGCCGTCCCCCCACCTGGATGGGTGAGGGCGCCCCATCATGCCTGAGGGGGCTTGGGAGAGGATTTAGCTTTGGGACCCCAGGAGGAGCCAGGACGTCCCTGTCCTCTGCCTCTACCCCAGGAATTTCCCTGGGCCCCAGGGAAAGACACCCCCCTTCCCTGTCTTGCACCACGGTAAGGGGAGGAGAAGGAACCCTGACCACGAAAGGGCCGAGGTTGCCGCCTGCGCTGGGGTAACCTGCCTCCCTTAGCAAAAATGTCCAGGCGGTTCCCAAACAGACACAGTCCTTTAAAAGGGAAACCAAGTGCCTTCTTGGCAGCATTGTCAGCAGCCCACTGGCGCAGCCAAACCGAGCGGCGTATAGCCACCACGAGGGCAGAAGTTCTGGCACACATTCTGATGGTGTCATCCAATGCTGATAGGACAAAATTTACAAAAACATCACAACTAGAGAGTGCATTAAACACCTCACAAGGCAAATCATCAGGGGCACTATCAAGCATATTTCTGATAAGGGTTCTAGTGGCCACAGCAGTAATGGCAGAGGCACAGACCGGGTGCAGCGCCGTCCCCGCACATGCAAAGGCATGGGATGCTAGCTGGTCAATGCGCCGGTCCTCAGCAGAGCACAAGGTTATGGAAATGTGCCTGCTCTGGAAATTCCAAACGTGATTTTGCTGTATGGAAAAGCTCCCCTCTTTGCCTGGGAGCCTCAACAGGGAGAGAGACAGAACCTCAAAAATCTGGGTCAATAATCGGTCAGTGTCATCTGGGGCCCAGGGGTCAGAGCCAGAATCGTCATGACCCCTTGGTCTCTCATCAGATGAGCCTGAATCAGAAAAGAGCTCCCCTTCTTCAGACGGGGTATAGCCACACAGATTCATAAACTCCTCAGTTCCCATAGGGAAAACAGTGACATTAGGCGTCAAGTGCTGCTTCTTAGCAGGGGCCTTACGCGCTAAGGACTTAGCAATAATCTGTTTGACAGTAGGCAGTCTAGAAGACACATCAGGCTGAGAATCCCCACTAGTATGCAACTCAGCAGGAGTGAGATTTAAGCTTGGGGGGGAGTAGGTGAAGTGAAAACGAGGTGCAGCCACTGGCAGGCCAGATTGCATTGCAAGCACCTGCTCAGCACAGGGTACACAGACCCACGCCTTGTCAGCGTCAGCATGAGGCTGCCCACACACTACACACAGCCGGTCTTGTCCCAAAGGGACCCCGGTAACATTATCCTGAGATGCCTCCATAGGATGATTATAGCGGCGCTGTACGCCGATAGGGAATAACGCTATATAGCAACCCTGGATGCCCCAACAACCCGCTAGGGACGTGGGAGTATAATTTTTACAAGGCCTACAAGTAATATACTAAAGTAGGGCCGGGAGAAGCCAAGAAGGGTTCGTCCCGCCTGAAAGACATAAGCAGACAAGACCTTAAGTACATCGTAACAAAAGTGAAGCAGATAAAGCCGCCCGCGAGGGCACTTACGGACCGCGGTAGGTAGGAGTTCGTCACGCATAGGCCAACCAAGTCAGAAAAGATGGCGTCGGTATACCTCGAGGGGCGGACCAGTAACAGCGATGGCGCCAAAGACGGGCCCCGCCCCCCCCCCCCCAATCCAGAAGGCCAACAGCCAATGATGGCGCACCAGCGCCTGAGGTAATGCCGCCACCAAGCGCGGAACCAAGTCAGCGCGCGGCGGCGGTAAATTAAAAAGCAATAAAGACAAGTCAGCGCGGCGGCTGACACAAGAATAAAGACATGTCAAAGTTGAAAGCACAGACTGCATAACCTACATATCTATACACATACACCCCCCCCCCCTCCCCCCCTCTTTACCCCCGAAGACTATAAGGAGGATGGCGGCCACTTAAATAGGGCCCACCGATAGACCGGGGCAATAGTGCGGGAGGGGCATCCCAAAGAAGCTCACCATAAGCCTGAACCACCTACCCTTTGGTGGGGGATTGCGGAGGACCAGCGCAGCCAAGGCTGGGAGGCATATTACAAGTGGAATGGGTGGGAATAGTCCTACAGGGCCGCAGGTTAATAACCCCGCTCACCTGCGAGTAGAGAGCCAATTTCTCGTCCTTCGCAGCCAGACTGCAGAGAAATTCTGGGGATTTGTGGGAGGTCCCTGGGTATTTGAGGGGCCGGGAGGAGCCTATTTTCGATGTCTCTGCAGTCCAGCGCCATCTGGCGGAGTATATCCCAACTGTAAGTATTATATTTGGAGCAGGACGTACTGTATACTAAGAATATGGATGATTTGTGTGCTGCAGTAGTTTAAGTTTAGCATAAGTGGACAAATGGTATCACATGCCACTGCTGTGAGATGAATGTTGAGTATGAAGGTACACAAGGGAAAACCCATTTTCCTAAAATGGCCATTCCCTACAAGCCCGGTGTACATCCCAATTGCTGAACTCCCCGTACTGTAACACACAAATCTTCCTTTCAAATTGCAACTCCAGTGATTGCAAGCCCTGCGATAGTAGCCACAGTCAGTTGTGGGTCTCACTTTTGCCAGGGGAGAAATTTGAAAGGTAGGGTTTGTGAATTTACCATACTTCGTGGACAGCACCACCAACAGGTACAGGGAGGGAGTCTAGTGTTGCAAAGCCGGCCTTTTCAAATAACCAGACTGCATATGGGGCTGCGCAGCAGAGAAATGGTCCCAGCACCTCTGCTAACCAAGTTCCATGGGCCGAAAAGGCTTCAACTTTCACTTTGGAAGTGGACATCTATGGATTGGTTTGCCCTCTCTGGGGAGTCACATTTTCTTCTTCATCATCATGGAACAGATGGACGTTGGTGTGTCAAGAGAAAAACACACCACAACCATTGCTGGAAGAACAAGCTGGTGGTGGCATTATGGCCTCAGAATTGTATTGTGGCATCTCTGGGCCACTCATCCATGTGGAAACATTCTCAAGCAATGAGTATAAATTCAGCCTTGCCAATCACGTACAGCAATAGATGTGGATTGTCTTCCCTGGGGAGGATGGGACTTCCAAGTACACCCCTGGCCTGAAAACAATGGAGCATCTGTGGGAGCACCTTGATGGTCATGCTAACATGTTGTCCACCCCAAGGCACCCTCCAGCAGCTGTTGGGGGGGGGGGGGGGGGGGGGGGGGGGGGTCGGCACTGCAGTCAGCATGGCAGACTACCAGCACTGTATTGAGTCACTCCCAGCCCATCTAGCTGCTATCTGTGCTGCACAATGCCGAAGGATAAGTGGTGCTTATAATAATAGGACGTCTGTATCTGAAAAAGGGAACCAAAACCACACAGCTAAGACCAATGACCACTTCTTCAGTGGTGAATTTGGGACCGTCTTAAAGAGTATGTGGCAACCCAGAAGGTGCTATTGCCAGCATCCGATCTTTCTCTGTGAAAAAAATAAAATTCTGTGAAATACTCACCTGTAGAATTGGTATTATATGTATACAGTACGTCCTGCTACTTGAGTTATCCTCCACCAGATGGCGCTGCACTGCAGAGACATGCAAAACAGGCTCCTCCCGGCCCCTCAAATACCCAGGGACCTCCCACAAATCCCCAGCATTGAAAATCAGTGAAAAAGAAGCTGGGAGAATTTAACAACCAAAAACTGGTAACTATAACAATGATGATAATCACCATACAGGGGATCCAGAATAATGCAACAATAGGGTGGGGTGGAGCAGGACGTACTGTATACAAATAATACCAATTCTACAGGTGAGTATTTCACAGAATTGTATTATTCTTAGTATACAATACGTCCTGCTCCAGATAGATTACTTTACTTGGGACATCCAATAGCAGTGTCCGTAAGGTAGGGTGGGATCCCCCAATAAAAAGGTAACAGCAGACAGTTTAAACCACTGCCACCTGCAAAACCTTGTGGCCAAAAAACAGCAACAGCTGAGGCCTTAACATCAACCTTGTAAAACTTGAAAAGGTATGAACAAAAGACCAAGTAGCGGCCTTGCACACTGGTGCAATAGAAGCCTGGTGCTGCAAGGCCCAAGGGGGCACCAATAGCACGAGAAGCAAGAGCAATAAAGCGAAGGGAGGATACTTCCCCTTAGCAGCGCAGGCCTGAATCACAGCCTGACGAATCCACATGCTGATAGTAGACTTGGCAGAAGCCAAAAACCCTTCCTAGGACCAGAAGGGACCACAAGCAGTGTTCTTGAAAGGTGTAGTAGCCACCAGATAGTACTTTAGACACCTAACCACATCCAAAGAGTGCAAAAACTCTCTCCTTAACATTGCTAGGGCACAAAGAAGAAAGAACAATATCCTGATTCAAATGAAAGGCAGACACTACCTTTAGGCAGAAATTCTGGATTGAACGAAACCAACCCCTTGTCCTGGTGCCTCTCAAAGTAGGGGGGCTGAATGGACAGCACCGCCAACTCAGACACATGCCTGACAGAAGAGATAGCTATCAGAAACATGACCTGGAGTGTAAGAATAGCCAAGGCAGCAACCCGCACAGGTTCAAAGGGAGCACCCTGCAAAGCAGTCAAGACCCATTCCAAATCCCAAAAACAGGGACCATAGGTTGTCGTGGGGAACGCACATGAGCAATCCCCTAAAAGCAGTCTTAATCAAGGAATGCTGAACAAAAGACTTCTGAAAGAAGACAGACAGGGTAGAAACCTGACCCTTCAAAGTACTGAGTTAGAGACCGACTCCAACCCATGCAGTAAAACTCCAGTTCCTGGGAACTGAGAACACCCAACAGGGAAGAGACCAAGACTCAATCAGTCAATGTAGATACGCCATACCATATAACAGATGGAAGAAGTCATCTTCCTAGCCTTCACCATGGACTCAACCAACGAGGTAGACAAACCCTTGTCCATCAAGATGGAGGTTTCAGCAGTCAGGCTGTCAAGGCCCGAGTATGTAATTGGGATGGCGTAAGTGGTCCTAAGTGAGCAGAACTGGCACTCCAGGCAGAAGGCGCTGATCTACTGCCACTTGCACCACGTCAGCGAACCACACTCTTCTTGGCCACGTGAGGCCACCAGAACCACTGGCACCCCTTCCAGAGCAATCTTGCGCAGAACCCCCTGCCTAGCAGGGGGAATGTAGAAAGACATACAGAAAACTGAATGTCCCATGACATTACTAAGGCCTCCATGGGCACGGCCAGAGGATCCTGGGACAGGGAGACAAAGGCCGGGAGCTTGTGACGGAACGCAAACAGATACACATCAGAGACACTTCCTGGAGGACCCTCTTGCTCCGGGTCCCTCCCTGATGATTGATGTAGGCAACTGCCATCAGAGTGACCATGCGCCCCTGAGCAGGCAGGCCCTGAAAGGAGTAGTCACACGAATCAGAACTAATCCTGATCACCCACAGCTTCAAGACATTGATAGGTGAAAGGGCCTCCTAAGGGCCCAACCTCCCCTGGAACCGCAGGGACCTCCAGAAGAACCCCCCCAACCTGATAGACTGGCATCCATGGTGACCGTCTCCCAGGAAGGAGCAAGAAGGTTCCGCCCCCCAATAGATTCCTTGAGTCCATCCACTTACAAGAGAGACCTCTTCATCAGGGGGGAAGGCACCCAGACCCTGTCCAGGAATGCTGGGTCCTTGTCCCATACAGACAATAGGAGAAGTTGCACAAGCCCCAAGGGGGACTGAGCACAAAGGGCCGCTGCGAAGCAAGTCACCATCAGCTGCATCCACTGCCTTGGTGAAGGAACGGGGACAGCTAGGAGAAACTGAACTTGTGCAAGCAGATGTCCACCTTCTGCAAAGGAAGGAATATCCTTGCCTGAACAGTGTCCAGATTCATTCCTAGGAATGAAATTACCAAAGAAGGGGACAGCGAGAACCTGGTGGTGGCTGATCACCCATCCAGATGACTCCAGGGTGGACACCACCAGCTGAGTATCCAACTATGCCCAATGTAGAGGCTGGGAAGTGATGAGGACGTCCAGGTAGTGCAGCCCGCGGACACACCTTGGCCTCAGAGACATCACCCCCGCCAGCACCTTGGTGAGCACTCTGGGAGCTGAAGAGAGGCCAGAGGTCAAGGCCACAAATTGGCAGTGTTGATCCTCCAACGTGGATCTAAGGAATCTTGGTGTCCTAAAAACACAAGGATGTGAAAGTAAGCATCTTTAATATCCCCAAATGGCATGAAGCCCACGGTTCGCAAGAAGCAATGGCCGAGCGCAGAGTTTCCATGAGGAAGGCGCCTGTACTACAAATTGCTGAAGATCTGTGCAACCAGAATGGGCCAGACTGACCCATCTTTGTTGGGAACAGTGATAATGTTGGAGTTGGGTCCCTTCCCTCTGTCCGTTAAGGGAAATCTGCAAATGACCCCATACGCAGCAGACCTTGCACAGCCTGCGCCAGCATCTGAGCAGAAGCAGGGACCAGGACCCGGTAATCATAGGGGGAGGGCACAGCAAACACCATCTTGCAGCCGAAGGCCACTACCTCCTAAAACCACCGGTCTGAGGCATGGTGCCTCCAGACTTAAGCAAGGTGCCGCAGCCCAGGCAGGTGAGGGCGTCCCATCACGCTTGAGGGGACTTGGGAGAGGATTTGGGCTTAGCCCCCCAGGAGGAGCAAGGACGTTGTCTTCTGCTCCTGTGACAGGAATCTGCACGAGCCCCCGCGAAGGACACCCCTGTTTCTTGTTTAGCACCATGGTAGGGAGGTGAAGGGGAGCCCTGGCCCGAAGGGGCCGAGACAGCCGTCTGTACTGGGGAAACTTACCTATCTTAGCAAAAAGGTCTAGACGGGCCCCAAACAGGCGTAGCCCCTTAAAAAGGAAGCCCAGTGAGGGCCTTCTTTGCAGCATTGTCAGCAGCCCACTGGCGCAGCCAAACCAAGCGGCGTATAGCCACCACGAGGGCAGAAGTTCTTGCACACATTCTGATGGTGTCATCCAATGCTAATAGGACAAAATTTACAAAGACATCACAACTGGAGAATGCATTAAACACCTCACAAGGGAGATCATCAGGGGCACTATCAAGCATATTTCTGATAAGGGTTCTAGTGGCCACAGCAGTAATAGAGGCACAGACCGGGCGCAGCGCCGTCCCCGCACATGCAAAGGCGTGGGAGGCCAGCAGGTCAATGCGCCGGTCCTCAGCATCCTGCAGGGTAGTAGAATCAGGGGAATGACAGGGGTGTTAAGATAGCCCTAGGATCGGGACATCCACCTCGGGGGGGGGGGGGGGGGGTGACCAACATTTAACCACCTCAGGGGGAAAGGGATACGTCCTATCCCAATTCCTTGGAACCACGGAAAGTTTACTGGGGCACTCCCATTCCTTGAGCACAAGAGTATGGAAATGTGCCTGCTCTTCCAAACGTGATGTTGCTGTATAAAAAACGCTCCCCTTTTTGCCTGGGAGCCTCACCAGGGAGAGAGCTAGACAGAACCTCAAAGATCTGGGTCAATAATCTGTCAGTGTCGTCCGGGGCCCAGGGGTCAGAGCCAGAATCGTCATGATCCCTTGGTCTCTCATCAGATGAGCCTGAATCAGAAAAGAGCTCTCCATCAGATGGGGTATAGCCACACAGATTCATAAACTCCTGAGATCCCACAGGGAAAACAGTAACATTAGGCGTCAAGTGCCGCTTTTTACCAGGGCCCTTACGCGCTAAAGACCTCGCAATAATCTGTTCAGCAGTGGGCAGTCTAGAAGACGACACAGGCTGAGAATCCCCACAAGTATGCAACTCAACAGGAGTGAGATTTAAGCTGGGGGGAGTGGTGAAACGAGGTGCAGCCACTGGCAGGCCAGATTGCAATGCAAGCACCTGCTCAGCACAGGGTACGCAGACCATTGCCTTGTCAGCATGAGGCTGTCCACACGCTACACACAGCCGGTCTTGTCCCAAGGGGACCCCGGTAACATTATCCTGGGATGCCTCCATATGGTGATTATTAGGCACAATATGCCAGTAGGGATTGACACTATAAAGCAACCCTGGATGCCCCAATGACCCGCTAGCCCAACTATCAATTACACCGGGCCGGGAGAAGCCAATGGATTCACCCGTCTGAAAGACACAATGAGAAGAATGGTTTTGACACCCTAACACACTACAATGAGTATAAAGCCGCCCGCGAGGGCACTTACGGACCGCGGTAAGTAAGAACGTCACACGTGCGCGCAACCTAACATGGCGCCGAGAGTACCTCGAAGGGCGGGCCAGAGCGAGCCGTGACGCAGGGCGTGCCAGGACAGGCCCCGCCCCCCTGAAGAGCACAAAGTCCACCGACAAGCAGCCAATGAGAACGCAGAAGCGTCTCAGGTAACGCCGCCGCCGAACATCCAAATGAAGGAAAAGGCGCGCGGCGGTGGCATTTGCAATAGTAAAAAGACAAGTCAGCGCGGCGGCTGACACCACATATACTAGTCAAAAAAACATGACAAAAGGCCGTATGCACAAATCACGATTCACCCCCCCCCCCCCCCCCCTTCTTTCCCCTCCGAAGGCTACAGGGAGAATGAGGGAGGAAGGCGGCCCTCTGTACAGGACCCACCACTACCGGGGCATGGGACAATAATGCGGGAGGGGCATCCCAAAAAGGCTCACCATCAGCCTATACCGCCTACCCTTTGGTGGGGGACTGCGGTGGAGCAGCGCTCCATAAGCACGCATGGTGCCGCCTACCTTCAGCCAACCAGCGCAGCCCAGGCTGGGAGGCACATCACACGAAGGACGGGTGGGATTAGTCCAACAGGGCCGCAGGCTAATAGCCCCGCTCACCTGTGAGAGAGTGATAATTTCATGTCTTCGCAGTAAGCACTGCAGAGAAATCTGGGGATTTGTGGGAGGTCCCCGGGTATTTGAGGGGCCGGGAGGAGCCTGTTTTTACATGTCTCTGCAGTGCAGCGCCATCTGGCGGAGGATAACCCAAGTGTAAGTATTATATCTGGAGCAGGACGTACTGTATACTAAGAATATAAAACAAGTCCAGTTGCCTTGATTTCTATCAACATGAATGCCATGACCTGGATGACAGAAGTATTGATGCAAGGCACCCAGCCCCTGTAAGACTATATACATGACCCCTCCTCTTGCTATCTAACATATTTATATGGATCTTTATTAATAGGCCATTTTACTTGATCGAGCCCCTTTAAAGCTGATGAAAACCCACAAGGAAGTGCCAGTCTGCTCCGGGCAATCGTATATCAGATGCCTCACTGTGTGACAACCCCAGGTCGCCAGTAAACTCACCTTTTCCAGCGCCGCATCCCCAGCTTCGGTGACCAGAGGCGCCCCCACGCCCAGCCTCTCTGAATGACTGGGCACTGGAACAGAGCGTCAGGGATGCGGCCAGCCTTTGAGTTCAGCCAATGGGCTTTCTCAAAAGGGCCACTGGGTGTGGCATCTGCAGTGGAACAACCCATGGGCCCTTGTCGAGCCGCCAGCAGCACCTCACTTTAGTGAAAAAAGTTATTGAATCCCGAATTGGAATTCCCAGACCAGGCCTGGGACTCTTTTAAACCCTGAGGCAGGGTGAAGAGATTTCTGGTCCACTTTAGGCATCCGATAGAAGATCCAAGCTGCTAATGACTTTTTTGGGATTTGGCTACAGTGATTCCTTCGTGCAGGATAAACGCATAAATTTGATGAGTAAACTCCCTTGAACAAAATGCAAATTAAAGGGTTCCAGGAAGGGTTAAGTCCTACAAAAAAGTGCAAAATAGCAGGATGTGGGGACGTTCAGTTAAATATTGGAATAGGCTGGAGAACCCTGCTTTTGATTGGCATCCCCCAGAAAACCTTCACGCAGAATCCCAAAGCCGCAAAACCCATAAGTGCATCATCTACAGCTGTCAGTCAGTCAAGCAGGACACCACCCAAGGGCTTAGGCTGGACAAACCTTCCACTTACTATAAGTGCCTGTGACACTAGAGGGGCATTTGGGGCTGTGAGACTTTAGGTCTGGCGGGATCTTTGGCGCAGCTAAACAGAAAACAAAACCAAGAACAGATCTATTCAGCAGAAAGGTCTACAATGAAGGTTCCTATATAGATTCATACATCAAAGAGTTAAAGCAGACCTAGCTACAAGAGACATTCCTTCACCTAGATGAAATGCCTCATCAACCAATCTGCAGAAATAAGAAGCTAACCCACCCGCTAGTTTCTGTGCAATGGGAGAACCAGAAGCTGTGACCCAGGAGAGTATTCCTAATCGTGCCACAAGAATCAGATGTTTTTAGGGGAAAGCCTATGCCAGAAAAATGTGGGCCTGCTTTTGGAGGATAGTCCAGGTAAAAAACAGTAATACTCACCCTTTAGCCCCTGTTGTTTTTCAGGCCTTGTCCAGTTGAAAAATGCACCAGGTTACAAAATTGTCTTGTATCATGTGCACCTCTGGTACCAGTGCATCCACCTCAGTAACTCACAACTTGCCCACTCAAATCCCTGCAACATAGGGGAATGCCAGGGTGCACCTCTAAATTTAATTCTGGGACACTGGCCTTTCCCTACAAGCCTCAGATCAGGGTTGCCATAAGCCCACAAGACTTCTCGGCTTACCTTCATGAGTTTGTGAGCACTCTCCCACAGTCCCAGTATTTGACACTGGATTGCCACACTTTTGGGTTCTAGCTGGCCAGAGGTCAACCAAGCTAAGACAAGGCACCCATAGAGAATAATAGATGTCTTGTTCAGTACACTCCCACCTACAGGTTGGAATTAGCTACAATGGCGCAGACTCGGACGACTAGAAGGAGAGTAGTGGGATGTGGCCGCAATGGAGAATTTATCAGGGCATCCTAACTCAGGATGCCCTAAAGAGTGGAACTCAGATGACCCTGGAGTCTTTTAGACTTCATGGCCCCAGAAGTTCCTCTTTAACCCTTCATCTTAATTTCTGTAAAGTGATGGAGCACCTTACACAGAGTCTAGCAATTCAATATTTCACGGATTGGCTGCAGATTTACCTTCTTGGGTTATGCAGATGGAGCCGCTTCCCATACCAACACGCAGAGCGTCTGCTCCAGCATCAATGAGGTTTTTTGCCTGCGCGGCTGTCACAACTGCAAAGAAAGAAGTTAAACATTTTATAAATGCAAAACACAACAGTGCCAGAGATCGTGCGGGGGGGGGGGGGGGGGGGGCAAAGGTGTTGCAAATGCTGCTGCTGAAGAACAGGTCTGGACAGTGTTCCACCAGGGATTTGCCAAATTCTGCACTGGGAGATTTAAACCAATCAGCTTTTGGGAGGGGACAAAAGGACAGTACAATTTTTATTTAATAGTCTGAACTATTGCTTAAAAAGATAGATATAAAATGTCTAATATATCCAGTTCATCTAATAGATTCTAAACCTGAAACCAAAAACTCTGGAGTTAGCTGTGAGGCTGCTGCAAACACATGCCATATTGGAGGTTGCACTCCTCTAACTGATGTGCTTGTCTACCACCAACATATCTGGATGGTTGGTGGTGGGTGCGTGTGTAACCGCCATAAACCTCTGCTAGGAGGGTTCTGGAAAATTCTTATGTGTGGGTGGGCGGAGCCAGCCATGAGAGAGGCTGGTGCAGTCATTCCTGCAGGCTATAAAAAGGCACAGCACAGCTCTGAGAGACCAGAGTCCGTGAGGTGGGTGAAAGGGAGCACTTCAGTGTTTGTATGCGTTTCTGAGCCCACATAAAGAAACAGCACCATTTTTGTCAGCAATAACAGGACTGTTATTTTCCACCAAGATCGTTTGGTCTAAGGATAAGTGAGCTCTTCTCAGTTCTCCTCACTATTTACAGCATAGTCAGAAATTTAGAGCATCATCTACCTGAAGTTTATTATATAGAGTTCATCTTACATGTTAAGCAGATTGTGTGTGTATTGATAAATTGTTTGAATTACACAGAGCATACAGTGCGTTTTAAAGTTATCCAAATAGCCATACATGTTACCTAGACAGTAACCTAGACACAAGTTTAGCCTTTGTTGAGATATCCCCCCATATTCTTCAAAAGTATAAATTCCACTAGATTCTTCTACAGTCATTTATTGCCTTAATCCAGTGGCTACATTTATTATACACCAACTATTGTGTTCAATACTTTGCCTAATATTCAACTGTTAAATTCTAAATTGATTCTTATTCATCTGGTGTGGTGTGTTTTATTCCGTTATTCATTCTACCCCACATGCGCAGCAGAGGGGAGGTACACAGCAATTGGTTCCACTCAGAACTCCTTGCCGAGAATTCTGATTAGGCAAGAGCATGCGCCAAGGGAGCATGGATGAGGATTAGCAGCTACCTCCACCCTGAAGAAATCCCAAGAGATCCCGGAACGGAGGCATTTAGACAGGGAGCTAGGGGTTTTTTTTTTTTTTTACTGGAGGGGCATCCAAAATCAATTTGCCCCCTAGGAAAGGATGCATATAAGACCACCTTCATCTAGGAGGGTTTTGGCACCCTTTAAAATGTATTATATATCTAACTTAGGTGTATCATGTTTATATGTATCTAGTAGGTGGAAGGTTCTCTTCCCAGGGCAGACTTGGAATGCCATAACCATCCTGGCATTGAACCACAATAAAGTTGGTTTTTAAAGAGGAACATCGGAGGCCATAGAGTCTAAAAGACTCCTGGGCCGTCCGAGTTCCTGTCCTTGGGGCTTCCCAAATTAGGATGCCCCACAGTGTGAACCCCCCAGGATAGAGGTGGCAGGAGGAGGAGGTTTTGTGGCACACATTTCCCCATCGCTTATATGTGGATGTACTTGGAAATTCTGGATTTGTTAGAACGCATCTCGCAGCAACTTAGATAGGAAAGCACTGTGGAGACAGGCGATAAAGATAGATCCTCATCAGCCTGGCTCTGCGCTTCCAGGTCATACACATGTCACTGACTGTCAAACAGACTTAGCAGCACATGGAATTTCACATTGCGGGATGTGTCAGAAATCTATTTATAAAAAAGGTGCCAATGCTTTCCAGCAGCTTAGAAAAAAGGCAAGTCGGGAGAGGATATTTAGATCTGCTTTACAAAATAAAATGGCCTCTGGGTATGAACTTGCATTCCACTAGTCACCCAACTTGTTACTGAATGGTATCTAAGAGACTGGCTTGCACACAATTCTGCACAAAGCCTGAAGCCTTGTTATTAGGGGGCCGCTTGTCCTGCATTTGAGAGATCCTGGATCAGTGCTTTCCATGGCAACACTAGCACAGCAATTAGGAAAACAAGGGCCCATTTAGAAAAAAAAACTGCCCAGAGTTTGAGACCTTTGGTACTCAAGGTACAGACCGAAAAGAGGTAGGGCTCCGCAGTCATTATATCCCGTTATGCCTCCTTCTCATGAGTTCCATCTGCCCACATCTTGGTAAATTTTACACTGTCAGAATTCGGATCATGTATTCCATTTTACCCCACTTTGATATTTTATTGCAAACAGACTTATGGCTGGAGGAAGTCACCACAAACTTCAGAGCATTACAGGCCCTTTCCAATGCTAGAAGGTCTAATGGTTTCCTGGAGCCTGAGGGAACACAAGTAATCATGAGCTCCAACTGTTCTACAATTTGGACACTTTATAGCCAACAGAAGCCCATATTAGCTGGAGGGAAGCCAACACAAATCTACACTGCTCCACACAGATTTTTTCAATTATAGCAAGCATCCGGTCTGGTGGATGGGCAATTTTTATTTGACATGACACTGGTGCTAATAAACGACAACTGACTCCAATTCTTGGACCTTCTAAAGACAACAATGCCCATATGGTTGAATGGATAGCCACCACAGCATCATATAGTCCCTCTCCAAGCCTACGATAAAGTCTTCCGAGGTTACACTGCTGAGTTCCAAATTACCCCCCCATTTGACACTTTTATACCAACAGATGCCCATATGGCTGAAGGGAAGCCACCACAAAAGATGTTCACAGCTCCACAGATTCGCTCCACAGATTCAAAAGGCAAAATGTTCTTGGACTCTCTAAATCAAACAAGGTCCACATATTTGTGGGCCATCGTTTGCTAGAATGGGTTGAGAACAGATGGCGAGTATAAGCACTGTTACCACCAGTAGACTTTGCCAGCTAGACTGCAAGCTTGCTAGCATTGACAAACTAAATTCTTCTATGGGTAACAATGGTGCTCAAGAGCGCCAACTGCCCTACTTCCTAAACCACATGTGCCAGCAGTAAAAGTCCATCAAACTCCAGACCAAGGGCCAGAATAATAAGTAGGCGGTTTTAGGCTATCCCAGGATCAAAGCAAAAGAACTCCTAATAGAGCACAGAGTGAGTTTGTACGCAATGACCAGGTAGTGCTAAGACCAGTTACCTCAAAACAAACTGAGTGGGAAAAAGGGTTTACCATTTCCAGCAATTACTTGGAGATCCAGGTATTTTTCCTTGATATATTTGATCATGTTGATCTGGAAGATGGAGTTTCCTTGAGAGGAATCCTAAGATAACAAAGAAGTTAAATCACATTAAATCTAAGATCAGAAGAGACAAGATCAGAAAAAAAAATAAAGGAATAGGCAGAGCCAGAATCTCTCCATTCATGTCAAATCACTTCTGTTCTAAATCAACCCCTGGAATAATTCACTGCAACATAAGATCATTTTTCAAAAAATAATTTTTCAAATACTTGGTTCCGCTGACTAACAATGAAGGGCCTCCAATTATTCCCCAATAAAAAGCCATGTCTGGAGTTGCGCTTTAACCAGAACGGGACACAATTTCCCACTGGACTATAACAGAATAGTACAGCCAGTTACTGACCAAAACCACAGTGTCCACACCAGCCTGCACCAGGAGATCCAGCCGGTATTTATCATCCTCGTGAGTCCCGATAGCAGCGCCGCACAGCAGCTGCTTTTTGGAATCCTTAGATGCCAGCGGATAATCACGGTTTTTCTTCAAGTCGGTTCGGGCAATGATTGAAACCAGCTCATCTTCTTGGTTAACAATTGGCAGTTTTCCTGTAAATTAAACAAAAAAAATGGTTTATTTTAACTTTGACACAGTTATGAGATCCTGTATTAAAATAATGAAATAATCAAAGAGAAAGCATTATGGATAGAGTAGCCTCAGGGAGGTTGTGGGGCCACTTTCACATGCTGCACCATAGTAAAACTGACTGGATGGACCCACACCTGTGGGCCATTGTGGGTACCTTAAGTACTGCATGACCCCAATGGTGCAGGAGGTAGGCCAACCCAGCTGCCAACAATAGAATAAAGTTAACCCGCAGTACAGAAAGTGTGTATATATAATTATACAAACACTTTAATTATTTCCTCTGCCATGGGGTCTGTCACCGCACATTGCACTTTACATTGAACTCTGATGTGGCAGGGCTAGCCCTGTGCTTTACGTGCTGCTGCAAACCTAAGCCAAAGCTCAGGATACGCGAGATTTGGTTGCTGCACATTCCATTTGATTGCAGTGAGCGAGCAAAAGCTTGCTCACATGCAATCAGGGTACATCAATACCCAGGCAGTTATAGACAGCGGGTGGAGGGAGGGCACGCACAAAGCATGCTAGCAGGATGCCCATAGGGGCTTCACACAGGTCCGGCAGCATAACCAAGGGACCATGACTACTCTGCAGCGAGCAACCATTGGAAGGAATTGCCCAGAAGTGTGGTAAATGAAGCTAGGGAATAAGCATGGCATCACCCAGCCTAGGTGGAATAAAGATGCTGAGGAGGAGAAAAGTCAAACCACAAGTGATTTAAATAAAAAAAATAAAAAACGGCCCTTAAAGTGCATGTCTGGAAAAAAAAAAACAAACAAAAGCATATTCAGGTATTTACCTTTTTTACTTCTCTGCAGAATCTCATTGGCTTCTTTTAATGTAACACCAGCTGGAGCAACAACCAGGTCCTCCCGTTTGGTCATGATCTAATTGTAGGATGAAAAGACATTAGAAACAGGTAGGATGCATTATGATTTGGGGGGAGGGAAGAAACAGTACTAGTAACGAGGCTCTCTAACTCAACACCATTGTATGGCGGGAGGCCCTCGACCCTTGAATGGAGGTCCCTTAACCCTTAGATGGAAGTAGGACCTTTGGATGAAAGGAGAGAGAGGGTGGCACATCAATCCTTGGATAGAAAAAGGGGGGGCCTCTCAGCCCTAGGATGCTCCCTACCCTTTTATAAATAACCCATTAAAAAAAAAAAAAATCCCCTGCACGTGATTGTAGGTTTCACGTCAACAACTTTAAGCGAGAAGTCCTGTTCGACTCCCATCTAACACTCACTTCACTCAGAGGCAGGTCGTGCTCATCAGACTTCAGGAAGTCAATATCTCTGGAGGAGATGATCCCAACAAGCTTGCCTCCCATCTTGCCGCTGTCTGTGATGGGGATGCCGCAGAAGCCATGGCGTGCCTTGGCCTCAAACACATCTCGTACTCTGTGCGTGGGACTCAGGACCACTGGATCGGTAATGAACCCTTGCTCATATTTCTGTAGGAGGTGTAAAAACAGGATTAAAGACAACTATAAAATTACGCAGAGATTATATGCAAGTAGGTTGGCCCTTTATTCCACAGTAAACAGGGAATGTGGTGGTAAATCCAAAGTGTTGCAAAAAAAAAAATAAATAAATAAAAATAAATAAAAAGACAGGTAGATATTAGGGCATTTTTGCCACAGCCACCAACAGGGGACCCTGCAGGCTTATGAATGGAGCACAGATGACCCACAGGCTCCCCATAATAGTGCAGAAGTGTGTACTTACCTTGACCTTGCGAACTTCGTTAGCCTGAAACTCCGGCGTACAGTTGTGATGAAGAATGCCAATACCTCCGGTGAGCTACGTTAAGAACAGAACAAACTATGAATTATGGGCTACAGATTGACAGTGCAAAAAAAACTATATAAACTTCGGTCTTACCGCCATTGCAATGGCCATGTTGGCTTCGGTTACAGTATCCATGGGAGAGGAGACAAGAGGGGTCTTCAATGTGATCTTCTTGGTAAGAGCAGAGGTGAGGTCCTAAAATAACAAACAGCCGGTTAGGTAGAAAACTTATTGGATTCCAGAAAACTATCACTATCCCCCACAAGCACAAGGTTTTGGCATTATACTGACTCCAGTCTTATTCACGCCTCATATTCAGTCACTAGCCACCACCTGCAACTCTCCTGCATCCATCCCTTTCTGGACACTTGACATCACTAAAATAATGGTTCATGCTCTGATCGTATTCTGACTAGACTAATGAAACACTCTGTGGTCCTTCAGGACGGCACATGCGTTGCTCCATTGCTCTAAAATAGAGCACACTCCATTGCTCTAAAATAGAACACACCTATCCAATCCACGTCACAACCTTGTCATCTATAGAAGCACTTGCCACCATGCTTAGTATATAATTGTAACCCAACCCAACTCCACCCTTATTCTTTAGCAATGAATGTGAAATAAACAAGGTCTCTATTGAGAAAGGGGTTAAACACCAAGCGAGGCACAGTTTTCCAAGGACAATATTTTGTTCCCCCCTATCGTACATGCATGAGCACTCACCACTTGATCAGCTGTGAAGTCGATGTAGCCAGGAAGGACAAGGAAATCACTGCAAAAATTTAAAGACAGCCAATTAGTAACCTTGTCAGTGAATTGGAATTCAGATTCAACTTGCACAACACTCCTAGTAGGATTTGGCAAAATGGGGTCAAAGGAGTTCATGTAGGTAAAAGAGGAGCAACAGCCCCCTCGAGTCTAAGACTCAAATTCGCCCGATCCACTCACCTCTTCCACAATGCAGCTGAGTCCCTAGCATAACTTTTGTGAGTCATGCACCTCTCCAGTTATTTTGAATGGCTGGCATGGCCACAGATAGAGGCGGGGATGCGTCCGTCAGCGTTCACTCCATTCAGATTACCTTGCTGCCCCACCAGTGGGGAGAGGTTTTGTTCCTCTTTTAAGTTGACCACTCAGGAGCAAGGAGCTCCTCCCCACCAATGCAAAATATTGCACACACAGTGGAGTCACATTATTAGGAGAGCTTCCTACATTGAATATCAGCGGGTAACTCATAAAGGAAGTGATGTGTGGCAAGCTGGCTTTGTGGATATATAAGGTGTGCGATAGGCTGGTAAAAGGGTTTATCAGAGTTGGCAATATTGAAAATAAGCTTTGTGGAAACTGCAACGCCACATGGTGGAGCGGCTCACCTCCAAAATCAACCAGGAGGCTACCTGATGCCTCAGGTATGTCTCCTCCATTTCCTACAGTGCAAGATAGAAGCTGTAGCAGGGCTCCAAAATTTGCCCTTTTTCAATTTTATTCCAGCTCGTCCCTTGGTGCTCTCTTTGTGAGCGAGTATGGCAAGCCATTGTGGTACTACAACTATACCACAGAAGAGTATGCTCAAGACTCAAAGCTGCCCCAACTCAGCCACGACCCCCCCCCCCCCCCCCCAAAAAAAATAAAATAAAAAAAAAAAAAAAAAGGGGGGAGGAGAAGAAGAACTTTTCTAAACATTTGAATTGGCAGAATAACAATGAGATTTTAAGGCTCCGCCCCAAGATAGGAACACCTAACCAGCAGAATACACACAAGCTTTAGCTCCTCCTCCAGACACCAGTAGTTTAAGAGATCTGAAAAACAAAGAAAGCACCAACTGGTAAATCAACAACATAAAATAACACAGCTTGAGGGAGAGAAACATGTATGCTGCCCTTTCAGATGTTCAGAAAAAGTTACTTAACTGGTAACTTCTTAAGTTTTCTAAAAACATTCCTAGGGATGCATACCAGTGAGAGGATAAGCAAAATACTACCTCTACTGGATGGGAAAGGCTGCCTGCAACATATTCCTGCTAAAGGATTGATTTTGCAAGGTGAGCAGATCCAGACGGTAAGGATTAATAAATGTTATAGCTGAAGACCAGGTTGCCGCTCTACAAATCTGTTCAATAGAGGCACTAGCATGCTCTGCCCAAGATGTAAAAATACTTCAATGAGCTGTAATCCGCCCTGGAGAAGGAGATTTGTTTTAAGCAAAACTGATAGTGCTCTGCACCCATTGGGCCAATGTTGCCTTGGAAACACGCTAACCCTTCCTATGGCCCAAGAAGGAAATGAATAAGCCATCAGCCTTCCTTCCTTCAATCCTTTTTGTCAAAAGGTATTCCAGCAAACAGGCTCTGACATCCAAAGACTTATCTACACAATCCGTGGAGGGATCACTATCCCCAGCAGATGGAAGGATAATCTCTTGGGTCCGATGAAAGTCAGAAGAGATCTTATAATATTACGGGTGGTTCCTTTTCTAAGATCCTGGAAAACTTGAAGAAATGGGTGATGGCAGGATAGAGCCTGGATATCACCGATTCTGCAGGATGTTATTGCCACCAAAAAGAGAGCCTTCCATGTAAGGAATTTAATATGAGAGCTCAGAGGTTCAAAGGGTGGTGCGGTCAGGACCCCAGGTGAGCTCCCATTGAGAAGCTAACCTCAAACTGGAGCGGTCTGGACCGCCTGACAGCAAAAAAACACCTGACCATCGCGAAAGAAGTCTTTTAAAAAAGGGGGCTGCTAATTAGACCTTCCTGGGTACTGATGCCGAGACTCAGGTTGACTTCTTTCTAAAGGAAATCCAATACAATTGGAAGACTAGAAGGGGATCTTTGATTGCACACCTTCCAGGTGTTAGGTTTTCCAAATTTTCAAATAAATCTCCCTTGTCACCTCTGCTGAAAAGCAGAGTCTTGATTACCGCTCTCGAAAATCCCTTTTTCAGGCGCATCGCAATCTCTGGGTCCAAAGTGTCAGACACCATTTCTGCAACTCCTGACAAAGCACTGGTCCCTGTGATAGAAGATATGGTCTCACCAGGAGCTCCCAAGGCTCTTGGACTGAGAGCATCTTCAGAGTTGAAAACCATGGTCTCTTCGGCCACCATGGATCCAGCAACAAAATCGTGGCTTTCTGGCAGGATATTTTGTTTATAACCTGAGGGAGGATTCAAACTGCAGGAAAAGCGTAGGTCAGACAGACGCCACTTGTGAGCCAGGGCATCTATTCCTGGAGCTTGATCGGAGGGAACGAGAGAGAACCTGAGCTTGTTGTTTCAACTTGAGGGGAAAAGATCCACCTCTGGAGTTCCCCTCAGGATACAAATCTGATTGGTCACTGAAGCAGGAGGTATTTATTCTGCTTTCGATAGCAGAGAGCGACTCAAAAGAACTTGCCACACGATTTCGGCAACCTTTCAGGTGGATGGCTGATAAAAAGGTTCAGCTCTCCCGGGTCACAATTTCCTTTGCAACTTGTTGCAGGACAGATGACCTCATCACTCCCTGATGATTCAGATATGCCATAGTAGTAGCATTGCCTGTTCTGATTTGTACGCGATGACCCTTCAAGTGATGAGAGAAGGCTAGCAATGCCTCCTTCACTTCTATCAATTCTCTGAGATTCAATGAGCATAGGTTTCTGGACTATTTCCCTTAAGAGGTCAGGGATCCGCAGTGGTGCCCCCCAACCCTATAAAGAAGCATCTATCGTCACTACCATGTCCTTGGGGTCACTGACAAACCTGTGCTTGCCTTGCCACCAACTCAGATTCCTTCACTAAATCTGGGACTTTGAATATCCTGTCTAGGAACTCCTGAGACCTATCCCAAGAGTTTAGAATATATAGCTGTAGAGTCCTTGAGTGGCGCTGACCCCCATCTTACAGCAGGAGGGGGGGGGGGGTCTTTAGTCCCAAGACCTGCATAGATTGACGAACTGAAATTGACCGACTGAAGCACAAGGAGTGAACAGCATTCTGAAGGATTGTTATCTTTGACGGAGGCAGAAAGATTTTCTGAAGGATCATTTTGATCTTGAACCCCAAATAAGTCAGTCATGACTTGTGATGGGACAAGACTGGTCTTCTGGTAATTCAGAATCCAACCCAATCGTTGGATAAAAATTATTTGTCAATTCCAGAT
This sequence comes from Gastrophryne carolinensis, assembly GCA_027917425.1. Classification (NCBI taxonomy): domain Eukaryota; kingdom Metazoa; phylum Chordata; class Amphibia; order Anura; family Microhylidae; genus Gastrophryne; species Gastrophryne carolinensis. Next base: position 237,467,676 of record CM051235.1, on the reverse strand, counting down.
CCTGGAGCAACTTATTTTGATCTGGGGCAAAGAGGAGGAGGTTGTCTCGATATGCCATGATCCCAACTCCTTTCTGTCTTAGTGCAGCTAGAGGTTTCACAAGAACTATGGTAAAAATTCTTGGAGCCCGAAGGGTAGGCATACAAATTGGAAGTGAAGTATTTGTCCTCCCTTTAATACAAATCTCAAAAAAGGCTTGAGCCAACAAGCTCATCGGTACCTGACAATTTGCATCCTTCAGGTCTGTTGAGACCATGAAGGAGCCAGACTCCTTACAGAGAAGGACTCCATGCGGAAGAGTCTGTAGCACACTGACAGAATTCCGCTTCATTTTCATTTGAAAAAGCTAAATCCTGCAAAGGTTTAAAAAAAAAAAAAAAATATATGAATAATACTCGTGTAGAACCCTTCCCCCGCCATTGGTGGCAGGGAACTGGGGCAATAACTCCCATATCCAAAACAGAATCTAGACTACTGCAAATGACCAGTCTTTCCTCCCTGCCCCCTGGGAGAGTAATAACATTTCATGAATTATATTGAGAAACTCATGACAAAAATCTCACCGATTCTGCCGTGGCATCAGACAGAAAGGGGCCGCTGAGAAGAAAATCAGTAAAGCTTTCATAATCTCATTAAAATCAGTTTGCTTCAAGAGACATTATTTAATCAGTTGAAGCCAAAAAAGATGGAGTTATATAAACAATAAGGACTTGAAGAAAATGCAACACTATTGATAAATTTAAGAAAACATGTATTATTGATATTAAAGACACTGATAAGCGTTTCACCCAGTATAAAAGCAATTAATTACAGAAGAACTCAGTAGTTAGCTGATCAGACCCAAAATGGCCAAATTAAGAGGCTGATAACGGCAGCTCCTTGTGTTACAGGCTATTCTGTGCAGCGTGTGGAACCGGATCCAGAGACATAAACTGCTCAAATATCCAACAATAGATTCACGCTGGGGGTATAAAGTGGACAGACTGGTTTAGAATCTGATAAGGGATCCTCACTGTGGAGAATCCCAGGGCAGCGTAATACTTGTACTGTTGCTTTACAAATGCAGCAAGCCGCAGTGTCGGGTTCCTGCTAGGACACAGCGGGATTGGTGTCAACACGCGAGGAGGGCAATACCACAACACATAATCATTGTCCAATCTCTGCAATTTATGTTGAGCAATAATCATGTGCCCGTCTACCAGTCCTGACCTACACAGGCCCCAAAACAAGTTTTATGGCACTTAGGATGTTCCAGTTAGACCAGTTAGACCTGGGTTTCGCTTCAGGGGTTAGGCGCAAAGCTGTGTACTACTGGGTTATGTGTTGGGTCAGGTGGTAGTGCAAGGTTCAGGTTGTGTGTTAGGATTGAGATTAGGTGTCAGGGTGTATCTGCCTCTATAGCTCTGCCCCAGTATGAATTATTTCACCTGTGTGGAGATTTGCAAAACCTTGCCTGTTGGAGGCCAATGAGGAGTAGGGTTAAGCATGTTTTCATTAGAGCTAAGGTCTGGTTCAGGTAAGCCTAACCTGAAACAGACCTTAGCAATGAACATAGCCTACAAAAGCTAAACCTAAACAACAACATAAACCTCACTCCTAACACATACTCTGAACCTGTTCTATTTAGATTTGATTGATAGAAGGTTAGGCTAGATACCAAGGCCTGGTTCAGGTCAGACATTAGGGTGGGGGTATAAGTTTGGAAGGTTAGATGCCAAATCAGGTTGAGATCAGTTGTCAGGTCAGGGCAAAGTTTAGGTTGTTTGTCAGGCTTGGGTTTCAGTTGATGGGGTCAAATTCAGGGTAGGTGTCAAAGCAAGGTTTAGCTTTTAACTTAGGGGGTTAGGTTAGATGCCAAAGCCTGGTTAGAGTAGGTATCAGAGTGAGGTTTGGGTTGTTCTGGTTAGGCTTAGGTAGATGTCAGGATGTGGGGTTGGTGGTTACAGGCTCAATTTAGTTGTTATTTATTAGTATTTAGGTTAGATGTCAATGGCTGGTTCAGAGTAACTGTCAGGGTGAGGTCAGAAATGGGTTAGATATAAAGGTTTGGTTTGTATGCTAGGTTCAGAGTAAGTGTTAAAACAAGCAACACCTTGGGTTCAGCGCTGCCTCCAGAAGCCTGTCCAGCATGCCTTCATTTAATGCACATATAAGCATTTCTCTATGGTTGCTGGCAGGTGCATGCAGCTGGGAGGCCTGGTACTACAGGCGAGGCAGAACATATCTCATGGTAGTGGGGAATCGGGCGATCCCAAACTGCTGAAATCGCCCGCCCCCCCCCCCCCCCTGCACTCACTCAAAGCTGCTTGGTATTCCTATTATAGTGATTTTAATTTTACCCAGGTAATGCCATTGGATAGGACAGGATACCATTGTTCTAAACTAGCTGTTTAAGCCCCCCTTCTCGCAACCTCATGCTGGGAACAATTAGAGCATTTTAAAAATACTGCTAGAAGACCTAGAAGATAGATAAGATAGAACTATTTCCTTTAAAGGAAAAATTATTTGTAGCCAATTCATTACCAGAACACTAAGGGGGAATTGATATATGGGTTTTTATTTTTGGAAATGTAATGTGATTGAAATTCTGAAAGATTATTTGGAGTAGAATGTTTTTGGGGGAAAATTGCCTCAACACTTTCCATTTCAATTCAATGAATGAGCTGCAACCAAATTGACCAGTGGTTGCCTTATGTACAGCAAGCATTGGTTTGGGCGTTAGGTTAGTGCAGGGGGGTCAGGGTTGGGATGGTGATGCACTATCTGTGAGTGAAAATCTAAAGGTCACATGAGGTGAGACGACATTGGAATCGGAGAAGGTAAATATCTCTGGATTAACATCAGCTAAGATGAATGGTCAGCCTGGTTAGTTGGAAAGGACTTGAGAGTGCCAAACTGCCCATCCAAAACTACCAATAGCAGTTGGCTGGCACCCTGCCTACGACCTGACATGCCCACTATTCTACCCCTGACCTGGCACCCTGCCCTCCATCCCACCCCGATCAGACATCTGGTCCCCTGTTCTGCCCCTGACCTGGCAAACTGACAACTATTCTACCCCTGACCTGCCACCCTGCCCTCAATCCCGCCACGATCAGACATCCAGTCCCCTATTCTGCCCCTGTCCTGGAAAACTGACTATTCTATCCCTGACCCCTTTTCTGCCTCTGAACTGGCACCCTGCCCTATTACCCTACCCTCAATTATGCCCTGCGCTCTTCCCATTAGTCAGCCCCTGACATATCTTTCATTTCATTGGCCTGGCACTGTGCCCATGTTATGCCCCTGATCTGGCACCCACTTCTGGAGCTGGCCTAACACATTGGCCACCCCCTATAATGCCCTCAGCATGGCACCCTGTAGGTCACGATGCCTGGCTCCGCTATGAGCTGTTAACAAGCTCTGCAATACGGTAAAAGGACGTCAGAAGTCCGCAGTTCCACGCGCGGCATGCTGGGAGTTGTAGTACGCGGAGGGGGACTCCTGTAACCCTTTAATGTCCAGACTCACTTGTAGGTCAGGCCGTCCCCAGCTCCGAAGAGCTGCTGAGCGCTGAGGCCGTCATCTGGCACATAGCTGGTGCCGCCGCTGATCAGGTAATCCGCCATGCCCGCACTGCTCTCCTGTCTGCCCCTCACTGAAGAGACTGCTGGCCTGGCGCTGCCATCCTATAAAGCGGCTCCGAGCACCGCCCACACATGACCTCATCACCCTGCGCCACCTGGGAGCACGTGGGAGAGAGCTGTGTATACACCGGGTGTCTGGGGGGTGTTTGGGCTGCGATACGAAGTCAGAGGGGACCCTCCCATCATCTCTTCACAGTCACAGTGCCTCTTTTCGGCCTGGCATATAGCCCAAAGCGGCCCTCTAGTCAAATATAACTTAAAGCAGACCTTCACCCTGAATAAGAGCATATGTTATATGTTTCCCACACCCTGTACATACAGATTGCTCACATTAAAAATTATCCTACCTGCATCTACTGCACGTTAGGAGCCTTTAAACATCCAAGATGGCGGCTTATGGGGCATCAGGCAGCTTGCAAACAGGAAGTGCCTTCTGACTGTGCTGCTCTGCATTCTGGGATTGCTGACCTATTCCTGACCCCAGCTCTGCTCTGTCTGTGCAAAGTACAGCTATAACCCCACCCCCTGTACTTTATCCCGCTCTCCTTTGCTCAGTAAGTGTGATGCTTCTGAGGCAAGATGGCGGCGCCGTATCCTAGAGTTCTGAACAGAGTTGCAGCCCGATGGGGGAAAGAATAATGAGTAGGTGACAAAAAACTTAAAATATATTAATTTTAGATGCTGGGGAATAATTTTTTAAGGGTTTGGGCTTTTCACTAATCATGATGAAGGTCTGGTTTAAGTTGCCTTTAAACAATCGCCCCCACGCAGGAGGGCAGGAAATAGCTTTGTGCTCTTTAATGTGCCCTATGTGGGTACAGAGGTTTCCTGTCCCCCATCGGGTGAGCTTTGCTTGGAAATGGTGAGCATCTTTATTGAAGGGTTTCGTTTTTTGAGAGTTCTGACAGTACCATGCAAGCCATCAAAGTAGAGGGGGTGTGGTCTGGACAAGCTCCTCCAGCTAGTACTGGTGGCCCTTGTCAGCAGGGTGAGCTGGAGGGGCAGATAAGGAAGTATATTTCCTTATTCAGAAGTGGTACTGAAAGTGAAATGCTACAATAGCCCCTCTATGGCCCCTTTAACACCTCTCCGATAGGGGAAGTAAAATGCAGCCACAAAAAGTCCTGCCTACTGGTCCGCAGCGCAAACATGTAAAAATTACGATTTTACATAAATTTAAAACTGCGTTTTTCCTTAAAAAGAAAAAAAATGATGTGAGGCCCTCTTCTCCAAGCCTCCCAGCCCACATAGTAGGCATAAGGGCTGGTTTCCTGGTGGCTCGGAGGATGCATGTCCAGCCATACCAGGTTACCAGCCCTCTATGCCCTTAAGCATGGGTCCAGACCCATGCTGATGGGAACCGGGCTCTTTTGTACCCCCCTGGTCATTGGGGATAAGGATATGGATAATGAATGGGGAGGGGTAATGGCAAGTCACTTGCTGCCATTCTGGCAGGTAACTTGCCTCTATGGGTTCCTCATCGCCTCTGGCTGGCAAAAGCAGTCAAACTAACCTCTCCCCATCGCCAGAGATTGGCCTGTCTGGGAATCCTTGTAGCATCATTTGATGGGGGTGGGCAGAGATTCCAAGGCAAGCCACGCCCAGGGGTATCAATACCCCTCCTAGCGGCAGGGAGTGAGGAATTTGCCAACCCTGAGTTCCTGTCCCATCTCTAACTGCGAGACTGGGCAACCCATAACTGTTCCACATGACCACCAGAAGGCTTAATCGTTTTTGCCTGGTGAACATGATTGGCTGCCAGTGGTCATGTAAACACAAATGCAGCAAACAGGTATGTATAGACTGCTTGGTCTCTGAACTTCCCTGCAGGGGCAAATGCTTAATTCCAAACCTGGAACTAAATAATACGCATTATAGGTGGGCAAAAAGTCATTTTAGAATATGAAAGTGCTGACATATTATAAAGAGTGGGGCATTAGGTGTTGTAGCTGACCATCCAGTTTTACTGCCACCCACAACTCATTTAGCGCCACCTATTGTCATTGTCCAGGTAGGGAAATAAACAAGATGATCAGTAAACACTTTTAACAAGGTACAAAGAAGTATTTTGTGACTTGTATTATTGTGTAGGTATGAAGCACACCCTAGACCCCCAGGCCAGACGTTCCAGAGATGACTCAGAGTTTCTGGGTGAAACAGGAAGTCTCAAAACCTTTGACAATAACTTTTTAAGTTTTTTCTAACAGGGCTGGGGCAGTGGGGCAAGTCGCATTATTTAGGCTGAACTACAGGCAGGTAAGAGATTATGAGAGAACAGATTTTCTTTCCAGGACTATGAAGTCACATTTCTGCATTGTATGCTTGCATTCTAAAATGTGTTGCAGTACTCTGCAAATAGCTTGGCAGTGGGCAGGCTGAGAGGAACTGGTGTTTATACACCAAAGCAGAAAATTAGTTCACACCGCCAGGGCTGGCGGCAGCAGTGGGCTAAGCAGGGCAGGTGCCTCTGCACATTGGGAGGGCTCACCTTACATGGTGGTCACGTGACATATTTCCTCCCAGTGGTGAGCAGGTCATTCCCTCTCCCAAGGCAGCCCCTATGCTGGGCATCAGCCAGGAGCAGAATGGGCTTTGGGAGATTGTTTCTTTCCATCTGTCATTACTTTATTCTTCTTTATTCTTTTCCTTGTCATTCCGTCTTTTATTTATTTGTCGTTCCTCATTTTCTGCCTCTCTTTCATTCCTTCTCTGGCATAGCTTCTAATCTTTTTTTCTTTCTTTGTCATTCCTTCTTATCTTTCTTTCTCGCTCTTTCTATCCTTCTTTCTCTTTGTACTGCATTTATATCTTTTCCTCTATTACACAAATTCCTTCTTTTTTCCAATTATTTCTTTCCAGAAAGAAGTCCCATCCAGGCAGGGACTATGCATTTTTACAGGAATATTTACTATAGAGGGAAAGTCCATGAAAAGTCAGAGCAGATAGTGGCACCTGGGTGGCAGGTAAGCGCGTCGCCTTGTGCCTGTTACGATCTGCTGTTCCTTAGGGGACAGTCTATGAAGGTGGACTTTCCCTTCAAGATGGAACTGTAACAGGCAATAGCCACACCTCCAGCTTTACTGTCATTTGTGCCACGACACAACAAAAATACAATTCTGTGAGTACTCACCTGTAGAATTGTTTTTACTATGTATGGCACGGCCTGCTTCAAGAAGTCTTTACGTATGGGATATTCCGCCACAAGGTGGCGCAGTGTACTGCAGAAGAGTTGTGGCTCCTCCCTGTACCATATAAAAACAGGATCACCAATAGACCTCCCCAGTGTTGACAAGCAGTTATACAAGAAGCCGGGAGATCATAAAGGTAAAAAAGATAAAAAAGGTAACAAACCCAACTAACTTGGAACAATCACCATAAAGAGGCAACCAAGAATAAGCGGCCATACCGCTTGTTTTTAACAGTGTCTTGTGGTGTATATGTGTTCTAAATGTTCTTAATTTTGTACTATCAATAAAATAATAAAATAATAAAATATTTACTTAACTAGGAGTTTTTGCTGGTGGTGCTTCCATTTTGGGGGATAGGTGTGCATTGCATGCCTACTCCACATGGTGTAGAGTTATTGATGTTGGTGAGCACACCCAACTTATCATGGTAGATTTATTTAGGCGGTGCACCCTGTATTAGTGTATTAGTAGAGCAACCAAGAATAACAATAACAAGGGTGGGGTGCAGCAGGCCGTGCCATGCATAGTAAAAACAATTCTACAGGTGAGTACTCACAGAATTGTATTTTATTGTATTATATGGGACATCCAACAGCAGTGTCCGTAAGTTAGGGTGGGATCCCCAAAAAGTAGCAGCAGGCAGTTCAGACCACTACCGCCTGAAGTACCTTGCGACCAAAATCAGCATCAGCTGAGGCCTTAATACCAACCTTGTAAAACTTGGAAAAAGTATGAACAGAAGATCAAGTAGCGGCCTTACAAACTTGTTCAACAGAAGCTTGGTGCTGAAAAGCCCAGGAGGCACCAACAGCACAAGTGGAATGAGCAGTAATCCGGAAAGGAGGAACCTTCCCTTTAGCAGAATAGGCTTGTACCACCGCCTGACGTATCCACTTGCTAATAGTAGATTTAGCCGGAGGCAAACCCTTCCTAGGTCCAGCAGGAAGAACGAAAAGAGCATCAGATTTCCTGAAAGACTCAGTAGCAACTAAATAAAACTTCAATGCCCTGACAACATCCAGGGAATGAAGAGTCCGTTCCTTAGAATTAGCAGGATTAGGACACAAAGAAGGTAAGACAATGTCCTGATTGAGATGAAAAGCAGACACAACCTTAGGCAAGAAATCCGGCTTAAGCCGAAACACCACCTTATTCTGATGCCGCTCAAAATAAGGAGGTTTGATAGAAAGCGCCGCCAGCTCAGAAACTCGCCTGACTAGTAATAGCCACCAAAAAAGCTACCTTAAGAGTCAGAATGGGCAACGCAGCACCACGGATAGGCTCAAAGGGAGGACCCTTCAGAGCAGACAACACCAAATTCAAGTCCCAAACTGGTAGCATAGGTTTACGTGGTGGACGCACATGAATAACTCCCTGGAAAAAAGTCATAACCAACTGGTGATTGGCAAAGGATCTTTGGAAAAAAATTGCCAGAGCTGACACCTGTCCCTTGAGGGTACAAAGTTGAAGGCCCGAATCCAAACCATGTTGCAAAAATTCCAGAATCCTGGGGATAGAAAACACCTGACAAGGAAGAGACTTGGACTCACACCAGGCAATGTAAGCATGCCAGACCCTGTAGTAGATAAAGGACGAGGACTTCTTCCTAGCCCGAATCATAGTATCAACAACAGAGGCCGGCAACCCCTTATCCATGATGGATGGAGGTTTCAGCAGCCAAGCCGTTAAAGCCAGAGTTTGTGGGGAGGGGAGTGGCTTGGCCATGAAGGAGTGAGGTAGCACCTCTGAGAGCTCTGCTGCAGCCCCTGATCCTATAGCTGATCTGAGCGACATAACCCCCCAAAACCTGCAAAATGGGGAGCGGGAAGAAGAAGAGAGCCGGGGGACCCACCAAGAAGCCCCCTAAGAAAGTTCTTGATTCCTTTTTCAAGCCCCAAGACCCGGCGGGGCAGAGGGCCCCGACAAGCAAGATGGCGGCTGTCAGATCCCATGAAGGAGAGGAGCACCGAGAGGGACTGGTGGATGGAGGGGAGGTTGCGGAGCCACGGGGAGCGGGAGATGCGCCTCTTACCCGCGGCCTGGGCCTGGAGCCGCCGAGAGACACGGCGTGAAGAGCCGAGCCGAGCCGCCCCGACCCTGCCTCGGCCCCGCCTGAAGAATCAGCTGGTGTGAGCGGCGGGGGTCGGGGGAACAGCTTTCCCGTGAGGGAGAGCGATCTGCGGTGCCTCACACGGCGGGGCACTCAGAGCCCTCGCAGCCCGGGAGGGAGACTCCCTGCAGCTCCAGGGGCAGCCTGGGTGAAGAGCAGTTTGCGGGGGAGAGGGGAATAAGACACACTGCCCCGGGGTCTCTGCCAACACACAGTCCCTTGCCCTCTGGGGTGGATTTCCAGACCCAATCACGAATTATGAGCCCCACCTGGGGAGACAGCCCTGACTCTAATAAAAGAATTGTGTGGGTAGACGTCCACCAAGATCCTGTGGGGACTACTTCCCCGCACACGCCTGCTCAAATGCCCTCCAGGGCCTTACACTTCGAGTGGTCGTCTGGCTCCAGCTTACACTCACCAGGCGGTTTGAACCCAGACCCGGGGTCCGCGGGTGGCGCCGAGGGCCTGAGTCCTGCCGGTTCCGCCCGGGCTGATGGGGGTCCCTCCTGCTCCCCGTTCGGGATGCCCCTGTACCAGGCGCCAGTCAGACAGCTGTTCCCGCAGCCAGCTGTTGACCCCAGTCTCCGAACTATTCTGCAGTGCCTCCCAACCAAAGCCGAGCTTAAGGCGGACCTGGAGGCAGTCGCGACTAGAATCGAACGGGCTCTGCGCAAAGAAATAGAAGACCTGCAACAAAAATACTCTGCCTTAGACACCAAAGGGGTTGAATATTCCTGAAAAGAGGGCGAAAATACTGTACGGATTTCACAAAGAAAGGGTAGATGTCATCATGTTGCAAGAGACACATTTTTGTCAGGGGATAATTCCAGAAATCCGTAACAGGTACTATGACAGATGGTTTCACAGCCCCAACCCAGACAACAAGTCTAAAGGAGTGTCAATTGCACTTCATAAATCCGTTCCCCTAGAGCCTTTAGACTCGAAAGTAGATCCGAACGGTAGGTATTTATTTCTTACGTTTTCACTACATGAGGCCAGGTATACTCTCCCCAACGTGTATTTACCCAACCAGGACCAATGTTGCTCCCTCCCTGGTGGAGTGGTATGGGGAGGTGGAAAACATCAAGAGGATGGAGGAGCTGACGTTAGAAAAGATCGATGAAGGAACCCAGAGGTTCCTTAAGACATGGACTCTTTGGGAGGTGTCATGGGTATTGCCAGATTTCCGGGCGCTCCTGGAGCGGATGTAGCGATTGGTGGGGCGGGGGGGCCTGACTCACGGTCGATGGGGTGCAGTCGGGAGGGGTTGGGGGGGTGGGGTCCGGGTGTGGACGCTGGACTTCAAGGTTCTCTACTCTCCCTGTTCGCTCTTCTTGTTGTTTTCCTTTTTTCCTTTTCTGCACTCTCTTTCTGCACTTTCTCCATCCTTTTTGATCGTTGGGAGGAGCGGATGCGGCAGCTTATGTGCTGAATGGCCGACCTGAGAAGGGGTCACAAGAAGGGGATGGTCACCCCATAGTGCATGTGGTCCAGTGTGATATAGATGGTAGATGTTGCGCGTTGAATAATAGACCCCACTTGCCCATTGTGAGTGTGTGCCCCGAGATGAGGAAGAAGTTGGATCGGAACCCTGTAGGCCGCATATGTTTGTTAAGCTTTGTATTCGCCCTGTGATCCTTTATTTCCCTGTCTCTACTTATTGTTCTGTATAAAATGTTAAAATTCAATAAAGACAGAGTTTGTAAATTGGGATGGCGCAGCTGTCCCTGAGTGAGAAGATCTGGATCCTTGGGCAAGATGTATCGATCTACTGCCAACTGCACGACGTCTGCGAACCACACCCTCCTTGGCCAACAGGGGGCCACCAGAATGGCTGGTACCCCCTCCTGGGCTATCTTGCGCAGCACCCTGCCCAGCAGAGGAAAGAGAGGGAACACATAGAGGAGCCGAAACTCTGTCCAAGGCATTGCTAGTGCATCCGTAGCGAAGGCCAGAGGATCCTGCGTCAGGGAGACAAATCTTGGAAGCTTGTGATTGTGGCGGGACACAAACAGGTCCACATCTGGCTGACCCCAGCGGTGACACAGGGAGTGAAATACCTCGTGGCTGAGGGACCATTCCCCCAGCCGAGACGTCCCCCTGCTCAGGGTGTCTGCCTCCTGGTTCTCCACCCCCGGAATGTAGACCGCCGAGATGCAAGGGACATTCTTTTCCGCCCAAGACAGTATCAGGGACACTTCCTTGAGGGCTCGCTTGCTCCGAGTCCCTCACTGATGACTGATGTAGGCAACCGCCATCTGATTGTCCGAGCGGATCTGAACAGCCCGACCCCGAAGGTGTGTGGTCAGCTGAGAAAGAACCAACTGGAACCCTCAGTTCCAGGACATTGATGGGAGCATGGGCCTTCTGGGGGCCCCACTGACCTTGGAACTTCAGAGACTTCCAAAAGCCCCCCCAACCGGTCAGAGTGGCATCTGTGGTGACAGTCTCCCAGCACGGAGGCAGAAAGATCCTGTCCACTAGAAGGTTCCTTGAGTCCAGCCACCACGAGAGGGGACTGTCTGGCCAGGGGGGACAGAGCAAATTCCTGATCCAGGGACACCGGGTCCCGATCCCAAACTGACAAGAGGTGCAACTGAAGAGGTCTCATGTGAAAGGGGACCGCCTCGAAGCAGGACACCATCAGGCCTACTAACTGCATCCCTTGCCGGATGGAGGGATGGGGGCCACAAGAGCAGAGCCGTGCCTGCTTCTGAAAGCCCTCCACTTTCTGCTGAGGCAGGAACACCTTGACCTGAGAGGTATCCAGAGTCATGCCCAGAAAGGACCTCACCAAAGACGGAGACAGTGAAGACTTGGGAATGTTGATCACCCAGCCGAAGGACACGAGAGTGGAGGTCACCACCTGAGTATCCTTCTCGGCCTGATGAAGAGACTGAGCCGAAATCAGAATGTCGTCCAGGTAAGGGAGGATGTGAATGCCCTGGTTCCGCAACAGAGCCATCACGCCCGCCAGCACCTTGGTGAAAACCCGGGGCGCCGAGGTGATACCGAACGGTAAAGCCACAAACTGGTAATTCAACCTGACAAACTTGTTGAGACCCTTCAAGTCCAGGATGAGCCTCAAAGACCCGTCCTTTTTGGGAACCGTGAAAAGATTGGAGTAGTACCCCTGACCCTGTTCTTGGGAAGGCACCAGGCAAATGACTCCTGACTCCAACAGGCGTTGAATTGCAAGGTGCAAACCTTGAGCTGCCAGAGGGTTTTGAGATATCCGGGATCTGAGGAATCTTGGGGCGGCCAGGCTGCAAACTCTATCTTGTAACCAGAGGACACCACCTCCTGAATCCACCGGCCTGAGACGCAGAGCCTCCAGACGTGAGCAAAGAGCCGAAGCCGTCCCCCCACCCAGATGGGTGAGGGCGCCTCCTCATGCCTGAGGGGCCTTGGGAGGGGGTTTGGGCTTGGCCCCCCAAGAGAGACCGGGTCGACCACGGGACCTGCCACATCCCCAAGACTCTCTGCGGCTACCCGAGAAGAGGGAGCCACAACCTCCTCTAAAGGCACGAAAGGAGGAGGAGGAAGTACCCTGAAAGGGCTGAGGCTGCTTCCTACGCTGAGGTAGCCTACCATCCTTGGCTAGAACATCCAGATGCTCACCAAAGAGCCTTCTTAGCTGCAGTGTCAGCTGCCCACTGACGCAACCAAACAGAGCGGTGCATAGCCACCAAGAGGGCAGAGGCCCTACCACCCAGCCGGACCGCATCATCCATGGCATCAGAGCAAAGCAAGAGGGCCCTATAAACCTCCCTCCTCCTGCCAGCCATAGCGCCATCAGTGAGACGCTTGAGCTTTTTCTAAAGGGCAATAGCTGTAATGGCAGCGGCGCAGACCGGATGCAGCCCAGCCCCCACAAATGTAAAAGCATGGCAGGCCAGCTGATCCATACGCCGGTCCGCACTGTCCCGCAGTGTAGTAGTGTCAGGGGAAGGCATGACCGAGGTGTTGGACAGCCCTAGGACGGGAGTGTCCACCTCAGGGGGACACGACCATCGCTTGACCAGGTCAACAGAAAAGGGATACCTCTTATCCAACCCTTTGGGCACTGCGGGCAATCTATTAGGATGTTCCCACTCCTTGAGCACCATATTAAAGAAATGGCCCTGCTCAGGGAACTCCAGATGTTGTTTATCAGGACGAAAGAGCTCACCCTGCTTCCTCTTAGCCACCTCAGGGGGGGGCGATGTTCAAGGTTTCAAAAATGTCAGACAACAGTCTATCAGTGTCATCAGGGAGCCATGAATCCTCCCAAGGCGCAGACCCAGGGTCACTGTCGTACCCCTCCTGCTGATCCCCAAAGGAGTCAGAGTCCTGGAAAAGCTCCCCCTCCTCTAGGGAGTAACGGCCACCAAAGGCATCAATTCCCACATCCTCCTCAGCAAAGAGGGAGGGCGTGGGAGCCAGGTGCCGCTTCTTGCCAGAGGCCTTACCTGACACAGGCCTGGCAAGCTGCCTTTCAATTCTGGCCACAGGAAGTGCCAGATCAGATTGTGACCCCCTGCTAGTATCCCCCTCACTGGGGGCTAAATGCAGGTGCAGGGAGGTAGGCAGTGCCGGAGGGCGCACAGAACTGGGAAGAGAAGCGCTCAACCCACCCTGGGCCGCAATGATACCTTGGGCGTACGGCACGCAAACCGCGCCACTACCACTTAAAGGGGATGCCCCGCACATGACACACAGCCGGGATTGCCCTGAAGGACCCCCGAGCACGCTATCCCCAGAAGCCTCCATATGGTGATTAACACAGGCGCAATAGGCCAGCACAGGGTAAGGGCTAATAAAAAGCCATCCGGGATGCCCTCCCAAGGGATGACCCCAGAAGAGCCAGCAAAGGGGAGATGAGGGGGGGTAAGGAGCAGAACCGGGAGAAACCACAACCCACAATTGTCCCGCCTGAAAAACATAAGTAACAAGCACATAAGCATCCCGCAGCCCATGCCCCAAGGAAACAAAACCCCCGAAGGGGACTCGCGGACCAAGGAGACCGAAGGCAGAAGAACACCAAGCCGCCAGGCCACGGGAGGAAGCGACACAGGAAACGATCACCGCCGCAGCCCAAGAAGAGGGGCCCCAGACGTGCAGCAGGCTCAAAATGGCGCCGGCACGAGAACCTCGAGGGGCGGGCTCGGGGGGACGACGCGATACGTGTCATCAAAGGCCCCGCCCCCCCCAAAGAGCGCAAAAACGACGCTCACGTGACCGGGCCAGCGCCATCATAGTCCAAAAACACCTCACAGCCATAGTGCCGCCCACCGCGGAGCGGAGTACAAAGCGGCGACGCCGGAAAAAACAGCGTTAACCATTCGCCGCTAACACCCGCCCCCCCGAACGTCGGGGAGAGGGGGAAAGGAGAGCCAGCAGGCAGCGGCGAGAGCTGGGCCAGGGTAGGGGGGGGGGACCCCAGAAACCAGAGAAAATACAATTCTGTGAAATACTCACCTGTAGAATTGGTATTATAAGTATACAGTACGTCCTGCTCCAGAAAGAATACTTACACTTGGGTTATCCTCCGCCAGATGGCACTGGACTGCAGAGACATCGAAAATAGCAGTTAACGAGAAGCCGGGAGAATTAAAACAACCCAAACTAGTAACTATAACAATGATAACAATCACCATACAGGGGATCCAAGATAATGCAAAACCAAGGGTGGGGTGGAGCAGAACCTACTGTATACTCATAATACCAATTCTACAGGTGAGTAATCACAGAATTGTATTATTCTTAGTATACAGTATGTCCTGCTCCAGAAAGAATACTTACACTCGGGACATCCAATAGCAGTGTCCATAAAGTAGGGTGGGATCCCCAAGTTAACAGCAGACAGTTTAAACCACTGCCGCCTGCAGAACCTTTCGGCCAAAAACAGCGTCAGCTGAGGCCCTAACATCAACCTTGTAAAACTTTGAAAAGTTATGAACAGAAGACCAAGTAGCGGCCTTGCAAACTTGTTAAACAGAAGCCTGGTGCTGAAAAGCCCAAGAAGCACCAATAGCACGAGTGGAATGAGCAGTAAGGCGGAAGGGAGGATTCTTCCCCTTAGCAGAGTAGGCCCGAATCACAGCCTGACGAATCCACTTGCTGATAGTAGACTTGGCAGGAGCCAAACCCTTCCTAGGACCAGAAGGGACCACAAAAAGAGCATCAGTTTTCCTGAAAGGTGCAGTAGCCACCAGACAGTACTTCAGACACCTGACCACATCCAAAGAATGTAAAACCTTCTCCTTCGCATTACTAGGATTAGGGCACAATGAAGGAAGAACAATGTCCTGATTCAAATTAAAGGCAGACACCACTTTAGGCAGAAAATCTGGCTTGAAGCGAAACACCACCTTGTCCTGGTGTCTCTCATAGTAGGGGGGCTGAATGGAAAGCACCGCCAACTCAGACACACGCCTAACAGAGGTGATAGCAACCAAAAAGACAACTTTGAGAGTAAGAGTGGCCAGGGCAGCATCCTGCACAGGTTCAAAGGGAGCACCCTGCAAGGCTGACAAAACCAAGTTCAAATCCCAAACAGGCAACATAGGCTTACGTGGGGGACGCACATGAGTCACCCCTTCTCTAATCAGAGAATGCTGAGCAAAGGACTTCTGGAAGAAAACAGCCAGGGCAGAAACCTGACCTTTTAGAGTACTAAGTTGGAGCCCCATGATGTGATTGTGATGGAACGCAAACAGATCCACATCCGGTTGGCCCCAACGGTGACACAGAGATTGGAACACCCTGCTGCATAGGGACCATTCTCCCTGGCGAGAGGTCTCCCTGCTCAGAGAGTCTGCCAGGAGGTTTTCCACCCCCGGGATGTACACAGCTGATATGCAGGGAACATTGGTCTCCGCCGAGGTCAGAATCAGAGACACTTCCTGGAGGGCTCCCTTGCTCCGGGTCCCTCCCTGATGATTGATGTAGGCAACTGCCGTCTGGTTGTCTGAGCGCACCCGAACAGGCAGGCCCCGAAGGCGAGTAGTCAACTGAGCCAGAACTAACCTGATCGCCCGCAGTTCCAAGACATTGATAGGTGTGTGAGCCTCTTGAGGGCCCCACCTCCCCTGGAACTGCAGGGACTTCCAGAAACCCCCCCAACCTGACAGACTGGCATCCGTTGTGGCCGTCTCCCAGGAAGGGGTAAGAAAGGATCTGCCCCCCAACAGGTTCCTTGAGTCCATCCACCACAAGAGGGACCTCCTGACCAGGGGGGAGAGCACACAGACCCTGTGCAAGGACGCTGGATCCTTGTCCCACACTGACAAGAGGTGGAGTTGCAGAGGCCTCAAGTGGAACTGAGCATAAGGGACCGCCTCGAAGCACGCCACCATCAGGCCCACCAGCTGCATCCCCTGCCTGATGGAGGGATGGGGACAAGCTAGGAGGGACTGAGCCTGTGCAATCAGACTGTCCACCTTCTGTTGAGGAAGGAAAATCCTTGCCTGAACCGTATCCTGATTCATTCCTAGGAATGGAGTCACCAAGGAAGGGGACAGTGAGGACCCAACCAAATGACTCCAGGGTGGACACCAGCAGCTGAGTATCCAATTCTGCCTGATGTAGAGATTGGGAGGTGATGAGAATGTCGTCCAGATAAGGAAGCATGCGGACGCCCTGACATCTGAGCAGAGACATCACGCCCGCCAGCACCTTGGTGAACACCCTGGGAGCCGAGGTGAGACCAAAGGGCAATGCCACAGACTGGTAGTGTTGATCCTCCAGAGCGAACCTGAGGAACCTTTGATGACCTGGAAATACAGGAATATGAAGGTAAGCATCCTTGATGTCCACAGAAGTCATGAAATCCCCTTGGCGCAGGGAACTGATGGCAGAGCACAGAGTTTCCATGCGAAAGCGCCTGCTCCTGACAAATTTGTTGAGGATCTTTAACTCCTGAGCTAACACAGGGTCCTGAGGAATCCGGGATCTGATGAATCTTGGGGGCGGCCAGGCAGCAAACTATCTTGTAACCGGAGGACACTACCTCCTGAATTCACCGGTCTGAGACATGAAGCCTCCAGACGTGAGCGAAGTGCTGAAGCCGTCCCCCCACCCGGATGGGTGAGGGCGCCCCATCATGCCTGAGGGGGCTTGGGAGAGGATTTTGCCTTGGGGCCCCAGGAGGAGCCAGGACGCCCACGTCCTCTGCCCCGGAAATCTCCCCGGGACCCCAGTAAAGGAAACCCCCCTCCCTTGTCTAGCACCACAGTAGGGGGAGGAGAATGAGCCCTGACCCCAAAAGGGCCGAGACTGCCGCCTGCGCTGGGGTAACCTGCCTCCTTTAGCAAAAAGGTCCAGGCGGTCCCCAAACAGGCGTAGTCCTTTGAAGGGAAACCCAGTGAGGGCCTTCTTGGCAGCGTTGTCAGCAGCCCAGTGGCGTAGCCAAACCGAGCGGCGTATAGCCACCACAAAGGCAGACGTCCTGGCACACATTCTAACGGTGTCATCCAAGGCAGAGAGGACAACATTTACAAAAACATCACAACTGGAGAGTGCATTAAACACCTCACAAGGCAAATCATCAGGGGCACTATCAAGTATATTTCTGATAAGGGTTCTAGTGGCCACAGCGGTAATGGCAGAAGCACAGACCGGGCGCAGCGCTGTCCCCGCACATGCAAAAACATGGGACGCCAGCTGGTCAATGCGCCGGTCCTCAGCATCCCACAGGGTAGTAGAGTCAGGGGAATGCATGACAGAGGTGTTAGATAACTGAACTATATGGGGGTCTTCGGGATAGATCCTCTCGGTCTAGCCCTAGGACAACAGTCTTGTCCAGTATTATAATTCCCTCACTCCCTTGTCCATTGACATATATAGAGGGGGGGGTTCCCTGTAGGAATCGGGATACCCTGGGTTGGGAGTGTTATAGTGGTATTTTATAAGCACTGGTACAGCGTAAGAGAAAGTTTATTGTGTGGTGTTTTGATGTGTGCTACACATATAAATAAATTAATGAATCACCGATAATAGGAGGAAATATTTTTTTATAGAACATCCCATTAAACACTCCCAAACCAGGGTATCCAGATTTCTACAGGGAACCCCCCCCCCCCCCCCTCTATTTATGTCAATGGACAAGGGAGTGAGGGAATTATAATACTGGACAAGACTGTTGTCCTAAGGCTAGACCGAGGTGATTTTTTTTCCCGAAGACCCCCATATAGTTCAGTTTCATATTTTTGGGCATATCCCAAATAACAGTCACAGTCCTGACAAGTCATACCTAGATATAAATTATTCCACCGAAAAATATAGGAATAAGGGGGATATGACCAATTTAGGAGGACAGGAATGGGACCAGCTATTTAAGGACTTTTCACAGAGTATTACGATAAGCTCACAGTCAGGAGGTACATATGAGACAATCCTCGATAAATTTCGGACATTAGAAGGTATCCTGAGAAAGAAAACAAAAATACATTGGAACATTGTCTATCTGAGCAAATACCTCGAAGAAGGGATAGCACCATTTGGTCTGCGCATTAAGATATTCCCCCAGGTGGGAGAAGTTGACCAAAGCTTTAAAGAAAAATGGGAGAAGAATTTACAGACCTGTTCACTTAATATGTTGAAATTATTAATAGAAC
This sequence comes from Gastrophryne carolinensis, assembly GCA_027917425.1. Classification (NCBI taxonomy): domain Eukaryota; kingdom Metazoa; phylum Chordata; class Amphibia; order Anura; family Microhylidae; genus Gastrophryne; species Gastrophryne carolinensis. Next base: position 237,449,153 of record CM051235.1, on the reverse strand, counting down.
AACAGGAAATCACACTCAAACAGGTAGAGAATCAATATTCAAAATCTGTGAAGATCTAAACAAACATAGAGAGATTGGGTGGAGTTTGAGGAAAATAACAATAAAATTAAGAAAAAAATAGAAAACCTGATAAGGGAAGTGTGGGAGTACAAAAACACCAAGTTAGTAAGGGATAGGAAAGCGTATCAGGAACACAGGGCATATAGGTGGAGACAGGGAACCCCGAGGCACCAAGGAGGGAACCTAGACCCCTATTCCTCACAACATTCGTCGTCGTCCTCCGGTAGCTCCATAACGGGACAAAAACCCCGTAAACAATATAAACTTTTTTTGAGACATTCAAGAAGTAGCCAGCCAACCACTCAAAGGCAAGTTACTGACCAGACACCACGTCTTACCCCAAAGGGGGACAAGAGGAAAAATCTGCCATCTCCAGACCTCACACAGGAGGGAACACAACAATACCAACTAAGAGTTCCTTTTTTAGGAGCAACGGGGACAGATCCCACAAGATACACAACACAACAACCAAAACGAGGCACATTAGCGGACCCATGATCCCCCGAGACCACACAGCACCAGACATTGATGAAACGTGATGAACAATATAATAAACCTGACAGATCTTCCTCTCTCTAAGACCCAAGAAGAGGTACTCCAAAAAACAAAACGTCAATACATTTGAACTTATAAAGGACTTACACTTGTACGCCAGAAAAATCTTGTTAAAACAACAATACGCTGACAAAACACAAACAGGGTATGAGGTAACCCTAACTCAAGGCGACATGGCAAGCCTCAGAATTCTAGAATCCCTAGAGAATAACCAGGAGGAACCACATCAGGACCCTACTATACAATTACGTACTTTTAGGAAACCATCTACCTACTTCCCCCCATTAGCAATGAATTCTAGCGTCAAAACCTTCATCAATATAGTAACGCAAGAGATTGAAAAAATCCAGACGAGGGGGATAAGACCAAAAAACATTACCCCAGCGCAAAAAGAAGCTCTCAGAGAATTAGAAGACAATAAGGCGATAGAAATCAAACCAGCAGACAAGGGGGGTAATACTGTAGTTATGACGAAAGAACAATATGAGGGCATGTGCCATAGAATACTGGAGAACAAGGAATGGTATGAAAAAACATCTTGGCAGAAAATTAAAAACGACCAAATAGAATACAAATCAATAATAGACAGGGCCCTAGCACATAAGGTAATAGACAAATCCACATGGGAATTCTTAACAGTCACTGATCCAGTAACACAGACCTTCTATGCCTTGCCCAAAATCCACAAGTCCAGAGACAACCCACCGGTAGTAGCAGGCATAGGTTCCTTAACTGCTAGAGCCAGCGAGTACGTGGATACTTTCTTAAGACCTTTTATAGAATCCCTCTAGTCATATGTGAGGGACACCCCCCATATGTTACAAATCCTTCAGGACATGACGGTTTCACAGAATTCAATACTGGTCACATTGGATGTCGAGGCCCTGTACTCGAGCATCCCACATAATTTAGGTCTGACTGCGATTAACCACTACTTAAACCAACTTGATATAGCCCAACATGACCATAATCACTTTTTACTAGAATTACTAAATTTCATATTGACGCACAACACTTTTTTATTTGGAAACCAATTGTTCCATCAATTACAAGGTACGGCGATGGGCACGATCTGTGCTGCATCTTTCGCCAACCTATACCTGGGTTGGTGGGAAAGGAAGATCTGGGGGGCAGAAAATATGAGCAAATACTTTGAACATGTCACAACATAGTTAAGCTATATAGATGATATTTTCATCATATGGGAAGGCCCCACCCCCTTACTTGAGGAATTTGTTGGCACACTTAACACCAATACATTCAACCTGAAATTCACCCTCGAATTTGAAAACAAGGAAATTAGTTACCTGGATCTTAAAATTAGACTTGACCCCACAGGCTCCATTTCCACAAATTTCTACAGAAAAGCAACTGCAGCCAACAACATTCTCAGAGCCACCAGTACACACCCCATTTCTCCGATAAATAGCATACCCTATGGGGAATATCTAAGGGCCAAGCAGAACTGTACAACTCCAGAAGACTTTAAAAATACAATTTTGTGAGATACTCACCTGTAAAATGGTTATTACGAGTATGTCACCCCCCCCACTTCCCGATATTCATGACACTTGGGAACCCGGCCTGTAGAGGGCGATCTTGCAGAGATGACATGGTAAAAAGGAGCCCCTCCTGGTCCATAAGTACTGGGTTCCTCCCACTATTCCTCAGTCTTTTTAAACAGCAGTGAAGAACCAGGAAGAGCCAATTATATTCAATAATTGTAAAATTATATGAGAATAATAATACCAAATAAAGGATCCCTTAGAACAAAAAGAGCCAATTATATTCAATAATTGTAAAATTATTTGAAATAATAATACCAAATAAAGGATCCCTTAGAACAAAAAGAGCCAATTATATTCAATAATTGTAAAATCATTTGAAGTAATAATAATAATCACCCTATAAAGGATTCCTCGAACAAAAAAAGGGCGGGGGAAGTGGGGGGTGTGACATACTCGTAATAACCATTTTACAGGTGAGTATATCACAAAATGGTATTATTCCTAGTATGTCACACCCCCCACTTCCCGATATTCATGACACTTGGGACATCCGATAGCAGTGTCTATAATGGGTGGGGATCCCAAAGGAATAATGCATAACTTAAATTACTGCAGCTTTCAGAACTTTGCGGCCAGAAACAGCATCTGCTGAGGCCCGCACATCAACCTTGTAAAGTATGCACAGAAGACCAAGTCGCAGCCTTGCAGACTTGTTCAACAGAAGCTTGGTGCTGAAAAGCCCAAGAGGCTCCAATAGCACGAGTAGAATGAGCGGTGACACCTTCCCCTTCACCATATAGGCCCCAATGATAGCCTGACGTATCCACTTACTAAGGGAAGATTTGGCAGGAGCAAAACCCTTCTTGGGCCCAGAAGGCACAACAAAAAAGGCATCCGTCTTGCGGAAGGCCGTGGTAGTAACTAAATAATACTTAACACAACAAACTACATTCAAAGAATGTAAGACCCTTTCCTTGTCGTTACTAGGTTTAGGACACAAGGAAGGAAGAACTATATCCTGATTTAGGTGGAAAGCAGACACCACCTTAGGAAGGAAATCTGGTTTAAAACGGAAAACAACCTTATCTTGATGCCTCTCAAAATAAGGGGCTTGAATAGACAAAGCCGCCAGTTCAGAAACTCGGCGGACAGAAGTAATAGCAACCAAAAAGGCAACCTTCTGAGTAAGAATAGGAAGAGGAATATCCTGCAATGGCTCAAAGGGAGCAGCTTGCATAGCCGAAAGCACCAAATTAAGATCCCAAACAGGAAGTAAAGGCTTTCTGGGAGGCGGCACATGCGTGACTCCTTGGAGAAAGGTCTTAACCAAAGGATGAAGAGCAAACGATCCTTGAAAGAAAGTTGCCAAGGCAGAGACTTGCCCTTTCAAAGTACTAATCTGGAATCCCATATCCAGACCTCGTTGCAGATATTCCAGGATTCTAGGAATAGAAAATACTGTACAGGGCAAAGCCCTGGATTCACACCAATCAATATAGGACCTCCAAGTCCTGTAATAAATGACAGAGGAAGACTTCCTCCTAGCTCTAATAAGAGTCTGAATAACCACATCAGAAAGACCATCTTCTTTCAAGATGGAGACTTCAGCAGCCATGCCGTCAAAGCCATTGTTTGTAAATTGGGGTAAAAAAGTTGACCCTGAGTGATGAGATCTGGAAGAAGAGGCAGATGGACACGATCCACTACCAGCCTTACGACGTCTGCGTACCACAGACGTCTTGGCCACCTTGGCGCCACCAGAATTGCTGGCACCTCCTCCAGTGTCTGACCGAATCTGAACTGGCAGACCCTGTAAGAAATGGGTCAGTCGAAGTAGAACAAGACGTATGGCCCGAAGCTCTAATACATTGATTGGAGAATGAGCCTCCTGAGGCCCCCACAATCCTTGGAACTGATGCTTCCTCCAGAAGCCCCCCCAGCCCACCAGGCTGGCATCCGTGGTAACCAGTTCCCAACGCGGAGTCAGAAATGACTTGCCCTTCTGGAGGTTGTGCGATATTAACCACCACTGAAGGGACTGCAAAACGTGGGGAGACAACAGACAAGTCTGATTCAATGATAGTGGGCACCTGTCCCACTTTGCCAAGAGGAAGAGCTGAAGTGCCCTTATGTGAAACTGGGCAAACAGGACTGCCTCGAATGCAGCTACCATCAATCCCACTAGTCTCATCCCTAGACAGATAGACTGACGAGGGTTGGACAAGAATAGACGAATCAAGTCCCGAATCAGAACCATTCCAGAATCAGGCCCAGGAAGGGAATTTCCCTGGACGGGGTAACTTATTACCCATCCAAACCTCTCTAGCGTAGAGACCACCATCCTGGTGTCCAACTCTGATTGTTCGAGGGAGGAGGCCGCGATAAGAAGATCGTCCAGAAAAGGCACAATGCGAATGCCCTGGACCCTAAATATAGCCATCACTCCTGCCAGCATCTTGGTAAAGACTCTTGGGGCCGAGGTAAGGCCGAATGGCAGGGCCACAAATTGATAATGCTGGTCTTCTATCGAGAACCTGAGAAATCTCTGGTGACCCGGAAAATAGGAATGTGCAAATAAGCATCCTTGATGTCTATGGATGTCATGAAGATGGAGAGCATCAATCGTTGATCGCAGAGACTCCATGCGGAATTTTCCGAAACGGATAAGTTGATTGAGTCTCCTTAGGTCTAGGATAGGCCGAACAGAGCCGTCCTTTTTGGGTACCGTGAATAGGTTGGAGTAAAACCCCAAACCCCTTTCCGCTGGAGGCACTAGGCCGATAACAGCCATGTTTAACAGATTCGCTACTGCTGCCCGCAGTCCCTGCGCAATTGCCGGATCTGACGGCATCCGGGACAGGAAAAATCTGGGAGGAGGCCGGGACTCGAATTCCAGTTAGTAACCGGAAGAGACTACTTCCAGAATCCAATTGTCTGATACCTCCTGAACCCAGACCTGGAAGAAGAACCACAGCCGTCCCCCCACCCGTAAGGGTGAGGGCGTCCCCTCATTGTTGAGCAGGCTAAGTGGCAGATTTGGTTTTGGACCCCCAATTCTGACTTGGACGGCCACGTCCCTTTCCTCTATTCCACGAAAGGAATGAGGTTGTTTCTTACGCTGAGGTAATTTACCTCCTTTAGTGACAGAATCCAATTCTTTCTCCAAAGAGGCGCAATCCCACAAAAGGGAGCGCTGTAAGCGATTTCTTAGCTACAATATCAGCTGCCCACTGCCGCAACCATACTGACCGCCGGATGGCGACTAACAAGGTAGAGGTTCTGCTGCACATGAGCAGAGTATCATCTAAGGCAGAAAGTACAAAAGATGCAAACATCTCACATCGCTTAAGAGCGGCGTACTCATCAGAGGCCGGATCAAGCCCTGAGTAATTCATTAGGTCTCTCACAACAGACCTAATAGCCACTGTCATGAGTGCCGAAGCACCAACAGGCAGCAAGGCCGAGCCCACACTGGAAAAAGCGTGGCACGCCATTTGATCAATACGCTTATTCTCTCCATCTTTAAGTGTAGTGGAGTCAGGAGAATGCAACACAGAAGAATTGGATAAATTAAGCACAGGGGCATCCACCCATGAGCAGAGTATCTTTTAAAAATCCAGTCTCTCTATAAATTAATTAAATATTAATGCATAGATGGCAATTGTATGCTTGCGCACACATAGGAATTTGTCCTCCTCATTTAACCCATCCGTGCAGTGAGTGTACACATGCCCAGAGCGGTGGGCACAGGTGGTGATGACCAATGCTTAACAGAGGCTGTTAACGTCAATCAATCTAACGTTGCTGGCACCTCCTCCAGTGTCTGACCGAATCTGAACTGGCAGACCCTGTAAGAAATGGGTCAGTCGAAGTAGAACAAGACGTATGGCCCGAAGCTCTAATACATTGATTGGAGAATGAGCCTCCTGAGGCCCCCACAATCCTTGGAACTGATGCTTCCTCCAGAAGCCCCCCCAGCCCACCAGGCTGGCATCCGTGGTAACCAGTTCCCAACGCGGAGTCAGAAATGACTTGCCCTTCTGGAGGTTGTGCGATATTAACCACCACTGAAGGGACTGCAAAACGTGGGGAGACAATAGACAAGTCTGATTCAATGATAGTGGGCACCTGTCCCACTTTGCCAAGAGGAAGAGCTGAAGTGCCCTTATGTGAAACTGGGCAAACAGGACTGCCTCGAATGCAGCTACCATCAATCCCACTAGTCTCATCCCTAGACAGATAGACTGACGAGGGTTGGACAAGAATAGACGAATCAAGTCCCGAATCAGAACCATTCCAGAATCAGGCCCAGGAAGGGAATTTCCCTGGACGGGGTAACTTATTACCCATCCAAACCTCTCTAGCGTAGAGACCACCATCCTGGTGTCCAACTCTGATTGTTCGAGGGAGGAGGCCGCGATAAGAAGATCGTCCAGAAAAGGCACAATGCGAATGCCCTGGACCCTAAATATAGCCATCACTCCTGCCAGCATCTTGGTAAAGACTCTTGGGGCCGAGGTAAGGCCGAATGGCAGGGCCACAAATTGATAATGCTGGTCTTCTATCGAGAACCTGAGAAATCTCTGGTGACCCGGAAAATAGGAATGTGCAAATAAGCATCCTTGATGTCTATGGATGTCATGAAGATGGAGAGCATCAATCGTTGATCGCAGAGACTCCATGCGGAATTTTCCGAAACGGATAAGTTGATTGAGTCTCCTTAGGTCTAGGATAGGCCGAACAGAGCCGTCCTTTTTGGGTACCGTGAATAGGTTGGAGTAAAACCCCAAACCCCTTTCCGCTGGAGGCACTAGGCCGATAACAGCCATGTTTAACAGATTCGCTACTGCTGCCCGCAGTCCCTGCGCAATTGCCGGATCTGACGGCATCCGGGACAGGAAAAATCTGGGAGGAGGCCGGGACTCGAATTCCAGTTAGTAACCGGAAGAGACTACTTCCAGAATCCAATTGTCTGATACCTCCTGAACCCAGACCTGGAAGAAGAACCACAGCCGTCCCCCCACCCGTAAGGGTGAGGGCGTCCCCTCATTGTTGAGCAGGCTAAGTGGCAGATTTGGTTTTGGACCCCCAATTCTGACTTGGACGGCCACGTCCCTTTCCTCTATTCCACGAAAGGAATGAGGTTGTTTCTTACGCTGAGGTAATTTACCTCCTTTAGTGACAGAATCCAATTCTTTCTCCAAAGAGGCGCAATCCCACAAAAGGGAGCGCTGTAAGCGATTTCTTAGCTACAATATCAGCTGCCCACTGCCGCAACCATACTGACCGCCGGATGGCGACTAACAAGGTAGAGGTTCTGCTGCACATGAGCAGAGTATCATCTAAGGCAGAAAGTACAAAAGATGCAAACATCTCACATCGCTTAAGAGCGGCGTACTCATCAGAGGCCGGATCAAGCCCTGAGTAATTCATTAGGTCTCTCACAACAGACCTAATAGCCACTGTCATGAGTGCCGAAGCACCAACAGGCAGCAAGGCCGAGCCCACACTGGAAAAAGCGTGGCACGCCATTTGATCAATACGCTTATTCTCTCCATCTTTAAGTGTAGTGGAGTCAGGAGAATGCAACACAGAAGAATTGGATAAATTAAGCACAGGGGCATCCACCCATGAGCAGAGTATCTTTTAAAAATCCAGTCTCTCTATAAATTAATTAAATATTAATGCATAGATGGCAATTGTATGCTTGCGCACACATAGGAATTTGTCCTCCTCATTTAACCCATCCGTGCAGTGAGTGTACACATGCCCAGAGCGGTGGGCACAGGTGGTGATGACCAATGCTTAACAGTATCAGCTGGGAAGGGATATTTCTTGTCCCAGCCCAAGGGAATGCCAGGAAGCCGCGCAGGCTTCTCCCATTCTTTAAGAATAATTTCATCAAAATGCTTTTGATTTGGAAATTCTAAACGAGGTTTAGATACTCCAAAGAATTCCCCTTTTTGAGGAGGGACTACTTCAGGAGGAGTAATAACCAAAACCTCAAATAACTGAGCAAGAGCTTTTGGGGTAACCACAACACTTGCTTCACCCTGCTTAATCTCAGTACCAACAAATTGCTGTTCATCAGAAACATCCGATTCCTCATAATAATTCTCCTTCTAACTGAGAAGGATCAGACCAATCAAGCAATTAACAATTGTCTGACTCACTTGCCGGAGCGGCATGAGTCAAGTGCTTTCTTTTAGCTGAGGCCTTCTTAGGCACAGAGGTAGACATTAATCTTTCAAGATGAGCCAATCTGGCACATAAATCAGCATGCGACTCACCACCCATGACAATATCATTGGGGGTACGAACAAGACATGGAGGAGTAGGAGATGAGGCATTAGCCGCAGGCCCTGAAGCCTGGGCCTCAGTTTGCTGCATAATAGTTAATTGTGCACAAAGGACGCAAAGAATTGCGTTATCCCCAACAAGGGATGCCCCACATCCAAAAATACAATTCTGTGAGATACTCACCTGTAGAATTGGTATTATATGCATACAGCACGTCCTGCTCCATCTATAATACTTACACATGGGTTATCCTCCGCCAGAGGGCGCTGTGCACTGCAGACATGCAAAAACAGGCTCCTCCCGGCCCTTCATATACCCAGGGACCTCCCACAAATCCCCAGTATTGAAAAGCAGTGAGAAAGAAGCCGGGAGAACCAACCACCAACTGGTAACAATAGTAATGAGAACAATCACCATACAGGGGATCCAGAAAAAGTAAACCAGGGTGGGGTGGAGCAGGACGTGCTGTATGCATATAATACCAATTCTACAGGTGAGTATCTCACAGAATTGTATTATTCTAAGCATACAGCACGTCCTGCTCCATCTATAATACTTACTCATGGGACATCCAATAGCAGTGTCCATAAAGTAGGGTGGGATCCCCAAAAACAAGGCACAGCGGACAGTAAAGGCGCTGTCACCTGTAAAACTTTGCAACAGGCATGACATGAGCAGAGGCTCTAACGTCAATCTCATAACAAGACCTTTGAAAGGTATGAACAGAGACAAGCAACAGTCTAGTAACTTATTCAACAGAAAAAAACCTGGTGCTGAAGGGCCAATGGTACCCAAGCACCAATATAACGGAATAAATGAAAAAGGGGAGATTCTTCCCCCTCAAAGGAATAGGCCAGTGTAACGACCCAACCAGCGCCCAGGCAACAGAAGCCTCGTGGAAAACTTGTAACTTCCCCAAGGGGAATGAGAACTGGTCACCCGACAGAAGGCGGGAATACTGACCCCTTCACTAGCACGAAGCCAAGGGCTTTACTCAGGACCTGGAGACATCCAAGAAGGATTAATCCAAAGGACGCAGTGGCGCTGGAAACAGGCGATATCAGGCGCATACATAAGGAGGTGCCCGCAGACTCCAAGAGCATCAGTCCCCCTAAGGGACAAGAAAGCCTCAGGGGAAAAATTGCAACACCTGTTGAGGGAATATAGACCCTCATATTATTAAGAATAAGGTCTGGAGTTAGACTAAACAGACTAACACCATGAACATAGACTAACACCATGAACATAGAACACCACTTGGACCTGAGGTCCGACGTAAGAAGGAATACCCCCACGGCATGGGGTGCATATATCTATCTATCTCTCTCTCTCTATATATATATATATATATACACACACACATCGAGCCAAGGCTAAGTAATCAGATCCACCTTCTCAGGCACACGTCTGACTGAGGCCGGAGCCCCCAGAGAAGCGACTTGGACTACAAGGCAGCTCAGACATCATCCAGCAGAAAAAGGGAAAAATCCGCAGGGCAAACAAAATGAAAATTGATCCCAACAGGGACCATGGAACTACTTGGGAGATGCACCTAAGCAATCCCCAGGAGAACTCCTCACAAGGAAGACAGAACCGGGGGCGTGGCTTGACATGGCGCCGTAGAGGACGTGGGCGAGGGGAGCTCTGCACTTTTGTAGTGAAAGAAGGCACTCAGGCGCTATAGAAGAGCCGGAAAACCAGATGCCCAAGAAGGGGAGAGGTAGAGGAGCGACCAGGAGGCCCCGGGACCGTTCCATCCCCTCCTTTTTCCGCACCCGGGGGGTCGTCTCGCCCCGGGAGGCTGCTGACAAGATGGCGGGGGAGGGCGCGAGCGAGCGGGAAGACGCGGGGAGCCGCACTCACCCTGCCATGCCTGGCCCCGACGGCCCGCGGAGCTGTGGGGACCCGCAGCCCCATGGAGGAGGGGTGAATGCGCCGCCGAGGGAGGATGCGGACAGCGGACACAGACGAGAAGAGAGCGGGGGGAGCCCTCCCCCACCGCTGTCGGAGGGAGGAGACGGCGAGCACGTGCTGGCTGCGGGAGGTGAGGACCCGCTGTCGGCGCCGGAGGAGAGAAGCAGAGCGCACGGGTCGGCTGCATCCAGAAGACACTGCCAGAAGGTGACTGCGCTGGTACACTGCGGGGCGGACTGTCCCAGGGGAGCGACCGGAGGAACACCTGGCGGCACCAGGGTCAGTGCTAGCTTCCCAGCCCCCTCCCCCCCCGGTCCCCAGTTTCACAACATCGCCCCAACATGACCCACAGCTGAGAGGAGCCTGTCACATGAGTAGTGCACCACCACAGCAGCAAAATGATGTTCCCTATATGCAGAAGCCTATGCAGGGTGCGGGATCCCCAGGACTGAGGGCATACACACCGGCCTCGCCTCCTCAGACTGTGGATCTGACACATATGCCCCTGTCGTGTGGGGATGTGTCCAGGTCCCCACCGAGCTCGTTGGCCTTCTCCCCGGGGCCACGTGACGGCCCGGCCGCCATGACACCCCCTGGGAGCCCCGCTCCGTTCGGGCAGGTCCACCCTGGGACTGACTCACATGCCGGACCGTGCGAGCAAGCGCTTTGGGGCGAGGTTCAGCTGCCGCGGCTGGGATGGTCTGGGCAGATGCCCCTAGCTAGGGGGAGTCCGGATGGTCCCCTCCACCCTGCGGCTCACCACACAGAGCAAGACGGGCACGTTGCTGGGTTCCACTCTCATGGCGGAAGAGGAACACCGCGCAGCCCCACACCCTCGACACCTGGCCACAACCCATGTCCAACAGCACAGCTCGATTTGTTATCCCATGTGGTCGCAGAGGCGGTCAGAACCAACATCAGTGAGGCCCTGAGAGGTCTCCCCACCAAAGGCGACTTTGATGGATATGTCTCCAAGATGGAGGGAGCTATCAAAAGGGAGCTGGCGACCCTCCAGGGGGCGGTGACAGACATCACGCTTAGAGTGGACGGGGTGGAGAGATCGCAGGGTTCACTAGAAGCGCGTGTGGCGACTTTGGAACAACAGCAAACGGAGAGCAGAAGACAAATCTCCGACCTCCTCCTTGCACATGACGACATAGAGAACCGGAATCGGAGGAACAACCTCCGCTTGAGGGGAGTACCCGAATCGGTGGAGCCCCGAGATCTTGAAGCAACAGTGACATCGATTTTCAATGAGCTCCTGGAACTCCCTAACACTAACCGTATTGAGCTGGACCGAGTGCACCGCGCGCTGGGCCCCTGCCAGCAGGAAAGAGACAGACCCAGAGATATTATATGCAGGGTCCACTTCTTCAAAATTAAGGAAGAGATCTCCCGCCGAGCCTGGGAGAAGGGTCCCATCATGTTTCAGGGTGCCCAGGTGACCATTCTACAGGACCTGTCACGCAGGACTTTGCTCATGAGGAAGCTTCTGAAGCCGCTGCTAGAATCTATCCAGAATCAGAGAGCCACCTACCGCTGGGGACATCCTTTTCAACTAATAGTTCGGAAAAACGGCAACCTCTTTGTGCTGAAATCCCCGAGTCAACTCCCGGACTTGTTCCACTTTTTGGAGACGGCCCCGGTGGAGATCCCTGATTGGACTGCTCCAGATCTGCCAGTCTATGGTGGACGAATGCCGGGGGGGACGGCTGTGGCCCCCCGTGGAGCAGGGAGAAGAGGCAGACGAGGCCGCTAACCCTGAGGTGCTTTCGCCCGGTCCCTCCCCGCACCGGTAAGACTCATCACCCTGTGACGAAAGGTTTGGGGATGGGCGGCCGAGGTGGGTGAGACGGGCAGCGCTTTGGTAAGAGCTCATAGTTGTTTGATAATAATGTCTTGGTAGAACTGAATAAGATGTCTTTGAGCGGGCGTCCCGGCTGGGGACCTGCTTTTTGCGGGTCGCCGGCTGGCTCCCCGGCACAGTTGAGCCTTATCATGCCTAATCCCATATTGGTTGCTGTAAAGCCCTATTGTGCCTGGCGGGAGTGGCAGCGACACTGGTCGCACGGGGCAAATTGCCCCTGGCTATCCCACTGATACAATACATGCTGCATAAATGTGTTCGCTTTGTTTAAATGTTCTGACGTGTGCAGACGGATGGCTGGTTGACCCTGGCCCTGCTGGGCCTCTGGGGTGCTCGCTGGGCAGGCCGCCTTCCCGTTGACGGGGGGCCACCTGCGGTACTGAGCCCGCGGGCCCCGCTGCCACCCCTTTCAGGCATTGTCCGCTGTCGTGGGGGCTTGGCGGCTGCCCCACTGGATCGCATTGCTGATCATACAGCCGCGCCCTGGTGGCCCTGCGGCGCCTTACTGGGACACCTAGCCATCCTTCCATCTGTGCTCCCCTCCATCACTTGCACGCCTTTGAGTGCATCATAATGAGAAAACATAATATAGTGCAGCCCATACCCCGCAGATCACGGCCCCGGTCCTCTTCTTCCCCTACTCATCAGGTGCACCCCTCTAGTGGTGACCCGGTCCCCACAGAGGGGAGGTAAGAAGCGGACTGCCTGTCCACCCCATACCTGGGGAGATAGAGCGGAACTCCATCACCCTCCGCTAAAAGAGCACCACTCCCAGACCACGTATATCGTGATCTGCCGGTTGACTACTGGTTAGTCTAGTTCTTTGTTTCAAGTTTGTTTAAATTCTCCCCTCCTGTGCACACCCCTAGTTTCATCCGTTACCCCTTGCCCCCCCCCCCGACACCCCTCTCTCCCAAGGGTACTAGCGGCAGCCTCATTTCAACGGAACTACCTGGTCACCTCCTTAGCACCTAAACACAGTATGGGGCCGCTGAGGGTCCTGTCCCTGAATGTGAAGGGCCTTAATACTCCAGAAAAAAGGTCGATACTGTGGCGGGAGTTGAGGCGGTATAAAGCGAAGATAGTCTTTATCCAGGAGACGCACTTTAAACGGGGTGCCTCTCCCAGGCTAAATAGCGGGCTCTTTCCGCACGCGTTCACCAGCTGTACTACCGAAGGCAAAAAGAAAGGAGCGGCGATCTTAATAGCAAGAGACACCCCATTTTCCTTGATAGATTCCTGGGCTGACGGAGCGGGGAGGGTTGTCATGGTCAAATGCCTTATCAATCAGAAACGCTACACCTTGATTTCGATATACGCGCCCAACCAGGGCCAGGTCCAGTTCCTCAAGCAGACATTGGACAAGGTCGAAAGATTCGCTGAGGGCGAGCTGATCCTGGGCGGCGACTTTAACCTGCCAGTTGACCCCCTCCTCGACACCTCAACAGGCAAATCAGTAATTACCCAGCCTGCCCTAAGATCCCTAAAGGTGAGATTACAGAGTCTGCAGCTGGTGGACGCGTGGCGAATTAGGAACCCCACGGCTAGGGACTACTCATTCTACTCAAAGGTGCATGGGACTTACTCCCGGATTGACTACCTCTGGGTCTCGCATAGCTTGCTGGGGTGGGTCTCGGACGACGGTATCTACCCCACCTCATTCTCAGACCATGCGCCTGTTTACCTAGATTTGGAGCTGGTGGATAGACCTCTCTCCCCCTTTACATGGCGGTTGAATGAATCTCTGCTACATAACCCGGTGGTGTTACAGGCAGTCAGAGATGGAATTGTCTCGTACTTTAACGAAAACGACAACGGGGAGGTCTCCCCACTGACTCTATGGGAGGCACACAAAAGCGTGGTCTGGGGCATTCTGATTAGCCATGCCTCAAGGTTAAAGAAAGAGCATACAGCTATGCTGGAGAGACTGACAGAGAAGGTCAACGCTCTGGAACTCTCCAAGTGTGCTAGGCGAACTAACACAAGCTAGGGCGGCTCTCAACGCCCTATTAAGGCAAAAGGCCAAGCATATGATAAGAAAATGTAAGCGGAGGTATTACGAATTTGGCAACAAAAATAGCGCCCTCCTTGCAAGAGCCCTTAAGCAACAACAGGCCCAGACTTTCATACACGAGATTCTTGACGACACCCAACGGAAACAGCATACTTCAGAGTCCATAGCAGGCGCGTTCAGGAAATACTACTCGGCACTTTATGGCCTACCTAGCGACATGCCCGGGTCGACACATGTTGAGAGAATCAGGCAATACCTGATGAGCTCAAATATGCCGAAGGTCTCGGAAGAGGCTGCGACCCTAGTCGAGGCTCCAATTACTATGGATGAGCTAGCGGAGGCTATTAAATATGCTCCGATGGGTAAGGCGCCGGGACCTGACGGCTTCACGGCTAAGTACTACAAGACTCTGGGGGACCTGCTGGGACCGCGGCTGGTGGGGGCCTGGAACACGTTATTGGACAGAGATAACCCGGGAGGATTCTCCAGTAGAGAACTAGAAGCCCATATCACTTACCAGTCATACATAAACCGGGGAAGGATCCCTTGTCCTGTAGAAGCTACAGACCCATCTCCCTGCTTAATGCGGATATGAAGCTGTACGCCAAAGTCCTGGCTAATAGGTTGTCGTCACTGGTCCCCCACCTGGTGCACTTGGACCAGACTGGGTTTGTGCTGCACAGGGAGGCCAGGGACAACGTCACCCGGGCCATTAATGTCATTCACGCGGCCAAGACGTCTGGGACCCCTTTGATGCTTCTCTCCACCGATGCCGAAAAGGCCTTTGATAGGGTCAGTTGGCCGTTTCTCAGGGAGACTCTCCGGCACATCGGTCTAGGGAATAACATGAGATTGCTTATTGAGGCGTTGTACACCACCCCCTCAGCGAGAGTGAGGATTAATGGCCACCTCTCTGACCCGGTGTGGACTAGAAATGGCACCCGCCAGGGTTGTCCCCTCTCACCCCTCCTTTTTGCTCTATCGCTTGAACCCTTCTTGTGTAGAATTAGAGACAACGTGGACATCCAGGGGCTGGTTACCCACGAGGGCACCCATAAGGTCGCTGCCTACGCGGATGACCTGCTCTTTTTTGTAACAAACCCCTCCGTGACCATCCCAGTCCTGATGAAAGAATTTGAGGCATATGGGAGACTCTCATATTTAAAAATCAACTTCGATAAATCGGAGGCCTTGAATGTCTCACTCCAGGGTGACCTGGCCAGGACCCTACGGCAGTCATTCCCCTTTAAGTGGGCTAGGGCCTCTCTAAAGTACCTGGGAACCCAGCTGCCGAGCTCCCTGTGCAGCATTGTAGCCCTGAACTTCCTCCCAATGGCTAGGAGAATTAGGAGCGACCTGGAGAGATGGGACCTCCCCACCTTTTCTTGGATGGGAAGGGTTAACATAATAAAAATGACGATCCTGCCCAGACTGCTGTACCTGTTCCAGGCCTTGCCGGTGCGGATTCCCGCGAGCTTCTTCACTGACCTTAGCGGGTCCCTACTGAGGTTCGTCTGGAATAATAAACGTGCGAGGCTTGGGAGGCGTACACTCTATAGACCCAAGAATCAGGGGGGTATGTCTTTGCCTGACATCAAGCTCTACTGGGCGGCCACACACCTCCAGAGAACCTGCGAATGGGCTACATGCCAGGATACCAAGAGATGGGTCCAGTTGGAGCGCGCGGTGGCCTCCACCCCACCGGATGTCTTGATGTGGGGCGGGGGGAACCTACCCATGGACATAAAGAGGCACCCGACCGTAGCGGCATCATTGCGGGTCTTCGGGATCTACAGATCCTACTCGGAGATATCCCCATGGCCCTCCCCTATGGTTCCCATAATAGCAAACCCGTTGTTGGCTCCCGGGTCATCGGAAGCAGGCCTTAGGGAATGGAGTAAGCTGCGTCAGTTGAGAGCTGGGGACCTGTTATCGGAAGGAGGATGGGTGTCCCTGTCAGATCTGAGATCCAGATGTGGAAACGCAGGCCTCGACCCATGGACTTTGGTTCGCTTGCAGTCCTTTGTGTCGGGGCAGGGATTGAGGAGGGACAACTGTAGGTCTCACACTGAATTTGAGAACATCTGCCTGGGGTTGACACAGAACGACCACCTGACCTCCAGACTGTACTCGCAATTGGTGGGAAGAGACGACAGTCCCCAGACGTTTTGGAGGGATTGGGAAACAGAACTGGGGATGACATTCGAGGAGAGCCAGAGAGAAAAGATAGCATCACTCACTCATAGATCCTCAATTGCTACCAGGGTGCAGGAATCTAATTATAAGATCCTGACCCGATGGTACTATACGCCTGACAGGCTTAACAGAATGTCTCCCGCAGTGGACCCACATTGTTGGAGGTGCGGGACCGAACGGGGCACCTTGCTGCACATCCTCTGGTCCTGCTCTGGGATACGGGCATACTGGGGGGGGGGGGGGTGTTAGCCATTGTCTCCCAGCTCACGGGAGACCCGACTCTCACGGACCCCGCTCAGATCTTGCTGCATTCGACGAACCAGCCTGTAAGCAAATATAAGAAATCGTTGCGGGCTCATTTGTTGAATGCGGCCAAGTTAGTGATTCCAAGGTTTTGGAAACAAAGGAGAGCCCCCACCGTGAAGGATTGGATTGGGGAGGTGCTGAATATCTCGGAGATGGAGGATCTTACACTTGCGATCCATGATAGAGATGAGCAGTACAGGCGCACGTGGATGCCCTGGTTGATATTCCAAGAGTCTGAGGAGTTTAAACAATTGTTTTCAGAACCAGCTGGCTGACGACTGCAACCCGTACCGTTGCACCGTCGGGCAGCGGCGGGGGTTCGCCCTGGCCCTCTCCCTCGGGCAATGGATATATCCCTGGCCCCGGTTGGCTCCCGGGATGACCTGCGGGGGGAGGCGGCGACGAGCCCTGGACTGGTTGGGGCTCCTCGCGACCTTGTTGGGGAGCCCTCCCCAGTGGCTCTAGCCGCATTATCGCAATAGTAGTGTACAAGCCAGAGTGCCTTATGGATCAACAGGCTGCTGCTGTGCCCCTTCCCTGTCCCCTATTCCCGGACCCCACCCTTTCCCCTTAGTCCCTCTCCCCCTACAGTGTACTTTAATGCTCTGTAATCTATGACCTTTCTGTTTATGTTTATATGCAAAAATCTATAAATAAAGAATTATAAAAAAAAAAAAAGTGAAGTGTTTTAGATGGTCCACTCAGTACCTTAAAATTATCTACAACCATTAATGACCCGTTCTACAAGATGGCTCATGACACCCCCCCCCCCAATGAGAACTAATCTAATAAATGGCCAATGAACATTTAAATACTTTATTTTAAGCTTGGGACCGGTGCCCCTGTGCTCTGGGCCGCATAGCAGCTGCCTATACTAATAAGTGGACCCACCTAGTGCCTAAAAATTACATACAAGCACCTTCTACAAGATAGCTAATGAAATGTATAAATAATACGTAAAGGACCAATGAACTTCTAAACCATTTATGACAAGCACCCAATTCAATAGCAGCTGCCAGAACTACTAAGAGGCTGCATTCAGTATCTTAAAATCACAACAACCACTGCAGATCCATTGTCCAAGATGGGCCAAGATACCCCCCCCCCCATTTAGAATCCTAAACGTCTAATAAAGTTTTTCTCCAGTTATATGGCGTTTACAACTGGTGCCCTCTGGCCTGAGTCCCATAGCAGCAGCATGTGACATTATCTGATACTTTAAATTGGACCAATCACCAGGATTTTGACTATCACAGTGATTGGTCCTCTTACCTGGGGCATCCCAATTTGGCATGCCCTGCTGTGTGACCCCCCCCCAGCTCACCCACACCACTTACCGCCGTTCCCACAGTGCATGTGTAGGCTCCTATCCAATCAGCACTTTATGCCATGCATACTATGCATGGCATAAAGTGTTAGTACTGAGTGTTGACATAGGGAGCGGGGGGCAGCCACATCCCGTCTGTGGGACTGCTGCAAGGATGCGGCTATAATGATTATGGGAATATACAATGATTATCTAATTAAAGAAAAATAAACCTCCATAAAGATTTATGTTGTGTTGGTGGAATATATTTACTATTTTGATGTGGACAGAGCCAACTAATTACTGCACAGGCATGTGCAGTTTTGGTTTGAATGCTGTGCAGCCAGTGAGTACTGTTGATTGTAAAGTAATAGAAATGATAACATTCTTGAAAAATTATCTAAAGGAAAAAATGAATTAGGTTGATCAAAAGATGGATATTGTATAAACCCTATTATGTAATAATTGTATGAGAAAAATTCAAAATAAAATAATTCTTAAGGAAGACAGAACCAGATTCCTACAGGAGGACAGCCAGGACAGAACCTGAACCTTCAGAGTCCCTAGATGGGGAGCCAACCCCAACCTATGCTGTAATGACTCTAGAACCCTGGGAACCGAGAACGTCCAACAGGGAAGAGACCAAGACTCATGCCAATCAATATGGGTACACCATAAACCCCAATAGACGGAGGAAGAGGAAGCCAAGGAAGCTTGCTCCTAGCCCCCCATATACCGAGTCACCCAGAAGATAAGGCCCGTCTCCAAGGGGTCAAGCCCCAGACTAGAGTCTGTATATTGGGACGACAAAGGAAGGGGCCTGACAAGGGCAGAACCGCGCTCCTGAGAGAGCGACAGGTCAGCAGACTACAGAAGAAGCATCTGCGAACCACAGTCCACAAGGCCACCCAGGCCATTAATCTCACGGGTCCCTTTATCAACACAACGTGCGCAGAACCCCACAAGTAGGGTAAACGAAGAGAAGGCATATAAAATAGAAAGTCTATGCATAATTTTACTAAGCCCCCATGACCAGAGTCAGAATATTCTGGGACAGTAAAAACAAGGGCAGAGCCCCTGTGGTATAAGCGAGACCCAACAGAGCCACCTTAGTTGGCTCTCAGAGCGACACCAGGATAGCATAACCTGCCGCTGAAAGGCATCCATTGGAGCGAATACCGCTGAGAAGCAGGGGACGTAGACCCCCGCCCAAGCAGGATCAGGGACCCTCTAGAGGGAGCATCCTGCTTCAAGCTCCAGACCAATAATAAACAGGCCATTGTCTTCCAACAGGCCAAGAGTCCCCAAATAGACAGATCCTAAAAGAGGAGAAGTCCAGCCGTATAGAGTCAACGGAAGGCACACCTTTTCAACAAAACCAGTAGGTAAGATGGACCCTCTAGGGGACCCTACCTAGGAACCACGGGGGGGTTGTGGAAGAAATCCCCCCCCCGCCAACCTGCGAGACTTGGTACCCAAGGTGACCATTCACAGGAAGATGCAAGTAAGGAAGGGGGTGCCCCCTGACAGGGCCCTTGAATATGATCAGCTCAAGAGGAACCACCTTACCAAGGGGGAATGAGCACAGACCAAGCCCCAGGGGTGCTGGAACCCCATGTGAGCTCAATAACCTACTGTGCCGAAGAGCCCAAGGGCTCGGTATATAAGGGACATCATCTGATATGCCACCAACGGGCCCACCAGCTGCCATCCCGCCTGGTGAAAGTAAGATATCAGTAAAGGGGGACAGAGCCCCCGTAACCAGGAGTCCCCTTGTTGCCAGAGAAGAAGGCTCAAGCCTGAACCGAATCCCAGGAATGGGGATAGCGGATAAGGGACCATGAGGGATTGAGATGACTGATCAACCATCCAGTAACTCCCAGGGGACACCGCTGGCCGACCAATCCACTCGGCCTGACGTAGAGACTGGGGAGTAAGGAAAGACGACCCGGTAGGTCCTAAGGCAGACGCCCCCCCCAGGCATGTCCGAGACATCACCCCCATTCGTGCCATGGCGAGTAGCCTGGGAACGAAAGAGAGGCCCCAAATAATGCCTCAATCCGCAGGGTTGGTCCTGCAACACCGTCTAGTAATGGTCTTGGTGTCCAGCAGACACAAGGGGAACTAAGAAGATCTAGTACTTCACAGGAGGCCGGAAGCCCCCCTTGCACAGGGCGCCTGTGTCCCAAGACAGAAGTGTCATATAGGGACTACCTGTGAGAGTAGAATTGCCAGGCCTACCATAGGCCAGCGTGGCCCAGACTGCCTCATACTGTTGAGGGAAGGAGGAAGGTTAATATAGAGGCCATAGCCCCACACTGTTAAGGGCAACCTGTAAGTAAGCCCAAACTCTGTAGGCCCAGTACGGCCTGCACCAATTCCTGAGGGAAAAGCAGGGGCTAGAAGCACCCTGACAACCACTGAGAGGGACCGCCCAGCAAAAGCTATCCTGTGTCCAGGGGAGCTACCTCCTGGAACCACCAGAAGAAGAAGGTACATTCCTAGATGGGAGACAGCTGCTGCAGCAGTACCCTCGCCCAGAAGGGCGAGGGCGTCCCTTCATGCTTGGGAGGTCTTGGCAGATTTGGACTTAGTCCTGCCAGAGGGCCCAGGGCGCTGCCTGCCCACCCCATGGTGGAAATCCACACCGAACAGTTGGAAGCACACCTCAGGTTCGCGTTTGACACTAACGTAGGGAGGTGGAGGGGTGACCCTGCCCCAGGGAGGCCGGAGCGGCCTTCTGTGCAAGGGTGCTTTACCCTTTTTACCAAAAAGGTCCAAACGGGCCCCAAATAACCGCCGTCCTCTGAAGGGAAGGCAAGTGAGAGCCTTTTTTGTAGCATCGTCAGCACCCCACTGTCGCAGCCAGACCAGGCGGCGAATAGCTACCACAAGGGCAGAGGTTCTAGCACACATCTTAATGGTGTCGTCCAGTGCTGATAGAATAAACTTCACAAACGCATCACAATCTGATAGCGCATTAAACACCCCCCAAGGGAGGTCCTCAGGACGGTGATCTAGTACTTTTCTGACAAGAGTCCTGGCGGCCACCGCAGTGAAGGCCGCGGCACGGACCGGGCGCAGAGCCGTCCCAGCACACGAAAAGGCGTGGGAAGCCAGTCTGTCAATGCGCCGGTCCTCAGCATCCCGAAAGGTACGGTAAAAAGGAGCCGTCATGAAAGGGGGGTTAGTAACCCCTATAACCGGTGCATCCACCACAAGAGGTGCTGACCAAAAATTAACCACATCAGGAGGGAAAGGGTACTTCCAATCCCAGACCCCTGGGACTCCTTTAAGTTTACAAGGCGATTCCCATTCTTGGGATATAAGATTCTGGAAATGATCCTGTTCTAGGAACTCCAAGGTCCTGCATATCAGCAGAGTCATCGGTATCGTTAGGAACCGGAGAGCCAGGAGGCGTCAGGGACCGCTTTTTACCAGGGCCCATACGCCCATACGCTCAGCCAATCCAGAAAGCATCTGCTCCGCCGTAGGCAGCACGCGCGGCACGGATTTCAGGTCATCCCCGCTCGAGTGGGACTCATCAGGAGTGATATTTAGGTCCGGGGAGACGGGTGTATTGAAGGGAGGTACAGCCATTGGCAGACCTGCCTGTTCAGCACACGGTCCGCAGACCCGTGCTCTGTCAGCCTCAGCCTGGGGCTGACCACACACTGCACACAGCCGGTCATGTCCGCGAGGGACCCCGATTATATAATTCTGAGATGCCTCCATATGGTGATTATCAGAGCAGTATGCCCGCAGGGATTTACGCAATAGGCAACCCTGGATGCCCCAAGTCCCGCTAGGAAGTGGGAGAATTTGTTATGTGGACCTGCTGTAATATATGTTAGGCCGGGAGAAGCCACCGAAGTCCTGGCGTCTGAAAGACATAATGGGACAAGAGGGGTGGTGTCAGTGCCATGCGCAGCCGAATAGACATAGAACCATGCCGCCCCAGAGGGCACTTACATGACCAAGGGAGGAGGCTGACCGCACCACGCGCGCGCGAAGATTGTCAAAATGGCGCCAAGCGAACCTCGAGGGGCGGGCCAGGCCAGGCTGTGACGCGGAGCGCGTCATGCCGAGTCTCCGCCTCCCCCAAAGAGCGCGAAGCTATAACCAACAGAAATAAGTAGAACAGTTGGATAGAAGGTGTATGCATAAAGATGCTGACACGCTGGAAATGATGCTGCCGTCTAGGCAGTTGTTAATGAAAGACAAATGGCTTGCAACTGTATAGCAGGAGCGCGACACTGACACCCAATAAAAATAAAAACCAAAGGCCTTAACGTGATACTTAACACTAGGACTGCCACACATACCCCCCCTTTCTTTTCCCCCCCGAGTTACGGGAGGAAGCGAAGGAGAAGCGGACAGCGTCCATGGACTAAGTCTGTGAGGGGCACGGGCAAGAATGCTGGAGGGGCATCCACTAGAGGCTCACCATCGGCCTAACCGCCTACCCTATGGAGGGGGATTGCGGTGGAGCGTGGCTCCGTTCAGCACACAAGGTGCTGCCTACCTTCACCCGACCCGCGCAGCCCAGGCTGGGAGGCATATTCTTCCGAAGAGGACGGGTGGAAATAGTCCCGCAGGGCCTGCGAGAGCGTGATACTTCATGTCTTCGCAGTTCAGCACTGCAGAGAAATCTGGGGATTTGTGGGAGGTCCCTGGGTATATGAAGGGCCGGAGGAGCCTGTTTTTGCATGTCTGCAGTGCACAGCGCCCTCTGGCGGAGGATAACCCATGTGTAAGTATTATAGATGGAGCAGGACGTGCTGTATGCTTAGAATATATCGCCGAGTCTGTGCAGAGGGAAATGCATGTCCGTTATCCTGGGATGCCTCCATATGGTGTTTAGCATTATACTATAATTGATTATAGTCGCCAAGTATATATGGGATTTACGCAATTGCTACCTGGGATGCCCCTTTAAATAGTCCCAAGTGGGAGGATTGAAACACAAATGGACCCCCAAATAAGGCTTAAGGGCTTTTTTTTTTATTTTTTATATAAGGACCAGGAGAAACCCCTTTTTAAATAAGGAGTTTCTACCTACAGAGAAAACAAAAAAACAGTCACCAAATGCACACAATATAAATAAATGACAGAAAAAAACTCCCTTCAGCCAAGCTGAAGGGTACTCACAGCCCATGCAATAAGCTCACATCATGAGGTAAGGCCACAGGGAAGCAGGAAACAGGAAGTCAAACAGAGCACACCAGGTGCTCTCTGAATAAAAGCATGCCTAAGGCCCGCCCACTTCCAGGATCACATGGCCAAAAATGGAGGGAAAATTAAAATCTGAACACAGCCAGAAAACAAAGAGCTTTAATAGGTAAGCAAAAATGCAAAATGCAAAAAATCTAAATAAAACATTTCCTATTAAATAGTATTTTTTTTTATTTTTTTGTGTGTGCATGGTGACAAATAAGCCCAGATAACGCCCCCCTTTCCCCCTCCTTTTTACCCAGCAGGGTTAAAGTGGACCAACAGCCAGGATTTTGACTATCCTGGGTCTTGGTCCACTTCGGTGGGGCACCCCCGATCGGGGTGCCCCGCTGTGTGAAACCGTCCCGAACCCCCCGAAAAAACTCACCTCTCCCCGCGCCGACGGACAAGCCGCGGACAAGCGGCTCCTCCGCCGCCGCCTCCCGCGCCGGCCATTCGCAGACGGCTGGCGTGGGCGCGCGCACGCCTAGAGGGGCGCGAGGGAGGCGGCGGCGGCGGCCGGCCGCCGCCGAAGATAAGGTAAGGGGTTTGGGGGGGTTTGGGGGATGTCCCGCGGGGAGGGAGGTGACCGGCCCGGGAATCTTATAGATTCCCGGGCCGATCACCCGTGGGTGTTGGTCCACTTTAAAGGAGAACTAAGGGGAGAGGATAGAAAGGCACCCATAAGCCACAAGGGGATTATAAAGGGACAGGGGCATCCCATGCCAGGAACCCCAACCAAGAAAGCCGCCTACCCACATTTAGGTCTCTCAGAGGAGTAATACTCCTGTATACACCAGAAGGTGTAAGTATCTACCTTTGCCTGAACCACACAGCCAGGGCTGGGAGGCATACAATATAACCAAACAGGTTTAAAGAGTTTCAGACAGAAATAGAGAAAAAAAGGGCCGGGAGCAAACCCGGCTACCTGCAGCTTGAAGGAGAGTCATCTTCTGAATGCTTCGCCGACTGCAGAGCCGAAAAGACAGAGGAATAGTGGGAGGAACCCAGTACTTATAGACCAGGAGGGGCTCCTTTTTTCCATGTCATCTCTGCAAGATCGCCCTCTACAGGCCGGGTTCCCAAGTGTCATGAATATCGGGAAGTGGGGGGGGTGTGACATACCAGGAATATAGCAGCTGATGGCATCAGATTAAGACTAAAGGGGAGGGAATATTTCAATAAGACTCTAAAGAAAGCGTACAGCAAAAGTTTTGAGCAGGGACAGGGTATCCCTACTCAACCCTCAAACAAGAAGGAAACCAAAATTAGAACACACCCCATTCATAATGACATACAACACTCAGCACAGGACAATCAGAAATATACTACAGAACCATTGGTATATCCTCAAGTCAGACCCCAATGTAGGTAAATATGTCACAGACTCTCCAAAACTAACTTTCAGGAAAGCAAAATCAATTAGGGATCAACTGGTACACAGTCACTACGTCAGAGACAGAAAAAATACAATTCTGTGAAATACTCACCTGTAGAATTGGTATTATACGTATACAGTACGTCCTGCTCCAGATAATACTTACAATTGGGTTATCCTCTGCCAGAGGGCGCTGTGCACTGCAGACATGCAAAAACAGGCTCCTCCCGGCCCTTCATATACCCAGGGACCTCCCACAAATCCCCAGCATTGAAAAGCAGTGAACCAGAAGCCGGGAGAATTCAACCACCAAAAACAAATGGTAATGATAATAACAACAACAATCACCATACAGGGGATCCAGAATAATGCAAAAACCAGGGTGGGGTGGAGCAGGACGTACTGTATACGTATAATACCAATTCTACAGGTTAGTATTTCACAGAATTGTATTATTCTAAGTATACAGTACGTCCTGCTCCAGATATAATACTTACAATTGGGACATCCAATAGCAGTGTCCATAGAACAGGGTGGGATCCCCAACAAAAAAGGCAACAGCAGACAGTTGAAAGCACTGTCACCTGCAATACCTCGCTACCAAGAGCGATATGAGCAAAGGCTCTAACTTCAACATCAAAACAACCCTTGAAAGGGTACAAACAAGAAAACAAGTAGCGTTCAAGCAAACCTGTTCAACAAGACCTGGTGCTGAAAGGCCCAAAGATACCAAGGCACCAGCGTAATCAGAATAGAGTGAGAAGAACTCTTCCCCTTAAGGAATAGGCTTGAGTAAAGGCCTAACAAGAGCAAAAACTAAAAGTAGCCCAGGAAGAAGCCAAGCCTTCACCAGGACCAGAAGGGACATCTTATACAGGTAAAGGCCAGGCCCAAGGCCGCCTAACCCCTAGAGGCAGACGAGATCAGGCACATCCAGATGTAAGTGCCCACAACCCTGAGGAACATCAGTCCCCTAAGGGACAGGAGACAATCCAGGAAAAAAATTCCAGCACCTATTGAGGGAAAATAGATTCCCTTGCCTCAGCATTACAAGGAATAAATCCCAGAAGAAGGATAATGTCTTAATACCTGAGCCTAAGACACCCCCTTAGGCAGAATAACCGGCGTAAGGCGGAACGCCACCTCATCTCGGTGAAGATACAGTAAAGAAAACGAGAGCTAGCTAAACAGATCCGCGCGCTCAGGCGCACGGCCGACTGAGGTAAAAGCCCAGAAGGGCAACCTTATGGATAAGAACAGTCAGACAGCATCCGGAATAGAGCCAAAGGGGAACACCCCGCAAGGCAAACTGAATATAAATCAATCCCAACAGGGACCCTAGAACTACGTGGGGGATGTCACTGAGCTATCCCTGAAAGAAAAGTCAACCCAGGCAAGGAACTGAGTAAGACTTCTGCAGAAGACAGACAGGGCAGAGCCTGAACCACCAGGGCACCGAGTAGGAGAGCCAACTCCAACCCATGCTGTAATAACTATATAACCCAGGGAACAGAGCTCGCCCACAGGGGAGAGACCAAAAACTCAACCCAATCAATATGGGTAAACAATACCCCATAATAGACGGAAGAAGGGGCAGAAGAAGCCAACTCCTAGGCTTCCAGAAGTCACAGACACCCAGAAGGTACACCCACTTCCATCAAGGTGGATGATTCAATCGTCAGACCATCCAGACCAGAGTCTGTAGATAGGGATGAAATAGAAAAGGGGGGCCTGAGTGAGTAGGCCAGCACTCCTGACAGGACGTACAGGTCCGCTGTCCACATAACCATATCTGCAACCACACTCCACTAGGCCACCCAAGGGCCGCCAGTATCACTGGTTCCCCCTTCCAGAGCAAACTTGCACAGAACCCTGTCCAGCAGGGTGAATGAAGATAAGACATATAGAAACAGAATGTCCAGCATAAAGTCACGAAGCCTCATGACCAAGGACAGAACAATCTGAGACAGGGAAACAAGGGCCTAGGACCCATGATAGTGATGGGCCCAGAAAGATCCACACTAGACGGATCACATGGAGACACAAGGATTAGCACATCCTGTCGCAGAAGGACATCCACCGGAGCGAATATCGCAGATATGCAGAGAATGCGGTCCTCCACCCAGATCAGGATCAGATACCTTCCTGGGGGATCATCCTGCTTCCGAGTCCACACAGATAATTAATACAGGCCACTGTCGTCAGACAGACCAAGGGGCCCCCAATTAGACCGATCCCGCAAGGGAGAAGTCCAGCGATATAGAGCCAACCTGAAGGCCTACCGCTTCCAAATTAGACAGGTGGAAGGACCCCTAAAGGTCCCACCTCCCCCTGGAATCACAGGGGAATTTAGGAGAAAAAAGTCCCCCCTCCGTCGACCTGATAGATTTAGTATCCAACTGCAGGAAGACGCAAGGAAGGGGGCGCCCCCTGATTGGTACCCCTAGTACCACAGTTTCAAGGGTAACCGCCGTACCAAGGTGGAAGGGTACACAGACCCAGCTCCAGTCCAGCATTTACAATATGAGTAGCAGAAGAGCCCAAGGGCTCTGAACATAAGGGACAACCTTTGAACAGCCACCAACAGGCCCGCCAGCTGCAATCCAGCCTGGTGAAGAGACGGGAACAGCAAGAGGGACCGAGCCCATGCAAACAGATTGTCCATTAATAGTCAAGGAAGCAGGTTCCCGTCTGAACCGAATCCAAGTTCAACCCTAGGAATGGAGATACCACTAAGGGGAAAAAGAGGAATTTAGGTGATTAAGCACCCATCCAAAGACTCCCAAAGGACACCACCAACCGAGTAACAAGCTCGGCCTGACGCAGGGATTGGGAAGCAAAGAGGGACGGCCAGGCAGTTTTTCGTGCGGACGTCCCCTTGGTCTCAGTAGAGATATCAGCCCTGTCATCTCCTAGGCCAGGGGTACTCAAATGGCGGACCGCGGTCCGAATCCGGACCGCAGACGCCATTTGTCCGGACCGCTGCCCAGGGCTGGTGTAGTGTCCCTGGAGCCAGGGGCGGGCTGGCCATAGGGCATACCGGGCAGCCCGGGATCCGGCGGTGCCGGTGACAATTGCCGGCGTGGCCAGGCCGGGGAAGGTGGAAGCGGCTCGGGCCTCGTAGGCGGGGGGGGAGGAGTGGAGACGAAGAGGCGCGGGAGGAGGAAGGAGCCGAGAGCGCGGAGCTGGCGGAGGCTTCGGGCGGCAAGCAGAGCCCGCTGCACACACCTGGAGGCCCGTCATGTCCACTCGCACTGCTGCCGCCCCCACCGCCGGTGCTGCTAGAACAGGCCTGACTCTGGGAAGAGGTGGCCTGCCTGAGGGAGGTGGCGGCCCCGGAGTCAGTGGTGTCCCGGCATCAGAGCACACTGCTGCGCTGGCTGGAGGAGCGGCTGGCCCGGGGCGAGGAGGCCATTACCCGGGACCAGTTCATCGAGCTGCTGGAGAACCGGGCCAGTGGCCGAGAAAGTGCAAGGAGGTGAGATTCCTGTCCCCCATTTACTTCATGTGTAGAGTGCAAGCTCCTCAGCCAACCTGAGCAATGAGCTTTCCTGTCCCCCCACCCACCTGTCATTTACTTCCTGCTTCTCGCCCTTCTGTGTAGAGTGCAAGCTCTTCAGCTAACATGCTGGAAAGGGAGACCTGAGCAATGAGCTTTCCTGTCCCCCATCCACCTCTCATTTACTTCCTGCTTCTCGCACCCCTCAACTAACCCTTCTACACATCCACTGACCCTCACCTACCCCCCCAGCAGCTGATCTGCACCCTCCCCTAACCCTTCTCCCAGCCCGTGACATGCACTCTTACTTACACCCCCCCCCCGGACCTTCATCCCATGGCAGACCCTGGTAAGTGGACCTCCACTGAAAGTAGTTGAGTACCCCTGGCCTAGGCGATCACTCAGGGAGCAGAACCAAGGCCAGATAACAAGGCCACAATCAGCAGTGTTGGAGCGCCAACACTAACCTGTAAGGTCCTTGGTGCCCAGAAGGCACAATGGCAATGAAATAAGCGTCTTAGGTCCCTACCGACGGCAAGAGGTCCCTGGACACAGGGCACTGGCGGCCCAACTCAGAGAAACCATGCAGTAAAACCGCCTGTGAATGTAAATTGCCTCACCTATGGTAGGCCAGAATAGAATGTCTCATCCTTTTGGAGGAATGTGGAAAGGTTAGAGTAGAGGCCCCTGCCTCTGTCTGTTAAGGGCAACCAGCAGGTGACCCCAGACCTCGCAGATCGCGCGTGGCCTGGGCCAACACAAGAAGAGAGGCAGGGACCAGAAGCATCCTGAATATCTCAGGAAGGGGCCGCCCAGCAGACACTATCCTGTATCCAGAGGAAACTTCCTCCTGACTCCATCAGAACGAGGCATGCCGCCTCCTGATAGGGGCAAGGTGCTGCGGCCATCCCCCCGAGCGGGCGAGGGCGCCCCATCATGCTTGGGGGGTTTTGGTAAAAGGTTTGGACTTAGTCCTGCCGGAGGGACCAGGGCGTTGTCTGCCACTCCTGGGGCAGGGATCTATACCAAAAAGCTGGAAGGACACCCCTGGTTTGGGTTTGACGCTAACATAGGGGGAGGAGTGCCCCTGCCCCGAGAAGGCCGAAACCGCCTTCTGTAAAGGGGTGTTTTGCCCTTTCTTCCAAACAGGTCCAGACGGGCCCCGAATAGGCGTCGCCCTCTAAAGGGAAGCCCAGTAAGAATCTTCTTCGTAGCATCGTCAACACCCCACTGTCGCAGCCAGACCAGTCGGCGTATAGCTACATCAAGGGCGGAAGTTCTTGCGCACATGCTGATGGTGTCATCCAGCGCCAAAAGGATAAGTCTTACAAATACATCACAACTGGAGAGTGCATTAAACACCTCCCAGGGGAGATCCTCAGGTTGATGATCAATCATCTTGCTGATGAGGGTCCTAGCGGCCACTGCAGCGATGGCCGCGGCACAGACCGGGCGCAGAGTCGTCCCTGCACAAGAAAAGGCGTGGGAAGCCAGCCTATCAATGCGCCGGTCCTCAGCATCCCGAAGGGTACGATAAGTAGGGGCCGCAATAAAGGGGGGGTTAAGAACCCCAATGATCGGTACATCCACCACGGGAGGTGATGACCAGCAGTTAACCACATCAGGGGGAAAAGGGTATTTCCAATCCCAGTCCCCAGGAACCCCTGGAAGTTTACTAGGGCATTGCCATTCTTTGAGTACAAGAGCCTGGAAGTGATCCTGCTCCAGAAATTCCAAACGCGGCGGCGCTGTATGGAAACTCTCCTTTCTAGGCCTGGAAGCCTCACCAGGGAGAGAGATAGACAAGACCTCGAAGATCTTTATCAGTAATTCGTCGGTGTCACACAGGCCCCAAGAACAGGGGCCCGGATCATCATAACTCCTCAGCCCCTCGTCCGATGAGCCCGAGTCAGAGAATAGCCGACCTTCATCAGAAAGAGCAAAACCCTGCTCAGCAGTAACTCTTCAGATTCAGAAGGAATGGGCGAAACCGGAGGCATCAGGGACCGCTTTTTACCAGGGCCCAAGCGCTCTGCCAACCTCGAAATCACCTGATCGGCGTAGGCAGTCTGCGCAGCACGACTTGCTGTTCATTCCCACTCGAGTGCGACTCATCAGGAGTGAGATTTAAGCACGGGGAAGGAGGTGTATTGAAACGAGGCGCAGCCACTGGCAACCCTGACTGCAGGGCCAGTACTTGTTCAGCACAGGGTCCGCAGACCCGTGCTCTGTCCGCATCAGCATGGGGCAGTCCACACGCTGTACACAGCCGGTCTTGTCCCGGAGGGACCCCGGTCACATAATTCTGAGATGCCTCCATATGGTTATTATTAATGTAATATATACCAGTAGGGATTTACGCAGTAGGCAACCCTGGATGTCCCAAAGAATTTGTAAGCCCGCTACAATATATGTTAGGCCGGGAGAAGCCATCGGACTCTTCGACGTCTGAAAGACAGAAGGGGAATAAGGGGTGTCAGGGCCATGCTCAACAGAAAGAATACTAATGATGAAAACGCCCGCGAGGGCACTCACCTACCTGGGGAGGAGAAGGACCGCCAACACGCGCGCGCGAAGATCAACAAAATGGCGCCGACCGAACCTCGGAGGGTGAGTCTAAACTGGGCGTGACGCAGAGCGCGCCACGCCAGGTCCCTGACTCCCCCAAAGAGCGCGAAGCTCTGAAGCAGCCGTTAAAGGCTTGACAAGCCAAGCATAGAATATGCCAGTAAAGGCATCTGCTAGTGGATACTCGTAAAGTCTAAATATGCCGCCACCATTTTGACGCCCGTAGGCGTGCACAAATTTAGTTTCCTGCCCAAGATGCAGGATAATAAAGCAGGACTTGCTGTACACTATTGCATATTAAATTGAGAAAGGCCAAAATAGAAGGGCAGCGTGGCTCTGACACCTAGTTGCCGGTCAGGGGCAAAAACACGGCCATAAGTGTGACAATACCGTACACTGAGACCGCAGACACAAAAACACACCCCCCCCTTCTTTTCCCCCGAATACGGGGGGAAACTAGGGAGGGCGGCGACCCTTTACACAGGGTCCACCTCTACACTGGGCATGGGGCAATAATGCGGGAGGGACATCCACTATGAGGCTCACCATCAGCCTAAACCGCCTACCCTTTGGTGGGGGACTGTGGTGGAGCATGGCTCCGTTAAGCACGCATGGTGCTGCCTACCTTTACCCGACCAGCGCAGCCCAGGCTGGCAGGCACATCACAAGGACGACGGGTGGGAATAGTCCAACAGGGCCGCAGGCTGTAATAGCCCCGCTCACCTGCGAGAGAGTGATACTTCATGTCTTCGCAGTCAGCACTGCAGAGAAATCTGGGGATTTGTGGGAGGTCCCTGGGTATATGAAGGGCCGGGAGGAGCCTGTTTTTGCATGTCTGCAGTGCACAGCGCCCTCTGGCGGAGGATAACCCAATTGTAAGTATTATATCTGGAGCAGGACGTACTGTATACTTAGAATACAGTATGCTGCAAAACACAGGGAACATATAGATGCGAAGGGTGCTCCACCTGCCAATACATAAAAACAGAGAAACACATGGAACTCCCCACAGGGCAAATTATCCAACAAAGGCACTATGCCAATTGTGATACCACAGATGTGGTATATATACTAACTTACAGTTGTCCCCGATTTTATGTCGGGGAAAACGAACATAAAATTAAAAGTACGGATTTATGAGCACACTAGGGATATCAGGAAGAGGAATTTGCTCACTCCAGTAGGGAGACATTGGACATCACATCATGATGGATCCCTCACAAATATTTATTTTCAAGTACTCGATAGAGTACATAGACACCCACGAGGAGGAGATATCAGAAAGCAAACACTACGAAAAGAGACCAAGTGGATCTCTACCCTAAAAGCCCTCACTCCACCAGGACCTAACGATGCAATCAGTTATATCCCATTCCTAAAATAATCCTTAAAGATACATAAGTATAACCCCCAATTCAAAGACAAAAATCCCCCGCACCAACAGTAATTACCACTGAGGTAAATACAAGTGAAAAAATATAGAAGGTATGCATTATAACATAGTAATTAACCCATAATGACAAGTAATCCATATAAATGTAAAGAGAAGCGCTTCTCACCAGATGCCAAGTTAAAATTATAATAAAGAACTAGGACAAAAATGATTTTACTCTCTTTGATTAATATTTAGTTTTACATATTAAATGGCTGCCACATACTAATTAAGCCTGCATTATAAGGCGACTATATAATTATAGTGATCAACATTAAAATAAAGAATACTAAACCGCTGCTATAGAGATTCTAACCAACAAGATGGCAGCGCACATGAATATGCTTCCTCTCTTGTTCAGATGGTGCCACCCAGTTGGGAAGTGACATCATTTCTAGTCACTCCCTCAGCCCTCTAGCAGGCAGTATTACAGCACGCCTGATTGGCCCTTGAGCCACAGGAGTTGCCATTGGACGACCCCAGGAGGCGGAGCCAGACATACAGCATCGCGCCGGGAACAGATGATTATTCGGCGCGCCGAGCGCAGCGTGAGGCTGACACCGGCTGCTCCGCTTCCCCCCGCCCCATGTACAAGGACGGGTTCTGTGATATGACAGAAGGTAAGCTTGTGCCTGCAGATATATACTCTCTATGAGACTTCCTCTAGACCAAACAACACAGCTTAGTATAATGCGGTTACTCTGCCACACAAAGTTAAGGAGCAGACACCACTGCTAGAAACCAACCGCATATATACCAGGTAGAGCCATAACCTGCACCTGGCCACCCGAAATACGCAGGTCAGATATAGTGTCCAACCTGTTTCTTATCACAGTTCACAACCCTGCTGCCTGACCACAGCATCCACTGAATTGCCTATCCTAAGGTAATATGACTAATTATATTTCTATATATATATATATATATATATACACATAACCATGTAGTTGGTATATACCTATAGGCATAAGAAGATGCATGCAGTAAAATTTTGGGCAACTGGCCAGCAAGCGCTTCTCTACAAACATGTTAAAAGGTACACACCACTAATAACGTATATAAAAATACTGAGCTACATAACATTCCAACAATGCTTGCTACAAACTGTTTAATATTCTGTGTTAATAGAATGAAAGTGCACTGATGAAGCTTTTTGCGAAACGTTTGCACAAACCATAACTTGCTACATCTGAGGAAAAATACAATTCTGTGATTACTCACCTGTAGAATTGGTATTTGAGTATACAGTACGTCCTGCTCCAAATATAATACTTACAATCGGGTAAAACTCCGCCAGATGGCGCTGGACTGCAGAGACATCAAAAATAGGCTCCTCCTGGCCCCTCAAATACCCGGGGGACCTCCCACAAATCCCCAGCATTGAAAAGCAGTTAACGAGAAGCCGGAAGAATGAAACAACCCAACTATCAACTATAATAATGATAATCACCATACAGGAGATCCAAGATAATGCAAAACCAAGGGTAGGTTGGAGCAGGGCGTACTGTATACTAAAAATACCAATTCTACAGGTGAATAATCACAGAATTGTATTATTCTTAGTATACAGTACGTCCTGCTCCAAATATAATACTTACAATCGGGACATCCAATAGCAGTGTCCATAAAGTAGGGTGGGATCCCCAAGAAGAAAGACAGCAGCAGGCAGTTTAAACCACTGCCGCCTGCAGAACCTTTCAGCCAAAAACAGCATCAGCTGAGGCCCTAACATCAACCTTGTAAAACTTTGAAAAGGTATGAACAGAAGACCAAGTAGCGGCCTTGCAAACTTGTTCAACAGAGGCCTGGTGCTGAAAAGCCCAAGAGGCACCAATAGCACGAGTAGAATGAGCAGTAAGGCTGAAGGGAGGATTCTTCCCCTTAGCAGAGTAGGCCTGAATCATAGCCTGACGAATCCACTTGCTGATAGTAGAAGTGGCAGGAGCCAAACCCTTCCTAGGACCAGAAGGGACCACAAAAAGAGCATCAGTTTTTCTGAAAGGTGTAGTAGCCACCAGATAGTACTTCAGACACCTAACCACATCCAAAGAGTGCAAAACTCTCTCCTTAGCATTGCTAGGATTAGGGCACAAAGAAGAAAGAACAATATCCTGATTCAAATGAAAGGCAGACACTACCTTGGGCAGAAAGTCTGGCTTGAAACGAAACACCACCTTGTCCTGGTGTCTCTCATAGTAGGGGGGCTGAATGGACAGCGCCACCAACTCAGACACACGCCTGACAGAAGTAATAGCAACCAGAAACACAACCTTGAGTGTAAGAATGGCCAAGGCAGCATCCTGCACAGGTTCAAAGGGAGCACCCTGCAAGGCTGACAGAACCAAGTTCAAATCCCAAACAGGCACCATAGGTTTACATGAGTGACCCCCTGGGAAAAAGTCCTGATCAGAGGGTGCTGAGCAAAGGAATAGCCAGGGCAGAAACCTGACCCTTCAGAGTACTGAGTTGGAGCCCCATCTCCAACCCATGATGCAGGAACTCCAGAATCCTGGGAATAGAGAACACACGACAGGGAAGAGACTTAGACTCACACCAGTCAATGTAGGCACGCCAAACCCTGTAATAAATGGAAGAAGACTTCTTCCTAGCTTTAATCAAAGTATCCACAACCGCGGAAGACAGCCCCTTCTCCATCAAGATGGAGGTTTCAGCAGCCAAGCCGTCAAAGCCAGATTTTGTAAATTGGGATAGCTTAGCGAGCCCTGAGTGAGCAGATCTGGCACCAAGGGCAGATACTGATCTACTGCCAGCTGTACCACGTCTGCGAACCACACTCTTCTTGGCCACCTGGGGGCCACCAGAATTGCTGGCACCCCTTCCAGAGCAATCTTGCGCAGAACCCTGCCCAGCAGGGGAATTGGAGGGAAGACATACAGGAACTGAAAGTCCTTCCATGAAATTGCTAGCGCATCCGAGGTCAGGGCCAGAGGATCCCTGGACAGAGACAAAAGCTGGGAGCTTGTGATTGTGGCGGGACGCAAACAGATCCACATCTGGTTGGCCCCAACGGTGACACAGAGATTTTTTTTTTTTTTTAAAGTTTCTTTTTATTGCAATTCAACAAACGGCAGACACAAATACAGGTCACATATCACATGGAGGTGCCACAGGCACCCAGTTCAGTAGCAAAGTTTCAATAAACATATAGACACGACACCATACACTCAACACCCACACACGCATTCTGGACTCGAATAACTAGTTACCTATTCACCGGGACGGGGGACCATTCGGAAGATCCGTCTCCAGGGCGCTACTCTCATCTCGGTGACACAGAGATTGAAACACCCTGCTGCATAGGGACCATTCTCCCTGGCGAGAGGTCCCCCTGCTCAGAGAGTCCGCCAGGCGATTTTCCACCCCCGGGATGTACACAGCTGAAATGCAGGGGACATTGGCCTCCGCCCAAGTCAGGATCAGAGACGCTTCCTGGAGGGCCCCCTTGCTCCGGGTCCCTCCCTGATGATTGATGTAGGCAATTGCTGTCTGGTTGTCCAAGCGCACCTGAACAGGCAGGCCCCGAAGATGAGTAGTCAAGCGAGCCAGAACTAACCTGATCGCCCGCAGCTCCAAGACATTGATAGGTGTGTGGGCCTCCTGAGGGCCCCACCTCCCCTGGAACCGCAGGGACTTCCAGAAACCCCCCTAACCTGACAGACTGGCATCCGTGGTGACCGTCTCCCAGGAAGGGGCAAGAAAGGATCTGCCCCCCAACAGGTTCCTTGAGTCCATCCACCACAAGAGGGACCTCCTGACCAGGGGGGAGAGCACACAGACCCTGTCCAGGGACGCTGGGTCCTTGTCCCATACGGACAATAGGTGAAGTTGCAGAGGCCGCAAGTGGAACTGAGCATAAGGGACCGCTTCGAAGCACGCCACCATCAGGCCCACCAGCTGCATCCCCTGCCTGATGGAGGGATGGGGACAAGCTAGGAGGGACTGAGCCTGTGCAATCAGACTGTCCACCTTCTGCTGAGGAAGGAAGATCCTTGCCTGAACTGTATCCAGATCCATTCCTAGAAATGGAGTTACCAAGGAAGGGGACAGTGAGGACTTCGGGTGGTTGATCACCCATCCAAATGACTCCAGAGTGGACACCACCAGCTGAGTATCCAACTCTGCCTGATGTAGAAACTGGGAAGTGATGAGGATGTCGTCCAGATAGGGAAGCACGCGGACACCCTGACATCTGAGCAGAGACATCACGCCAGCCAGCACCTTGGTGAACACCCTGGGAGCTTAAGTGAGGCCGAAGGGCAAGGCCACAAATTGGTAGTATTGATCCATCAGAGCGAACCTGAGGAACCTTTGATGACCTGGGAACACAGGAATATGAAGGTAAGCATCTTTGATGTCCACAGAAGTCATGAAATCCTCTTGGCGCAGGGAACTGATGGCAGAGCGCAGAGTCTCCATGCAAAAGCGCCTGCCCCTGACAAACTTGTTGAGAATCTTCAAGTCCAGGATGGGCCTAACAGAACCATCCTTTTTGGGTACTGTGAATAGGTTGGAATAAAAGCCCTTGCCTTTTTCTCTTAAAGGGACCTGGCAGATGACCCCCAGCTCCAGGAGATCTTGCATTGCTTGCACTAGCTCCTGAGCTGACACAGGGTCCTGAGGAATCCGGGATCTGATGAATCTTGAAGGGGGATCGGCAGCAAACTCCAACTTG
The DNA here is from genome assembly GCA_027917425.1 of Gastrophryne carolinensis. NCBI lineage: Eukaryota > Metazoa > Chordata > Amphibia > Anura > Microhylidae > Gastrophryne > Gastrophryne carolinensis. The sequence continues at coordinate 237,412,343 of CM051235.1, read as the reverse complement.
TAACCGGGAGGACACTACCTCCTGAATCCACCGGTCTGAGACATGTAGCCTCCAGACGTGAGCAAAGTGCTGCAGCCGTACCCCCACCCGGATGGGTGAGGGCGCTCCATCATGCCTGAGGGGGCTTGGGAGAGGATTTAGCTTTGGTACCCCAGGAGCCAGGACGTCCACGTCCTCTGCCTCTACCCCAGAAATCTCCCCGGGCCCCAGGGAAAGAAACCCCTCTTCCCTGTCTTGCACCACAGTAAGGGGAGGAGAAGGGACCCTGACCCCAAAAGGGCCGAGATTGCCGCCTGTGCTGGGGTAACCTGCCTCCTTTAGCAAAAAGGTCCAGGCGGTCCCCAAACAGGTGCAGTCCGTTAAAGGGAAGCCCAGTGAGGGTCTTCTTGGCAGCGTTGTCAGCAGCCCACTGGCGCAGCCAAACCGAGCGGCGTATAGCCACCACGAGGGCAGAAGTTCTGTCACACATTCTGATGGTGTCATCGAATGCTGAGAGGACAAAATTTACAAAAACATCACAACTGGAGAGTGCATTAAACACCTCACAAGGCAAATCATCAGGGGCACTATCAAGCATATTTCTGATAAGGGTTCTAGTGGCCACAGCAGAGGCACAGACTGGCCGCAGCGCCGTCCCCGCACATGCAAAGTCGTGGGATGCCAGCTGGTCAATACGCCGGTCTTCAGCATCCCGCAGGGTAGTAGAATCAGGGGAATTCATGACAGAGGTGTTAGATAGCCCTAGGATCGGGGCATCCACCTCGGGGGGGGGGGGGGGGGGGGGGGATGACCAACCTCAGCAGGAAAGGGATACTTCCTATCCCAGCTCTTTGGAACCCCGGGAAGTTTACTGGGGCGCTCCCATTCCTTGAGCACAAGGTTATGGAAATGTGCCTGCTCTGGAAATTCCAAACGTGATTTTGCTGTATGGAAAAGCTCCCCTCTTTGCCTGGGAGCCTCAACAGGGAGAGAGATAGACAGAACCTCAAAAATCTGGGTCAATAATCTGTCAGTGTCATCCGGGGGCCCAGGGGTCAGAGCCAGAATCGTCATGACCCCTCGGTCTCTCATCAGATGAGCCTGAATCAGAAAAAAGCTCCCCTTCATCAGACGGGGTATAGCCACACGGATTCCAAAACTCCTCAGTTCCCATAGGGAAAACAGTAACATTAGGCGTCAAGTGCCGCTTCTTAGCAGGGGCCTTATGCGCTAAGGACTTCGCAATAATCTGTTCAACAGTAGCCAGTCTAGAAGACACATCAGGCTGAGAATCCCCACTAGTATGCAACTCAGTAGGAGTGAGGTTTAAGCTTAGGGGAGTAGGCGAAGTGAAACGAGGTGCAGCCACTGGCAAGCCAGATTGCAATGCAAGCACCTACTCAGCACAGGGTACACAGACCCGCACCTTGTCAGCGTCAGCATGAGGCTGCCCACACGCTACACACAGCCGGTCTTGTCCCGAAGGGACCCCGGTCACATTATCCTGGGATGCCTCCATATGGTGATTATAACGGCGCTATACGCCGATAGGGAATAACGCTATGTAGCAACCCTGGATGCCCCAATAACCCGCTAGGAAAGTGGGAGTATAATTTTAAAAGGCCTACAAGTAATATACTAAAACAGGGCCGGGAGAAGCCAAGAAGGGTTCGTCCCACCTGAAAGACATAAGCAGACAAGACCTTAAGTACATCGTAACAAAAGTGAAGGAGATAAAGCTGCCTGTGAGGGCACTTACGGCCGCGGTAGGTAGGAGTCCGTTGCGCATAGGCCAACCAAGTAGGAAAGATGGCGTAGGTATACCTCGAGGGGCGGGCCAGTAACAGCGATGATGCAGAACGCGCCAAAGACGGGCCCCGCCCCCCCCGAAGGGTGCGAAGCCAGAACGGCAAGCAGCCAATGATGGCGCACCAGCGCCTGAGGTAATGCCACCGCCAAGCACGGAACGAAGTCAGCGCGCGCCGGCGGCAAATTTAAAAAAGCATGTCAGCGAGGCGGCTGACACACGAAAAAAGGCATGTGAAAAAAGTGTAAAACACAGAATGCATAACATACATATCTATACACATACACCCCCCCCCCCCTCTTTTCCCCTGAAGACTACAAGGAGGATGAGGGAGGACGGCAGGCACTTAAATAGGGCCCACCGATAGGCAGGGGCAATAGTGTGGGAGGGGCATCCCATATAGGCTCACCATAAGCCTGAACCGCCTACCCTTTGGTGGGGGATTGCAGTGGAGCAGCGCTCCTAAGCACCTAGCAGCGGTGCTGCCTACCCTCACCCGACCAGCGCAGCCAAGGCTGAGAGGCATAATACTAGTGTAACGGGTGGGAATAGTCCTACAGGGCCGCAGGCTAATAGCACCGCTCACCTGCGAGTAGAGAGCCAATTTTTCGTCCTTCGCAGCCAGACTGCAGAGAAATTCTGGAGTCTACTGGGGCGCTCCCATTTCTTGAGCACAAGGTTATTGAAATGTGCTTGCTCGGGAAATTCCAAACGCGATTTAGCTGTATGGAAGAGTTCCCCCCTTTGCCTGGGAGCCGCAACAGTGGGAGAAATGGACAGAACCTCAAAAATCTGGGTCAGCAATTTGTCAGTGTCATCCGGGGTCCAGGGGTCAGAGCCAGAATCGTCATGACCCATTGGCCTCTCATCAGATGACCCTGTGTCAGAGAAAATCTCCCCTTCATCCGAAGGGGTATAGCCACAAAGATCCCCAAACTCCTCAGTTTCCAAAGGAAAAAGAGTGACATTAGGCGTTAAGTGCCACTTTTTAGCAGGGGCCTTACGCGCCAAGGTATTAGCAATCAACTTCTCAACAGTAGCCAGTCTAGAAGACACATCAGGCCGAGAATCCCCACTTGTATGCAACTCAATAGGAGTGAGATTTAAGCTTGGGGGGGGGGTAGGTGAAGTGATACGAAGTGCAGGCCCAGCCACTGGAAGGCCAGATTGTAGTGCAAGCACCTGCTCAGCAGAGGGTACACAGACCCGCGCCTTGTCAGCGTCAGCATGAGGCTGCCCACACGCTACACAGCCGGGCTTGTCCCTAAGGAACCCCGGTCGCATTATCCTGAGATGCCTCCATATGGTGATTTTAGCGGCGCTACAGGCCGATAGGGATTAACGCTATAAAGCAACCCTGGATGCCCCAATAGCCGGCTAGGGAGTGGGAGTAAATACACTAGGCCTATACAAGTTCGCAAAATAAGAGGGCCGGGAGAAGCCAATGGATTCGCCCGCCTGAAAGACATAATAAAAAGGGGCCCGTAAGCAGACAGTAAAAAAAATTAAAAAGCCGCCCGCGAGGGCACTTATGGACCGCGGTAGATAGGGGACCGTCACGCATAAGCCAACCAAGCAGACAAAGATGGTGTCGGTATACCTCGAGGGGCGGGCTGGTATCAGCAATGACGCGGAACGCGCCATAGGCGGGCCCTGCCCCCCCGAAGCCAGCACATGACACGCAGCCAATGACGGCGCACCGGCGCCTGAGGTAACGCCACTGCCAAGTGCGGAACATAGTGACAGAAAAGGCGCGCGGCGGCGGCAATTTTAAATACAGTAAACCTAACGCAAGACAGCGCGGCGGCTGACACCAAATGAATAAAATATACGTCAAACACGTAAATGCATAGCATACATACCGACACCCCCCTTTTCCCCCCGAAGGCTACCAGGAGAATGAGGGAGGACAGCGGCCACTTAAATAGAACCCACCGATAGGCAGGGGCAATAGTGCGGGAGGGGCATCCCATAGAGGCTCAGCATAAGCCTGAACCGCCTACCCTTTGGTGGGGGATTGCGGTGGAGCAGCGCTCCTAAGCACCTAGTAGCGGTGCTGCCTACCATCACCCGACCAGCGCAGCCAAGGCTGGGAGGCATATAACTAATGGAACGGGTGGGAATAGTCCTACAGGGCCGCAGGCTAATAGCCCCGCTCACCTGCGAGTAGAGAGAGCCATTTCTCGTCCTTAGCAGTCCAGACTGCAGAGAAAATCTGGGGATTTGTGGGAGGTCCCTGGGTATTTGAGGGGCCGGGAGGAGCCTATTTTCGATGTCTCTGCAGTCCAGCGCCATCTGGCGGAGTAATACCCGAGTGTAAGTATTCTTTCTGGAGCAGGACATACTGTATACTAAGAATAACTGCATTGTGATCAGTTGTGGGACTATACTCATATTGGAGAAGGCTGGGTATGAACTGGTGTAGATGGTGGGAACACACTATGTGCGCCTATCCGGATGTCCCTCCTTGAATAGTTGGGAGCAAGGAAGACTAAACTGACCTAACCCACAGCATCATTGAACTGTGTATCAAAGCAATATCCACCTTTTCCTAGGGGAGCTTCATATGCTAGGGACATGGGACAGGGAACAGCTACATACTTAGCTACTGTGTGTGCTATCCAGCATTTAGGGCTGCCGGGCAGGGAGAGCATTCTTCGGATTGTCATGTGATCATGGTACTAGGTGAGTTTTACAATGGGGATTTCAAATTAGGATGCCTCTTGGAAAAGGTTTCACCTGGACTTAACTCACTAGATTTGGGTTTGCCCCACATAACACTGCAGGGCATTCTGAATAGAGATGCCCATGTGGGACATTATTCAACAATCCTGAAGCACAGCCATTCCGATTTCAGGCTGGGCATAGGGTAGGGGACACCCAGAAGGGAAGCTGGGGATGCGTGTGTCACTGCTCCCTATGCCAACACACCATTCAAAATGACAACTTTATGCCATGCATTACTATGCAAGCATAAAGCGGTGAATCAAAATCCCAAGGTTTGGTCCACTTTAAACCATTGGAGTAGAAGCCAAGACCTCGCTCAAGACAGGACCAGTACCACCCCCACATCAACCAGATGGTTCACTGCTGTAGTCTTTGCCATTGGGGAATCTAGGACAGAAACAAACCTATGTAGTGGTGTGGCCCAAAACTCAACAACATATTCATAGGGGAATACCTTCTGGGCCCAGGCCCAACCAGGCACAAAGTCAAGGAGCCCTCCTCCCCCCCCCACGCTTCAGAAGGCTTAGGGAGACATGACTTAATCTGGGCCATTGCCCCATTGTTAGCTTGCTCTGAAGCTTCCTTCTTTTATTTTACTCTTCTGTTACATGTGACTCTTTTACTTGTCTTATAATCTTTAACCTGTACAGTGTCATTAATTTGGATGGTGCTATAATTAGAAACCGCAAGAAAAATGTCCAAAAAGTGCAAAAGGGCAGAGTCTTTCTAAACAGAATTTTTGTCTTCCTGGTGGACCCCCCCTTATGAACTTCTCGCAGAACAGAAAGCCCACTAGATTATTCTTGGAGGCCGTATCTGCCAACCATAGAGTGACCAGTAATGCTAAACCTCTGACCGCCAAGCTTGCAGCATTGTCCATGGCTGGTACCAGGAAGCTTTCCAATGCCAAAAGACAATCGTTCAACTGAAGAGTGAAATCCAAACAAAATGACAGAAAAAGAAGGCAGCACCAACCCCACCATAGAGATTTCACACGTCTTGCTCGCTGATCTACTGAGAAAATCCCCTAAAAAAAACCTTTGTTGCTGGGAGTGGGGGGGCCTGTCTAGCAGCTAACCCTTGACACCCAAAATGTCCACCCACTCTGCAGTTGGGCATGCTCCCTTCTTCCACCAGAAGCTGCAGCTAACCATGAATGCTTCACTTCCTGTCCCTCTGCGCATAAAGACAAAAGCAGTGGAAGGAGTATGTTAAACTGCTGGACTTAGTGTGTGTGTGTGGAGAAGGCAATGTGAAAGTGAAATGGAAACCTGTTAGTGGACCGACTTTGGATGCCTCATTCCCACACTGCAGATGCGGCTCTCCTCCAATCAGCTTCTTTGGTCATGCATATTTATGTGCAGCTGAAAAAGCACAATGGGAGCTGCACTCATGATTGGCCAGGGTTTTTTTTTTTTTGCTGACATGTTTCCCATCAACCATTTTAGGCTTTTAGGCCTGCTTTTAAGAGAAAGCCCAAGCATTTTTTTCACCATAAGCATCAGTGTTACTGTTCTGGTCTGTCAGTTTGGGACAACAACCCAAGATACTACCACACAGCATCAGTGATCAACTTTTCCTAGTGCAGCGCTATCCAAAAGGGTACAGGTAATTGGAGGTGTGCATTACTGCAGGGGATTTCTGCGCTCCCTCATACAGAGCTCCAGGCATAATTTGAGAACTCAAACTGAAGGTAAGGGAATCTAAAATAATTTTAGTTCTTTTATTCATACACTACTGTACTGTATTGGATATTAGACATGCAATAGAGGGGGCCCCGCTCTGCATACTGGTATGGCAAGCCTGATACCTGACACATACCTACCTTGGCGATCGATCAGTAGGGTTTGCCAGATGGCTGCAAACACAGCACTGTGCAAACCTGCATTGCAAAGCTCACTGGCTACCGGCGGTCACGTGGAAACGCAGAGGTAGGCAAGTAACAGAGCGGCTACTCCCCAGGTAGGGAATCCCTCAATTGATGACCACTCCCCTCTGCAGGTTTCCAAGTAACCAACAGACTTTCTTGACAGTTGGTTCTTTTAAACAATCATTTTGCATTTATATACTTAGCAAATAGCATATACAGGTAGGTGTGGTTTTATACTTAAAGTGGACCAACAGTCAAAAATGACTCAAACCAGACCAACACAACAGTAATCATATGCATCCCTCCCCAGGGCAATTTAGATTGCTGCACATAAAAAAATCATTTATTTTTCTAACTGCTGTTGTGAATTTTAGAAACAAAATGGCAGCTCATGCATTTGCAGGCCACCTTCAAACAGGAAGCGCTGCTGGGCTTCCTGTTACTGGGCATTGTCCGTTATGTCAGTTGAATCCAGGCGGCAGCATGACTTGAGATGCTGGGAGAGGAAGCTCCAAAATGGCTGCTACCTATTTTCCAACTGTGCCAGGCTATTGGTCCTGGTTTAATGTTCTATGAACGGTTAATCTACATGGTAACCCAGACCCCACCCTCTATCCATGCAGACAGGTTCGCCGAAAAAAAAAGACACAGCTCAGTGGCATGTTAAAAAGACATGCTTGTCATTCTTAATAAAACAAGGAGCAATAGGAACAAAATGGAGAATTCTGGATATATCTGCAATAGATACACAAGAGTATTTTACAATCAATATACAAAGGCTCTGTGGCCCACAGTTTAAGGCCTTGATATCTGGGCCAGAGGAAATGTTAAGAGTTCCACTTTTCTTTGTCAGAAATGTTTTCATATACACAGTACGATAGAAAAATCCTTTGAACCGCATTTTTTGTTTTTTTAATCCCTGCTTGCAAAACTTTTCAGAGAATAGGCAAGGAAATGGGCAGCTCCATTCACAAAAGTTCATCTTGTGACCCCTATAAACGGTAGGAAGACAAAATGGATTCTGCCTATCCGCTGCTCTGATGCAAACTGGACAGTAACCTTTCACCTGCCCCATGCTGTAAAAAGGCTCTTCCCCTTCTGGATTCTTCCAACAAACTTCTAGTACTTGGTTAAGATGCACATTTGAATGTTTTGTCTTATACTTTATTTTTTTGTTGGTTTTGTTTTTTTAAACAGAAGCAGCCTAAAAGGGCTTCATAACTACACCAATAATAAATGACAGAAAAATGTAGGCATCTTCTTTTAGTGTAAAAGTCTGTACACATTCCCTCCAACGATAGAACTGGTTTCTTTAGTGCATGTTGGTGGTGTTGGCCACCACAATGGCTTCCTGGATTTCTCGGACGATTAGGATTCGGGTCAGCATCTCCTCCATCTGCTCTCTGCTGATTGGCTGGGTGGAGTACCAGATTGGGCTGTTTGGGGCTACCACAGGCTCTGGCGTCAGGTAAAAAGTGTCATTTCGTCCTTTCACACTCTGTGGGCTAGAAGGAAAAAATTCTGTTACAAAGTTATACTAAAGGCGAGCGCCCATATGCAAGTTATTTGTAAAAGTATTAGAGCATGCAGAGAAAAAATGAGGAGAAACAGTGGGTGTGGCTACAGCGATGTGATGTAAGCACACTGTGTGCTTTACATATAGATTATAGTTAAAAAAAAAATAAGTGCATTGTTGTGCCTCTAGTTATTACTGCCAGCACATAGTGTGATCAGAAATAGAGGGTGAAAGATGCTGCAGTCTAAGAGCATCACAGTGTGACCAGAGAGGAGGGCGGGGTTTCATAGCTGCAGAGAGAGGCAGCTAATCAGGACGTCTGGGGAGAGGGGGGGGGGGGGGGCGTTTCTTTTCTTGGTCCACGGAAGGTTGGTTGAAGGACCAGGTCAGTGGGGTGGGGACTGAAAGCTGAATGAGGAAGGTATTTACCTTTTTGACTTGCCAATCACTTTAAGGAGAAGACTCCTGCTGTGTATTTGACACCTTCATTCCAACCCCATTACTTCCTAACTGAAGTATGTCTGCCGAATGTGTTCAAGAACAGACTCCATTATGTTAGCATAGAGCTCACTTCGGCTAGACTTGGCCCTTAGCCGAGTCTTTAGAAATATTGACAAGCACACCCTAGCTCGCAGATTGGAAGAGAGCCTGTGTATGTGCCCTAGGAAAGGTGAATTTTACGGGGGACCTGGGGGCATCCCCAAAAGGGGACCAAACCCCGGGTTTAGGTCCACTTTAAAGCAGAGGCAGCCAGCACCTTCTAATAATACTATTCTGTGAAACTCACCTGTAGAATTGTTTTTCAATATATTCAGTCCAGGTCGTCCCAGAAGTGATGACATGTGGGTAGTCCGCCACCAGGTGGCGCTGTCACTGCAAGATTCAAAGCTGTAACTCCTCCCGGCCTCCTATAAAATGAGGTGTCTCAGTAGAATCCCCAGTGGTCAAAAAGCAGTAATAAAAAGGAGACAGGCCGGGAAGCCAAGAAAAATACAATTCTGTGATTACTCACCTGTAGAATTGGTATGAGTATACAGTATGTCCTGCTCCAAATCTAATACTTACAGTTGGGATATACTCCGCCAGATGGCGCTGGACTGCAGAGACATCGAAAATAGGCTCCTCCCGGCCCCTCAAATACCCAGGGACCTCCCACAAATCCCCAGCATTGAAAAGCAGTTAATGAGAAGCCGGGAGAAATAAACAATCCAAACTATGAACTATAACAATGATAATCACCATACAGGGGGTCCAAGAAAATGCTAACACAGGGGGTCCAAGAAAATGCTAACCAAGGGTGGCCGAAGAGCGAACCTGAGGAACCTTTGATGACCTGGGAACACAGGAATATGAAGGTAAGCATCTTTGATGTCCACAGAAATCATGAAATCCCCTTGGCGCAGGGAACTGATGGCAGACCACAGAGTCTCCATGCGAAAGCGCCTGCCCCTGACAAACTTGTTGAGAATCTTTAAGTCCAGGATGGGCCTGACTGAATAGGTTGGAATAAAAACCCTTGCCTTTTTCTCTTAAAGTGGACCAACACCCAGGATTTTGACTATCCTGGGTGTTGGTCCACTTAGGTGGGGCACCCCGATCGGGGGTGCCCCGCTGTGTGAAACCCCCCCGATCGCCGCAAAAACTCACCTCTCCCCGCTCCCACGTGACCTCGTCCGGCCAATGACAGCGCTCAGAGCCGCTCTGGTATGCGCGTCCAAAGCCGCTTGGACGCGCATACCAGAGCGCTGTCATTGGCTGAGTCTCTCGCTTCCCTCTAACAGGGAGCGCGCCTGCGCCGGCCATTCACAACACGGCCGGCGCGGGAGCGCGCCCTGCTAGAGGGAAGCGAGAGACGCAGCCGCGTCTCGCGCATGCGCCGTTGGATCGCCGGTAAGGTAAGGATTGTGGGCCTCCTGGGGGGTTCCTCCCCGCGGGACATCCCGATTTCGGATGCCCCGCGGGGAGGGATCTGATCGGTCCGGGAATCTTATAGATTCCCGGGCCGATCCCCCCTGGGTGTTGGTCCACTTTAAAGGGACCTGGCAGATGACCCCCAGCTCCAGGAGGCCTTGCACTGCTTGCACTAGCTCCTGAGCTGACACAGGGTCCTGAGGAATCCGGGATCTGATGAATCTTGGAGGGGGATCGGCAGCAAACTCCAACTTGTAACCGGAGGACACTACCTCCTGAATCCACCGGTCTGAGACATGAAGCCTCCAGACGTGAGCGAAGTGCTGCAGTCGTCCCCCCACCCGGATGGGTGAGGGCGCCCCATCATGCCTGAGGGGGCTTGGGAGAGGATTTAGCTTTGGGACCCCAGGAGGAGCCAGGACGTCCACGTCCTCTGCCTCTACCCCAGAAATCTTCCCGGGCCCCAGGGAAAGAAACCCCCCTTCCCTGTCTTGCACCACGGTAAGGGGAGGAGAAGGAACCCTGACCCCGAAAGGGCAGAGGTTGCCGCCTGCGCTGGGGAAACCTGCCTCCCTTAGCAAAAAGGTCCAGGCGGTCTCCAAACAGACGCAGTCCTTTAAAGGGAAACCCAGTGAGGGCCTTTTTGGCAGCGTTGTCAGCAGCCCACTGGCACAGCCAAACCAAGCGGCGTATAGCTCCTACGAGGGCAGAAGTTCTGGCACACATTCTGATGGTGTCATCCAATGCTGATAGTACAAAATTCACAAAAACGTCACAACTGGAGAGTGCATTAAACACCTCACAAGGCAAATCATCAGGGGCACTATCAAGTATATTTCTGATAAGGGTTCTAGTGGTCACAGCAGTAATGGCAGAGGCACAGACCGGGCACAGCGCCGTCCCCGCACATGCAAAGGCGTGGGATGCCAGCTGATCAATACGCCGGTCTTCAACATCCCACAGGGTAGTAGAATCAGGGGAATGCATGACAGAGGTGTTAGATAACCCTAGGATCGGGGCATCCACCCGGGGGGGGGGGGGGGGGGGGTTGACCAACATTTAACCACCTCAGCAGGAAAGAGATACTTCCTATCCCAACTCTTTGGAACCCCGGGAACTTTACTGGGGCGCTCCCATTCCTTGAGCACAAGGTTATGGAAATGTGCCTGCTCTGGAAATTCCAAACGTGATCTTGCTGTATGGAAAAGCTCTCCTCTTTGCCTGGGAGCCTCAACAGGGAGAGATATAGACAGAACCTCAAAAATCTGGGTCAATAACCTGTCAGTGTCATCCGGGGCCCAGGGGTCAGAGCCAGAATCGTCATGACCCCTTGGTCTCTCATCAGTTGAGCCTGAATCAAAAAAGAGCTCCCCTTCATCAGATGGGGTATAGCCACACAGATTCCAAAACTCCTCAGTTCCCATAGGGAAAACAGTAACATTAGGCGTCAAGTGCCGCTTCTTTCAGGGGCCTTACGCGCTAAAGACTTCGCAATAATCTGTTCAACAGTAGCCAGTCTAGAAGACACATCAGGCTGAGAATCCCCACTAGTATGCAACTCAGCAGGAGTGAGATTTAAGCTTGGGGGAGTAGGTGAAGTGAAATGAGGTGCAGCCACTGGCAGGCCAGATTGCAATGCAAGCACCTGCTCAGCACAGGGTAAACAGACCCGCGCCTTGTCAGCGGTCTTGTCCCAAAAGGACCCCGGTAACATTATCCTGGGATGCCTCCATATGGTGATTATAGCGGCACTATACGCCGATAGGGAATAACGCTATATAGCAACCCTGGATGCCCCAATAACCCGCTAGGGACGTGGGAGTATAATTTTTACAAGGCCTACAAGTAATATACTAAAAACAGGGCCGGGAGAAGCCAAGAAGGGTTCGTCCCCCCTGAAAGACAAGCAGACAAGACCTTAAGTACATCGTAACATAAGCGAAGCAGATAAAGCTGCCCGCGAGGGCACTTACGGACCGCGGTAGGTAGGAGTCCGTTGCACATAGGCCAACCAAGCAGAAAAGATGGCGTCGGTATACCTCGAGGGGCGGGCCAGTAATAGCGATGACGCGGAACGCGCCAAAGACGCCCCCCCCCCCGAAGAGCGAGAAGCCAGAAAGGCCAATAGCCAATGATGGCGCACCAGCGACTGAGGTAATGACGCCGCCAAGCACAGAACCAAGTCAGCGCGCGACGGCGGTAAATTTAAAAGGCAATAAAGACAAGTCAGCGCGGCGGCTGACACAAGAATAAAGGCATGTGAAAAGGGAAAGCACAGACGTGCATAACATACATATCTATACACATACACATCCCCCCCCCCCCTCTTTTCCCCCGAAGACTACAAGGAGGATGAGGGAGGACGGCGGCCACTTAAATAGGGCCCACCGATAGGCAGGGGCAATAGTGCGGAAGGGGCATCCCATAGAGGCTCACCATAAGCCTGAACCGCCTACCCTTTGGTGGGAGATTGCGGTGGAGCAGCGCTCCTAAGCACCAACGGCGGTGCTGCCTACCTTCACCCGACCAGCGCAGCCAAGGCTGGGAGGCATATTACTAGTGGAACGGGTGGGAATAGTCCTACAGGGCCGCAGGTTAATAACCCCGCTCACCTGCGAGTAGAGAGCCAATTTCTCGTCCTTCGCAGCCAGACTGCAGAGAATTTCTGGGGATTTGTGGGAGGTCCCTGGGTATTTGAGGGGCCGGGAGGAGCCTATTTTCGATGTCTCTGCAGTCCAGCGCCATCTGGCGGAGTATATCCCAACTGTAAGTATTAGATTTGGAGCAGGACGTACTGTATACTAAGAATACATGTTACATCACATAGCTTCAGCATGTACTCTCTCCAACAAAAAACTAAGGACAACGGTCCAATATAAAATGGTAATCACCATAACAGGCAACAAGAGATAATGAAACCAAGGGCGGGGTGGGACGACCTGGACTGGATATATTCAAAAACAATTCTACAGGTGAGTTTCACAGAATTGTATTTTTCACTATATCCATTCCAGGTCGTCCCAGAAGTGACATGTGGGACATCCAAAAGCAGTGTCCATTAGGGCGGGATCCCCAGTGCGGAACAGCATGTCATTCATTTCACTACCGCCTGAAGCACCTTTCGGCCAAAGACAGCATCAGCTGAGGCCCTAACGTTAACCTTGTAAAACTTTGTAAAGGTATGAACAGAAGACCAAGTAGCGGCCTTACAATCTCGTTCAACAGAGGCCTGGTGCTGAAAAGCCCAGGAAGCACCAATAGCTCTAGTAGAATAAGCTGTAACACGAAAAGGGGGTTCCTTCCCACTGGCAGAATATGCCTGCACCACCGCCTGTCTGATCCACTTACTGAGAGTGGACTTGGCTGGAGGCAAACCCTTCCTGGAGTGAGAACAAAAACCGAATCAGATTTCCTGAAGGATTCAGTCGCAACCAGGTAGTACTTAATGGCTCTGACCACATCCAAGGCATGGAGGGTACTTCCCTTAGAATTAGTCGGTGCAGGACAAAAGGGAAGGCAAGACAACTTCCTCATTAAGGTAAAAAGGAGAAATGACCTTAGGTAAAAAATCAGGCTTAAAGCGAAACACCACCTTATCCTTATGCCGCTCAAAGTAAGGAGGCTTCATACACAGCGCAGCTAGCTCCGACACGCGACGCACCGAGGTGATAGCTACCAAAAAGACCCCCTTTAGGGTCAAGATAGACAATGCAGCATCACACAAAGGCTCTGGAGGGCAAAAAGCACCAAATTCAAATCCCACACCGGTAATACAGGCTTACGCCATGGGTAACTCCTTGGAAAACAGTCCTGATCAGTCTATGATTGGCAAAGGATCTTTGGAAAAAGATGGCCAAGGCCGAGACCTGGCCCTTGAGGGTGCCCAGCTGTAGACCCAAGACTAAGCCGTGTTGTAAAAACTCCAATATCCTAGAAATAGAGAAAGTGCTTGGTGTGAATCCAAGAGTTTCCCTTGTCGCAATGTAGGCATGCCAAACTCTGTAGTAAATCATGGAAGACTTCTTCCGTGCCTGAATCATGGTGTGAAGAACCGTGGCCGACAGCCGTATGCACGAATCACGATACACGCTCACCCTCCCCCCCTCCCCCCCCCCCCCCAAAGGCTACAGGGAGAATGAGGGAGGATGGCGGCCCTCTGTACAGGACCCACCGCTACACGGGACATGAGACAATAATGCGGGAGGGGCATCCCATAAAGGCTCACCATCAGCCTATACACTGCCTACCCTTTTGGTGGGGGATTGCGGTGGAGCAGCGCTCCTTAAGCACACATGGTGCTGCCTACCTTGAACCGACCAGCGCAGCCCAGGCTGGGAGGCACATCACACAAGGAACGGGTGGGAATAGTCCAACAGGGCCGCAGGCTAATAGCCCCGATCACCTGCGAGAGTGTGATAATTTCATGTCTTCGCAGTAAGCACTGCAGAGAAATCTGGGGATTTGTGGGAGGTCCCTGGGCATTTGAGGGGCCGGGAGGAGCCTGTTTTACATGTCTCTGTAGTGCAGCGCCATCTGGCGGAGGATAACCCAAGTGTAAGTAATCTATCTGGAGCAGGACGTACTGTATACTAAGAATAACACTCCTAGCGCAAGTGATACAAACCGTGCTAAGTCCGCCCAGGGGGCTGGTACCGCACATGGGGCAGAGCTTCACCCGCCCAGATGGGGCCCCTAGCTCACTATCCCCAGAAGCCTCCATTATGGTGATTATAGTAAATGTTATATGGGTTACAAGGCACTAACGGCCCAAACCTAAGAGATCCCCAATTTAGTCCCTCTTTTTGTGATCCCACTTAATGGGAGAGGGCGCAGAGAGAGAGGGGGGGGTGGGGGAGGCGGGAGAGGTCAGAGACCGGGAGGAACCACAACCCTTAGCTGGCAAGGGGCCCACCTAGAAGAGACAAGCAGAGGAGAAGCCATGAGCAATCCCACAGCACATGCACCAGAAGAATAGCATAAGCAATAAAGAGTGGGACTCACGGAACCGATCAGCGAGGCGCTGGGGACAGCAGGCAGGAAAATGGCGCTGGGACCAGCCTCATGAGAACCTCGAGGGGCGGGCCGCGTAGCCATGACGCAAAAAGCGCCATTGCGCGGGCCCACCCCCCGCTGCGGGCGTGAAAAAGAGCACCCTCCACAAGCAAAATGGCGGTGAGGGTGAGCAGGGAGGAAGGGTGAGCAGGGAGGAAGGGCGGCCCACGGAGGCCACCCCAACGTAGAGCACAGCACGCCCCGCACACACACCACCGAGGCCACGGCCTCAGAAGAACAAGCCCCGTCGAAGCGCCGCTCCTGCCCCCCCCCCCAGCGAGTCAAGATGGAGGGGAGTGGAGAAGGAGCCGAGGGAACGAGGGAGGTGAGTATGTCAGTGAGGAAAGAAGTCAAAAGGAGCAGGTGAAACATGCACAAACACAGCATATAATAAAGCTTGTGGCCACAGATGGGCATAAACCGTGGGCATAAGGTGGTCCCCCCCCCCCCCCCCAATAGGCTCACCATTGCCTATGGCCGGCTACCCCTTAGGGAGGGTCTGCGACCCAGAGCTTAGCTCTGTCAATGCCTGACCCCCGGAGTTCTCCCTACCTTCATCATCCCCGCAGCCGAGGCTGGGAGGCAGAATGGGTCCACGGGAACAGTGAAAATAGAGGTGCAGCGGCCGACAGGCTTAGAATGCCCCGCTCAGCTGCAGTATCCAGAGAGTATCCAAGACAATCCTAGCAGCAGCACTGCAAGATGAACTCTGGGGATTCTACTGAGACACCTCATTTTATAGGAGGCCGGGAGGAGTTACAGCTTTGGATCTTGCAGTGACTACGCCACCTGGTGGCGGACTACCCACATGTCATCACTTCTGGGACGACCTGGACTGGATATAGTGAAAATAAGTAAAGCTGGCCGGCTGTGTGTTCTGGTGCACAGCACACACAGACACCAATACAAATAACCCAAAAATGGGTCCCAGTTGGGATTTAGACAGGCTGATTCCTGCTAAAATAGAGCATCTCATCTGTCATCAGAGAACTATAAAATAAACAAACAGATGCCATTACTCACCAACTTTGTTACCCAACCTGTAACAAGCCCGGAAATAACTTGTGTCCACAATAGAGCCTGGAAAAATACAATTCTGTGATTCTCATCTGTAGAATTGATTTCCCTCTTCTTTCACCCCAGGGCGTCACTGAATCAGATACAAATGGGTTAGCTCTTGTCCGAAGGGCAGAACTGTATGATAAAACATGCAGTTCCTCCCCAAAAAAGGAAGAGAGGAGTTCTAACCTGTCTCCTTATTTTCCAACTAAAGGTGGGATCTCTTAGGATGCCTTAGGCTGCTTTTCAATTAAGGGTTGCAGAGAGCAGTCAGAAGTGTATAATAATTATATATATATTATACTTCTGACTGTTCTCTGCAACCCTTAATTGAAAAGCAGCCTAAGGCATCCTAAGAGATCCCACCTTTAGTTGGAAAATAAGGAGACACGTTAGAACTCCTCTTTTCCTTTTTTTAATGCTAATACACAAAATATTTACAGATATACAAGCTTGACTAGGACTATGGCATCTAAGGAATGGATATAGTAGCCTAGCAGATAGGGTGGGCCCTGGAGGGGAAGAGAGAATCACAGAATTATATTTTCTTTCATATTCCACTCCAGGGAGTCACTGAAACAGATACGAATGGGACCTCCCAAAGTAGTGTCCTTGTTCCAGGGTGGGAATCCCAAGTGTTGACCTTATTCCTCTAACCTGAGAAATAAGTTATTATGAAAAAAAATCAAACCTCAGCTAAAGAGCTTACTGCTGCTTGTAACAACTTTCTACCAAAAGCGGCATCCGCTGAGGCTCTAACGTCTACATAAAATTTGGTAAATGTATGAATTGAAGACCAAGTTGCCTTGCAGACCTGCTCTACCGAAGCCTGGTGCTGAAAAGCCCAGGAGTTCCAATAGCTTGTGTAGAGTGGGCCATAACCCGAAAAGGAGGATTCTTCCCCTTGGAGATGTAGGCCCTTATCACCACTTGTCTATCGCCACCATCAGCCGATGGATTAGACCTTTTTGTGGAATCTAGAGGCCCTGTATCGAATCTTATAAATTCCAGGGGTGTGGGTTTTGGTTCACTTTAAGGGGCATCAACCCCAGGGAAACTTTTGGCAGTGGTTCAAAGGGTGGACCATGAAAGGCCGATGAGACTAAATTCAGGTCTCAAACAGGCAGAAGAGGCTTTCGGGGGGATTGCACATGGTTGACACCTCATCGAGGCCCCTCCTACAAGTGAAACACCTGGATTCGCACCAAGCAATAAAGACCCGCCAGACTTTGTGTCGAAGGAGGTTTCAACAGCCAGGCTGTCAAAGCCAGAACTCATAAATTGGGGTGCCGTAGAGGCCCCTAAATGAGATCTGGATTGTTGGGCAGCCTCCAATGTTCGCTTTCTGACATTCTGAAAACCAATTTCTCCTTAGCCAATGGGGTGTTACAAGGATGGTTGGGATCCCCTCGCAAGCTAGCTTCTTTAGTACTCGACTGAATGCTTACCAAGGAAGGGTCAGGGCATCTACTGCTCTAGCCAGAGGGCCCTTGGACCAGGAGACAAATCTCGAAACTTTCCAATTGTGGCAGGACGCAGAGTGATCAACATCTGCATAGGGCTGCCGGCTCACCTTCTTGAGAGCTCTACTGCTTCTGGTGCCCCCCGATGGTTCATACATACCACCACCATCATGTTGTCTGCTTGAACCCTAACGGGATGACCCCTCAGACTGGAGGTCCAATGTGTGAGAGACAGTAGAATAGCGCTTAGCTCCAGGATATTTATAGGAAGTCTGCTCTCCACTGGGCCCCACTGTTCCTGGATCGTTTGTGACCCCATGACACCCCCCCAACCTGTTAAGCTGGCATCCGTGGTAACAAATTTATACCGCACTGGAAGAAAGGATCTGCCCACCTGAAGAGGTTGGGGATTCAACCACTAGGCTAGAGACTTGTTGAATGTGTCACGCAAAAGGTGTGATCCAAGGAAAACGTTTTCAATACCAAATAGACACTAATTCTGGCTGCATGGGTCTTGTTTTGAACTGCGCAAATGGCACTGCCTCAAAGCAAGAAACCATTAGGTCCAATAAGCTCATTCCCTGACAGATTGTTGGGTGAGGGTAGGCTAAAAAAGCCTCTACCCTGGCCTGAAACGAAAGTCTCTTCTGCTCCAGAGAAAGACTTTGGCCGGAATAGTGTCTAAAGTCATTTCCAGAAAGGAGATAACTCTTGAGGGAATGATACGCAACTTTGGAGTGTTGATTAACCAGCCAAAGTCTTCTAGAGTCAACAGGACGGTCCGTGTATCTCTAAAGGCCTCCTGAAAAGACGGGGCTCTAATCAGAGTATGGGGTAATTCTTTCCCCCTGATGCCTTAGAAGAGCCATGAGGCCTGACAGACCTTTGGTAAAAACTCTTGGAGACGAAGACAGGCCAAAGGCAGAGCCACAAACTGAAAATGTAAGCTATCTACTGCGAAACGTAAAAACCTCTGATGGCCCAGGAATATAGGGATATGCAGGTAGGTTTCTCTACCCTAGTCATAAAATCCCCTGGCTGAAGGGCAGTTGTTGTGAATTACAGTGACTCCATGTGAAATCTGCAGATTTCCTCTCGGAGTCTAGATGAAAAGGAACCTTTGCCGCCTTGAAATGGCCATGTATTGGAAGATCTACGATAAGAAGGATTAGACTTCCTTCTTTGTGGAAGCCTGGTAGACTTCCCCCCTCATGGCTCTCTTCACAATATCATCTAAATGTTCCCCAAAAAGACAACCTCACGTAAAAAGGAAGTCCCGTCAGAGCCTTTTTAGAAGTCGTGTTGGCCGAGCATTGCTTAAAGCGGACCAAAACCCACTGAACCTGTGAAATAAATTTGGCCAAAGCCCCTGACAATACTCCCTTCTTAGGGTGTAGAACTAGAAATGGATGTTTTTGCTTTTTGAGTTGACCTGGAACACTTTTTTTTCGCCGTCCTTTGGTGTAGGATGGCAGATGACAGCTAAAATAGGCGCCATTATCTGGTATTAGAGTGAAACAGGAGCAGCAAAAATTGACAAAAGGTTCTCTTCATGGGGGGTGAAATTCAGGGAATGCTAGTTAAAACGGTGGGTTTTTGTCCGCTTTAAGCCGTAGAGAACGCCTCTGAGCCACCAACAGGGCATTTAGTGTAACAATATCATCCATAGAAAAAATGACATTCGTAGACTTCCAAGCGGGACTTAATCAACTGAGAGCATGAATTACAGGAGTGACCAGACCAAAACTGAGAACTCAACTGTTTTAACCAATTCTTTCCTGCCATGGATGCAGCGCAGGCTGGTCATAAGGCTGATCCTATCATGGAAAAATAAAGTTCTGTGATTCTCACCTGTATAATGGTTTTCTCTTCCACATCCACTCCAGGCCGTCAGAATTCAGAGACAAATTGGTCTCTGAATGCCGACAGCCTGGAGTGGACTGGGAGAGAAAAGCATGCCTGGACATCTGATCCAGGTGCTTATACACTGGGTCTTTTAGGGAAGCACTGTCTGAAGTAGGAATAACGGTGTTCCTAGAGTGTCCTGAAACAGGATCATCCACTTTGGGAGGAAAAAATCCAAATCTTAATTAAGTCAGTAGGGAAAGGATACTTCGTATCAAGGACTCTAGGAATGGTGGCGAGCTTGTCAGGTTTTACTCTCTTTTTGGATAAGCTTAGAAAAATCCTCCTCTCTAAGCTGAAGAGAGATCGCTCCCCAGAACCGCCCCTCAATCAATGGCAGCGCTGCATAAAAAAACTGGCATGAAGTTCAAATTTCAATGCCACTAGAAGGCATAGTGGGTCCACCGTATCTGTAGGACCGTAAACACCTAAAAGACAGTTAAATCCCCCGCTTCTTGAATAAAAGGCCATAAAAAGGAAAAAAATAAAATTCTGTGATTACTCACCTGTAGAATTGTTATTATGAGTATACAGTACGTCCTGCTCCAGATAAGATTCTTTACTCTTACTCTTTACTTTACCCGGGACCTCCCACAATTACCCAGTATTGAAAAGCAGTAAACAAGAATGAAAACAAAATCAACCACTAATGTAAACCAACAATGATAATCGCCATACAGGGGATCCAAGAATAATGAAAACAAAGGGTGGGGTGGAGCAGGACGTACTGTATACTCATAATAACAATTCTACAGGTGAGTAATCACAGAATTGTATTATTCTTAGTGTACAGTACGTCCTGCTCCAGATGATAATTCTTTACTTCTGGGATATCCAACAGCAGTGTCCGTAAAGTAGGGTGGGATCCCTAAAAGGCAACAACGGGCAGTTTAGACCACTGCCGCCTGCAGAACTTTGCGGCCAAAAGCAGCATCAGCTGAGGCCCTAACATCAACCTTGTAAAACTTCGAAAAGGTATGAACAGAAGACCAAGTAGCGGCTTTGCAAACTTGTTCAACAGAAGCCTGGTGCTGAAAAGCCCAAGAGGCACCAATAGCACGAGTGGAATGAGCAGTAAGACGGAAGGGAGGATTCCTCCCCTTAGCAGAGTAGGCCAGAATCACAGCCTGACTGATCCATTTGCTGATAGTAGATTTAGCAGGAGCCAAACCCTTTCTAGGACCAGAAGGGACCACGAAAAGAGCATCAGTCTTTCTGAAAGGAGCAGTGGCCACCAGATAGAACTTCAGATTCCTGACCACATCCAAAGAATGCAAAACCCTCTCTTTAGGGTTACTAGGATTAGGACACAAGGAAGGCAGAACAATGTCCTGATTAAGATGAAAGGCAGACACAACCTTGGGCAGAAAATCTGGTTTGAAGCGAAACACCACCTTGCCCTGGTGTCTCTCAAAGTAAGGGGGCTGGATGGAAAGCGTCGCCAACTCAGAAACACGCTTCACAGAAGTGATCACCACCAAGAAAACAACCTTGAGAGTAAGGATGGCCAAGGCAGCCTCCTGTACAGGTTCAAAGGGAGCCCCCTGCAAAGCAGAAAGGACCAAGTTCAAGTCCCAGACAGGTAACATAGGCTTACGTGGGGGACGCACATGGGTAACGCCCTGAAAGAAGGTCTTGACCAGAGGATACATAGCAAAGGATCTCTGGAAGAAAACAGCCAGAGACATGACCCTTCAAAGTACTGAGTTGAAGCCCCAGCTCCAACCCATGCTGGAGAAACTTAAAAATCCTGGGGATAGAGAACACACGACAGGGAAGAGACCTAGACTCACACCAGTCAATGTAAGTGCGCCAAGTCTTATAGTAGATGGAAGAAGAGGACTTTTTCCTAGCCCTGATCATAGTGTCAACAGCAGAAGCAGGCAACCCTTTCTCCATCAGGATGGAGGTTTCAGCAGCCAGGCCGTCAAAGCGAGCGTTTGTAAATTGGGATGGAGTAGCGGCCCCTGAGTGAGCAAATCCGGAACCCTGGGCAGATCGTACTGATCTACTGCCAACAGCACGATATCTGCGAACCACACTCTTCTTGGCCACCGGGGGGGCACCAGAATTGCTGGCACCCCCTCCTGAGCAATCTTGCGCAGAACCCTGCCCAACAGGGGGAATGGAGGAAAGACATACAGAAGCTGAAAGTCCCGCCCTGACATTGCTAGAGCGTCTGTGGCCAAAGCCAGAGGATCCTGGGACAGAGAGACAAAGGCTGGAAGCTTGTGATTGTGACAGGACGCAAACAGATCCACATATGGCTGACCCCAACGGTGACACAGAGAGTGACACCCTGTCGCTGAGGGACCATTCTCCCAGGCGAGAGGTCCCCCTGCTCAGTCTGCCAGCAGATTCTCCACCCCCGGGATGTACACAGCCAAGATGCAAGGAACATTGTCCTCCGCCCAGGACAGAATCAGGGACGCTTCCTTGAGGACCCCTTGCTCCGAGTCCCTCCTTGATGATTGATGTAGGCAACCGCCGTCTGGTTGTCCGAGCGTACCTGAACAGGGAGACCCCGAAGGTGTGGGGTCAAGTGAGCCAGCACCAACCTGATCGCTCTCAGCTCCAGAATGTTGATAGGGGTGTGGGCCTCCTGAGGGCCCCACCGCCCCTGGAACTGTAGGGACCTCCAGAAGCCCCCCCCCCCAACCTGTTAGACTGGCATCCGTGGTGACTGTCTCCCAGCAGGGGGCCAGAAAGGATCTGCCCGCCATCAGGTTCCTGGAATCCAGCCACCACGAGAGGGACCGCCTGACTAGGGGAGACATAGCAAAAGAGGTGGAGTTGAAGAGGCCTCATGTGAAACTGAGCATAAGGAACTGCCTCGAAGCACGACACCATCAGGCCCACCAGCTGCATTCCCTGCCTGATGGAGGGATGAGGGCAAGATAAGAGGGAGTGAACCTGCGCTAGCAGACTGTACCCCTTCTGCTGAGGAAGGAAGATCCTTGCCTGAACCGTATCCAGATTCATTCCCAGAAACTGCATCACCAGGGAGGGAGACAGGGAAGATTTGGGATGGTTGATCACCCAGCCAAATGACTCCAGCGTGGACACTACTCGCTGAGTAACCAGCTCTGCCTGTTGTAGGGACTGAGAAGTGATGAGAAGGTAGTCCAAATAGGGAAGAATGCGGATGCCCTGAGATCTGAGCAGAGCCATCACTCCCGCCAGCACCTTGGTGAACACTCTGGGAGCCGATGTGAGACCGAAGGGGAATGCCACAAATTGGTAGTGCTGATCCTTTAACGCGAACCTGAG
The DNA here is from genome assembly GCA_027917425.1 of Gastrophryne carolinensis. Taxonomy (NCBI): domain Eukaryota; kingdom Metazoa; phylum Chordata; class Amphibia; order Anura; family Microhylidae; genus Gastrophryne; species Gastrophryne carolinensis. The sequence goes on along the minus strand of CM051235.1, from coordinate 237,389,784 downwards.
GAATCTTTGATGACCTGGAAAGATGGGAACGTGAAGGTAAGTGTCCTTGATGTCCACAGAGGTCATGAAGTCCCCTGGGCGCAGTGAGCTGATAGCTGAGCGCAGAGTTCCCATGTGAAAGCGCCTGCATCTGACAAATTTGTTGAGAATCTTCAAGTCCAGGATGGGTCTGACTGACCCATCCCTTTTGGGCACAATGAAGAGATTGGAATAAAAGCCCCTGCCCCTTTCTCGTAAGGGAACCCGACAGATGACTCCCAGCTCCAGAAGGTTTGCACAGCCAGAACCAGGGCCTGAGCTGACAGGGGGTCCTGAGACATCCAGGATCTGATGAATCTTGGGGGCGGCCAGGCAGCAAACTATCTTGTAACCGGAGGACACTACCTCCTGAATCCACCGGTCTGAGATACGACGCCTCCAGACGTGAGCAAAAAGCTGAAGCCGTCCCCCCACCCGGATGGGCGAGGGTGCCCCTTCATGCCTGAGGGGGCTTGGGGGAAGACTTAGGCTTGGAGCCTCAGGATGGGCCAGGCCGTCCACGTCCCCTGCCCCTTCCCCAGAAATCTCCTCGGGCCCCTAAAAAGGAGGCCCCTCTCCCCGTTCTGGATCCACGGTAGGAGGAAGGAAAGGAGCCTGAACCCCGAAAGGGCCGAGACTGTCTTCTACGCTGGGGAAGCTTGCCTCCCTTAGCAAACCAAGTCCAGGCGGTCCCCAAATAGACGTATACCCTTAAAGGGAAAACTGGTGAGCGCCTTCTTGGCAGCGTTGTCAGCTGCCCACTGGCGCAGCCAAACCGAACAGCGTATAGCCACCACCAAGGCAGAGGCCCTGCGACACATTCTAATGGTATCATCCAGGGCAGAAAGGACATAAGCCAAAAATAACTCACAACGTGAGAGCACATGATACTCTTCACTAGAAGCATCATTAGGCGCTCCATCCAGGACACTCTTGAGCAGAGTCCTAATAGCCACAGCTGTAATGGCAGAGGCACAAACCGGGTGCAGTGCCGTCCCCACACAGGCATGGGAAGCAAGCTGATCAATACGCCTGTCCTCACCATCCTTCAGAGTAGTAGAGTCAGGAGAATGCATGACAGAGGTGTTAGACAAACCCAGAATTGGTGCATCCACTTCGGGAGGGGATGACCAACGTTTAACCACATTAACGGGAAAAGGATATCTTTTATACCAGCTCTTAGGAACTCCAGGAAGTCTGCTTGGACGCTCCCATTCTTTGGACACAAGATTATTAAAATGGGATTGTTCGGGGAACTCCAAGCGTGGTTTAGCAGTATGAAACAATTCCCCCCCACTGCTTGGGAGCCACTGCAGGGGGAGAGATGGAAAGCACTTCAAAAATCTAAGCCAACAGTCTGTCAGTATCATCTGGGGCCCAGGGGTCAGAGCCAGAATCAGCATTTCCCTTAGGCTGCTAATCAGATGATTCTGAGTTCGAGAACAATTCCCCCTCTTCCAGGGGAGTATAACCAGACAAGTCCAGGAACTCCTCAGCCTCCATAGGGAAAAATACAATTTTGTGAGTACTCACCTGTAAAATGGATATTGTCAGTGTGTCACACACCCCGCTTCCCCTTTAATTCTGACGATAGGGTTATCCTCCAGCAGGAGGCGACGTTGCAGAGAGAAGTCTTGAAAACGAGCCCCTTCCGGCCTATATATACCTGGGACCTCCCACTTAACACCCAGTGAATTCAAACAGCAGTAAGACAAGGTACCAGGAAATCCAGCGGTAACCTCAAAATAAAATAAAGAAAAGCTTCACCATATAGAGGATCCAGGATACCAAAAAAAGGGCGGGTGAAGCGGGGTGTGTGACACACTGACAATATCCATTTTACAGGTGAGCACTCACAAAATGGTATTATTCTCAGTGTGTCACACACCCCGCTTCCCCTTTAATTGTTACGATAGGGACATCCAAAAGTGTCCACAAGGGGTGAGTATCTGACAGCAAAATGAAGCATAACTTAAACGACTGAAGTCTGCAGAACCTTGCGGCCAAACACAGCATCCGCTGAGGCCCGCACATCAACCTTGTAAAACTTAGAAAAAGTATGAACAGAAGACCAGGTTGCAGCCTTACAAACTTGTTCAACAGAAGCTTGGTGCTGAAAATCCCAAGACGCTCCAACAGCACGAGTAGAATGAGCAGTGATACGAAAAGGGGGGACCTTCCCCTTGGCCGAATAGGCCCCAACAACCGCCTGACGAATCCATTTGCTAATGGAAGACTTGGCCGGAGCCAAACCCTTCCTAGGCCCACAGGGCACAACAAAAAAGGCATCAGTCTTACGAAAAGAAGTAGTAATCAAATAGTACTTAACACAGCGTACCACATCCAAACAATGCAAAACCCTCTCCTTGTCATTCTTAGGCTTAGGACACAAGGAGGAAAGAACAATATCCTGATTGAAATGAAAAGCAGAAACAACCTTAGGAAGAAAGTCCGGTTTGAAACGAAAGACCACCTTGTCCTGATGCCTCTCAAAGTAGGGCGCCTGAATCGACAAGGCCGCCAACTCCGAGACACGCCGAACCGAAGTGATAGCCACCAAGAAGGCAACCTTCTGAGTCAAGGTAGACAGAGCAATGTCCTGCAAGGGCTCAAAGGGAGGAGCCTGAAGAGCAGAAAGAACCAAGTTCAAGTCCCAAACAGGGAGCAATGGCTTCCTGGGAGGCCGCACATGCGTAACCCCCTGGAAAAAAGTTTTGACTAAAGGATGAAGCGCAAAAGGCTTCTGAAAAAAGATAGACAAGGCAGAAACCTGCCCTTTCAAAGTACTCAGCTGGAGACCAGAGTCCAGCCCCGATTGCAGAAAATCCAAAATCCTGGAAACTGAAAAGACCCTACAGGGCAAAGATCTAACCTCACACCAAGCAATATAGGCTCTCCAAGTCCTATAGTAGATGGTAGAAGAAGACCTCTTCCGGGCACAGATCAGAGTCTTAACAACCGAGTCAGAAAGACCCTCCTCCTTCAAGATGAAGGTTTCAGCACCCAAGCCGTCAAACCCAGCGTTGGTAAATTGGGGTAACGCAGCCGACCCCGAGTGAGCAGATCGGCCCGAAGAGGCAGAACGAACTGATCCACCGCCAGCCGAACGATGTCTGCGAACCACACTCGCCTTGGCCACCTTGGAGCCACGAGAATGGAGGACACCCTTTCCAGAGCCAGCTTCCATACCACCTTGCCTAGCATGGGTATCGGAGGAAAAAGGTACAGAAACCCCAGGTCCCCCCAGCTCAGGGACATGGCGTCCACCGCCAGAGCATCCTGAGAGAGAGAGCGACACGAAGGTCGGAAGCCTGCAATTGTGACGAGAGGCAAACAGGTCCACCTCCGGTGTCCCCCACCGGATACACAGAGACCGAAAAACTTGAGGATGGAGAGACCATTCCCCCAGACGGGAAGAGCACCTGCTCAACAGATCCGCTTCCCTGTTTTCCACACCCGGAATGTAAACTGCCGAGAGACAAGGAACATGGGCCTCCGCCCAGGTCAGGATCAGGGACACCTCTCTGAGGGCACCCAGACTGCGAGTCCCTCCCTGATGATTGATGTAAGCAACCGCTGTCCGATTGTCCGAGCGAACCTGAACCGGAAGGCCCAGAACATGCTGAGTCAAATGAACAAGAACCAGACGGATGGCTCTCAGTTCCAGAACATTGATGGGCAAGTGGGCCTCTCGAGGCCCCCACTGCCCCCGAAACTGAAGATCCCTCCAGAACCCCCCCCATCCCGAAAGACTGGCGTCCGTGGTGACAATTTCCCAAAGAGGAGTCAGGAAAGACCTGCCCCTCAAGAGATTGGCCGAGACCAACCACCATTGAAGGGACTGCCGGACCCGGGAGGACAACTGGAAGGGCCGATCCAACGACCGGGGTCGCCGGTCCCAAGACGCCAACAGAGGAAGCTGAAGCGTCCTTGTGTGAAATTGAGCAAAAGGAACTGCCTCGAAAGAGGCAACCATCAACCCTACCAGTCTCATCCCCAGACGGATGGACCGTCGAGGATTGGAAAGAAGGAACCGAGCCAATTCCTGAATCAGAAAAATCTTGGATTGAGGCAGAAACACACTGTGTTGACAAGAATCCAACCGCATTCACAGAAAGGACACCACCCTGGCCGGGGCAAGGGATGACTTGGGATAGTTGATCACCCAACCGAAAGACTCCAGCGTGGAGACCACCGTTCTGGTGTCCGTCTCCGATTGATTGAGAGAAGGAGCCATGATGAGAAGGTCGTCCAGATAAGGCACTATGCGAATGCCTTGAGATCTGAGAATGGCCATCACCCCTGCCAGCACCTTGGTGAACACTCTTGGAGCCGAGGTAAGGCCAAATGGAAGTGCCACGAATTGAAAATGCCGATCCTTCATCACGAACCGAAGAAAACGATGATGAGCCTGGCAGATGGGAACATGAAGGTAAGCATCCTTGATGTCTATGGACGTCATGAAGTCCCCCTGCCGAAGGGAACCGATGGCCGATCGTAGAGTTTCCATGCGAAACTTCCGAGTACGGATGAACCTGTTGAGGAACTTCAGATCCAGAACGGGGCGAACCGACCCGTCTTTCTTGGGGACTGTGAAAAGATTGGAGTAATACCCGAGGCCCACTTCCAAGTGTGGCACCGGCCGGATGACCGCCATTTCCAGAAGATTTTTCACCGACGTCAGGAGCTCCTGCGGCGCCAAAGGATCGGTGGGCACCCGAGACCGGAAAAACCGTGGAGGGCGAGACTCGAACTCCAGCTTGTAACCGGACGACACCACCTCCCGGATCCATCTGTCCGGAACCTCCTGGTCCCAAACCTGGGAGAAGTGTCGCAATCGTCCCCCACCCGCACGGGTGAGGGCACCCCCTCATTGCTGAGCGGGCTTGCCAGCAGGCTTGGGCTTGGCGCCCCAGGACTGACCGGGACGGCCACGGCCCCTCCCCCGGGTCCAACCTGCACCCCTGGTAGCGGGAAAGGAGGCCCCCCTGCCCGCTCTGGCTCCCCGAAAGGAGGGACTAAAGGAAACCGCTCCCTGAAAGGAACGACGCGGCCTTTTGCGTTGAGGCAACTTACCACCCCTGGTAACGGAATCCAATTTGTCGCCAAACAAGCGCAAACCTACAAAAGGAAGAGCTGTAAGCGACTTCTTAGAGCTAAAGTCCGCCGTCCACTGGCGCAGCCATACCGACCGACGAATAGCAACCAGCAGTGCCGCGGTCCTGCTACACATAGCAAGCGCATCGTCCTGGGCGGTCATGACAAAGGAAATAAACGACTCACACTGCTTGAGAGAACAAAACTCATCACAAGTGGGATCAAGATCTGCGTACAAATCTTAACAATTGACCTGACAGCCATCAAAAGAAGCGCCGAAGCACACACCGGCCACAGTGCCGATCCAGCACTGATAAAACCATGGCGAGCCAATTGATCAATCCGACGATCCTCACCATCCTTAATGGTAATAGTGTCAGGGGAGTGCAACACAGCCGTGTTAGACAGCCCCAACACGGGGGCATCGACGTCAGGGGGAACAGACCAAAGCTTCACCAAATCCTCCGGAAAGGGATAACGCTTATCCCAACTAGGAGGAACCCCAACAAGGTGCGTGGTAAGGTTGTTCCCATTCCTTAAGGACAACCCTCACAAAGTGTTGTTGCCTGGGAAACACCAAACGTGGCTGGGGCACATCAGACAACTCACCCTTTGGCGGGGGGACCGCCTCAAGCGGATCCAAAGCCAAAATCTCAAACATTTGAGCCAAAATGGAAGGAGTGTCAAGGAACACCCCCACAGCCTGATCGCCAGCGGTACCAAACAAATTTTGGTCTGCAGGCTCGTCCGACTCCTCTAGGAGCTCCCCCTCCTCAGCCGGGGGACAATCGGACCAATCCAATACTTCCGACACCTCATCCTCCGGAACAGGCGATGCCGGAGAAAGGTGCTTCCGCTGAGCCGTAGCCTTCTGAGCCACCGCGACGGAAACTATTTTCTCGAGGCTGGCCAACCGTGCACACACCTCGGATTGCGAATCCCCACCTTTGACAACGTCACACGGGGTCCGGAATAGGTGGGGAGGGGGTAGGAGATGACGGAGGTTGTGAGGAGCCAGAAGCCGGAATGCCGGACTGGCGCGCAATATTCCGCTGTGCACATGGAATACATATTATGACATCATCGCCTGGGAGCGGAGCCCCACAACCCCCACACAGCCTGGATAGCCCCGAAGAGCCTTTCCCGGTAAATTCGGGAGCCTCCATATGGTGAATTTATGGCATTCGCAATAACCCAGGGATTTACACATTAAGCAACCCGGGATGCCCCTTTTATAATTAAAGTCCCGGGAGTGGGAGGATTTTTAAACAATAAAACTAGCCAGGTATATCAGTCCGGGAGACCCACCGCAGCACGGGAATCCCCAGACCTGTGAGAAACAGACCACAATCAGCCTCCAGAAGGTATGCAGCAAGCGTAAACACACACACACACACACAGTACTAAACAATAAACACCCAAGGTATACTGGAAATCACCTAAACATATGTGTATATATACAGATATCAGAATGCAGCCCTCTACCCCAATGGGCTCAAGAGCGCACCAGCACAAAAAACAGTGCAACCAATCTAGAGGAATTACTTCCAGATTGGTCCTATCACCATAGGTTAAAATACTAAATAAGCATAAAAAGAAAACTTGCCAGACAGCTCTATCGCTGCCTGTTGTGGAGTGCCCTCTGTGGGCTCCAACAGACCCCAGACGGCCCGTGCACGCAGCTGAGGGATTACTTCCAGACGCTCCACACTGGAGCGAGGAGACGAAGGGCTGGCCGGCAAAGCGCGTGAAGCTCTCCGGCTTGTCCCGAAGGAACCCGAGCACATTACCCTGGGACGCCTCTATATGGTGATTATTGCGGCACAATTGGCCGATAGGGATTCGCGCTGTAAAGCAACTCGAGATGCCCCAATAGCCCGCTAGGGAAGTGGGAGAATTTAGCAAACTAGGCCTCAATAAGTTTAGTAAAACTAAAAGAGGGGGCAGGACCGGAAGAAACCAATATAATCTGACCCGCCTGCAAGACACAAGGTGAAGACCCCGTAAGTGACAATGCCAATATATAAAAAACATGAACAGGAAGTGTAACGCAGTTAAGATGACCCTTCTGCCCAGTTTGCTTTATCTTCTTCAGGCGTTACCAGTTACAGTCCCACGCTCCTATCTCCAGAAGGTGCGCGCCATATTTATCGGCTTCATTTGGGCTGGGAGGAGGCCGAGGGTGAGGGGGAACCTTCTGATGAGAGCGAAAGAGAGGGGGGCATAGGAGTTTCGGACCCGGCACTGTACCATGTTTCAGTGCATCTAAACAGAGTGGTTGATTGGTGCATCCACGACCGCCACAAACAGTGGGTCGGGCTGGAGCAGAGCTTCCTGGAGTACCCAATTAAAGGCGCCCCCTGGTTGGCAACAGACCAGAATACACGGGCAAGACAGCACCCAACCATAGGCCAGACACTGCAGATTTGTAGGACTGCGTTGCAGCGTGAGGGGATCTCGCCTTCCCCCTCCCCCATGTATCCTATCCTGGGGAACCCGAGTTTCATGCCAGGGTGTAGAGACCGGACGGCTGCGGCCTGGGCCGGAGCAAACGTATATAGGGCGGGTCACTTTAGATCACACGATAGCTGGGCCCCCCTGGCGGAAATAGCGCAGGGATCTGTGGTCCCTGAGTGGTCCCCCTGGCAAAGTATGCAGATAGGTCATTTTCTGGCTTCCCTGCAGGAGCTTAGGGATGGTAGACGAGAACTCACGGCCTTTGAGGAACTGTGTCAAAGTAGGGAAGTGGAGAGACACACCCTCTCAAGAATTTATAAGTTGCAAATAGACCCCCCTGACGCTGTAGACCCCCCATATCTCGAAAAATGGGAAAGCGATCTCAATGAGACATGGACGCCCAAGCAACGCCAGAAAATCATGGCGCTACCACATAAAACGTCAATCTGCACCAGGTATCAGGAATGTGGCTACAAGTTACTTACCAGGTGGTACACGGTCCCTACGGTACTGAACAAGTGGTCCCCGGAGACCCCCGCGGAGTGCTGGAGATGTGGGGAGGGGAGGGGGGACTTGTTGCACGTATTCTGGTCCTGCCCCAAGCTGAAAGAGTTCTGGAGCAGGGTGAGACTGGTGGTAGAAAAAGTCTCAGGTTCAGAGATCCCGGATGATCCTGCCCTATGTCTCCTCCACAAGTCAGAGGTCCCCTTAAAAAGATACCGCAATTCGATAACTTGTCATCTGTTGAACGCGGCCAAAGCCTGCATCCCCCAGATGTGGAGGAGCAAGGACCCCCCAGACATACCTGTGTGGTTTCGGCGTGTGAACAACATTATGAGGTTTGAGAGCCTTATGGCCTCCCGAGACGACACACACGAGAAGTTTGCTATTACATGGTATGGCTGGATGGTCTTTTCGGAATCTGTTGAAGGGAAGAGCCTTCGGGGTCTGACTTAGGCATTATGCTCTGCCCCCCCCCCCCTCCCAAATACTCCCCTACCCTTCCCCCCCCCTCCTGGTTGTTCCTCCCTACCCCCCCCTTTTTTAGCTCCACAACGCATTAGGTGTTGCTTGCACGCGCCTGTGGTTCTCAGCTTTAGGTTCTCCCGGCAGCCTATGAAGTGTCATAGCAATTGGTCCTAGAGCCAGGAGGAGTGTTGTCACCTGATAGGGCATGCTGTTGAAAGTACCAATAAGGTCTGAGGCAAACTCGCCGGTTAGGGAGACTCTTTATTAGCAATATGTTTACAAAAGGTCAAGTGCAATGGTCGTGCCGTATATTTGTCGCTACATTGCTGTGATGTTATGCGTTTTTTGTATTGTATTGTTTGTTTTTTCTTTCTGTCACCTGTCCGAGCGGTTTTTGTTTTTCTCAGTGCCAAGAAAGTTTTCAATAAATAAAGAATTTATAAAAAACATGAACAGCAGCCAGCAGGGGCACTCACGGACCGCGGTAGGTAGACGCCAGCCACCCAGCACGAGGAAGCAAAATGGCAGCGAGCAGACCTCGAGGGGCGGGTCGCGGAGACAGTGATGCGGAATGTGCCATCTGCAGAGCGCGACGCCGCACATGTGACAACAGGAACCAACCGCGGAACGCCACACAAGCGCGCGCGGCGGCAAATACAAAAGGCAACTATGCAACCAAATAATTGCGGTGACAGGGAAAAGGCATAATACGACAAGTGAAAGTGCAACCCCCCCCCCCCCCCCGAGAACTACAAAGGAGAGCGAGGGCGGGTAGCGGCCACCAATATGGGACCCACAAACAGACAGGGGCTAAGTGCGGGAGGGGCATCCCATGCAGGCTCACCATGTGCCTATACCGCCTACCCTTTGGTGGGGGATTGTGGCGGAGCAGTGCTCCTAAGCAGCAGACAGCGGTGCTGCCTACCCTCACCCGAACCAGCACAGCCAAGGCTGGGAGGCAAAATAACATGGAAAGGGTTGGAATAGTCCTACAGGGCCGCAGGCTAATAGCCCCGCTCACCTGCGAGTAGAGAGCCATATTCTTGTTCTTCGCAGTCCAGACTGCAGAGAAAATCTGGGTAATTGTGGGAGGTTCCGGGTATTTATGGGGCCAGGAGGAGCCAATTTCGCTGTCTCTGCAGTCCAGCGCCATCTGGCGGAGTAATACCCAGAAGTAAAGAATTATCTGGAGCAGGACGTACTGTATACTAAGAATAAAATAAATTTAAAGGAAAATAAATCCAGGCACAACCTTCGCAGTCCAGTCCAACTGCAATAATGAAACTGGATTGCAGAGAACAGCCGGAAGTAAATATAGGCTGGGAGGACCTACACCCTTTATCTTGCAGTCCCGCCCTTCGGACGAGAGTTAACCCATTTGTATCTGATTCACTGGAGTGGAATATGAGAGAAAACTGCCATTGCAGAGGGTTGGCTTTATATACAGACATTGAGGAGGTAATTTACCCATCTATAGTGATAGGAACGTTGGCTGTGATATTAGACCTTAAAAAATTGGGGGATGTACCGCTGTGTGTATTCCCATGGCTCATCAAGAAAAGTCACTTTTATAGTGCTCCCACGGTGCAGGTGGGCAGCCAATCAGGGGGCTCCACCCAATTTAGCTTCTGCTACCCACTCTGGCGTCACCCACCTCCATCTGAGGGGAAGACGCGCTGCAGTCCACACCGTGGGATCATGCAACAATGAAAGGTAATTGCTGGTGTTGGGATGCCCCTAGGGAAACAACCAGCCCTGGAACCTAAAAGACTCCAGGGCTGGGAGTTCTTTAAAATGCGGAGACTAAAAATCCCCGTTAGACTTACCGGTAACGTTTTTTCTATAAATCCTTCATGAGGACCCACAGAATTAAGGGGTCGTCACGAAGGATAAAAAGACAATGAAGAGGCCAGAATTTGCAAAGCATCAACAAGAAAAACATACATACAAACTATAAATGGTGTACAAAAATAGAAAGAGCAACTTTATAAAAAGGGAAAAAACAGCAACAACAGGGAAAACTTATTTCTATTGAAACTTTCTTAATATAATCAAATTATTCCTGAACAAAAATTAAAACTTATAACCTAGTTGCCAAGTACACAAACTTTACAGATGGGACCAAAACCCCTAGAGGACCAACACTGGACTCAAAAGACCCCAGGGCCTGGGGATTCCAGAGACAGTAAAGATGGTATACTCTAAACCAGTAGATAGCAGGAGGCAGCTGGTTGCTGTAAATTACAGAGTTGCATATTGGGAGGTTAGAATTTATCCCATACACAAGGGAACGTGGTATTCATAAATAGCACACTTACCATTTGAAGAGGTAGAAATCATAAAGTTTAATAGGGCATCGTAAAGGATTCTCTGGATTCTCGGTTTGCTCTGCATACATGTCATCTGTAACTGGAAAACCTGGAAAATGGATATGCAGGGTTAGAGGTACAAGGTCTCTTACTATATTTAGAGCCCTGGACTAAGCCCTCAAACTGTATTCAGTGTCTATACAGTAAAATGCAAAGAGAGGCCTTACCACATCAGCATGCATTATACAATGTGTCATGTGAGGGGGAGGGCTGAATTATCTGATATGTGCCAATATGTGAAGCCCACAAACCATGGCAGTATCCAGCAGGTAAAAATACCATTTTGTGATTACTCACCTGTAAAATGGGTATTATAAGTATGTCACACACCCCGCTTCAGAATATCATTACACTTCGGTTATGGCCAGTAGAGGGCGAACTTTGCAGAGATGACAGGAAAAAAAGAAGCCCCTCCCGGTCCATAAATACCTGGGACCTCCCACACATTCCCCAGTATAGGACAGCAGTAAGGGGACCAGGAAGAACCAAATATAAACAATCATAACACTAAAAGGTTCACCATATAAAAGATCCAAACTACCAATAAGGGCGGGATGAAGTGGGGTGTGTGACATACTTAGAATAATACCATTTTGTGATTAAAATGGGTATTATAAGTATGTCACACACCCCGCTTCAGAATAGTCATTACACTTGGGACATCCAATAGCAGTGTCCATAAAGGGCGGGGATCCAAAACAAGGCAATAATGCACAAAGAAACCACTGCAGCTTGCAGAACTTAGCGGCCAAAAAACAGCCTCCGCTGAGGCCCGCACATCAACCTTATAAAACGTGGAAAAAGTATGAACAGAAAACCAAGCAGCAGCCTCACAAACTTGTTCAACAGAGGCCTGGTGCTGAAAGGCCCAGGAAGCCCCAACCGCACGAGTAGAATAAGCAGTGATCTGGAAAGGGGGATCCCTCCCCTTGGCAGAATAGGCCCTAATAATGGCCTAATGAATTCATATACTAATGGTAGACAAGACTGGCGCCAAACCTTACTCGGCCCCAGATGGCACCACAAAAAAAGGCATCCGTCTTCCGGAATGGTGAAGTAGCCACCAGAAAGTACTTAACACATCTAACGACGTCCAGAGAGTGCAAAGCCCTATCCTTGTCATAGCCAAGACACGAGGAAGGAAGCACAACGTCCTGAATGAGGTGAAAAGCGGAGACCACCTTTGGCAGGAAGTCAGGTGTAAAACGGAAAACCACCTTGTCCTGATGTCCCTCACAGTAGGGGGCCTGAATGGAACGGAGCCGCCAACTCAGAAAAACACGTCGAACAGAGGTGATAGCCACCAAAAAGGCAACCTTTAGGGTGAAGATGGATAGTGCAACACCCTGCACTGGTTCAAAAGGAGGACCCTGAAGGGCAGACAACACCAAAACTAAATCCCAACAGGTAACATGGGTTTGTGAAGAGGGCGCACAAGAGTGAACCCCTGGAAAAAAGGTCCTAACCAAAAGGAAGAACAGCAAAAGACCTTTGAAAGAAAACCGCCAGAGCGGAAACATGCCCTTTCGGAGTGCTAAGTTGAAAACCAATGTCCAAAACCATGTTGAAGAAACTCCAAAATCCGAGGGATGGAAAACACCCGACAAGGAAAGGCCCTAGCCTCACCCCAATAAATGTAGGTCCGCCAGGTCCTGTGGTAGATGGTAGAAGAAGAATTCTTCCTAGCCCTGACAAGAGTCCGGACAACAACTTCAGACAACCCTTTTCTTCTAAGACGAAGGTGTCAGCAGCCACGACGACAAAACCAGCGCCCATTGAACGACCGCCAGCCGCACGACGTCTGCGAACCACACCTGTCTTGGCCACCTTGGGGCCACCAGGATTGCTGACCACCCAGCCGACCAAGGGAAAGGGAGGAAACAGAAACAGGAGACCGAGCTCCCGCCAGTACAGAGACATGGCATCCACCGCCAGAGCCAGAGGGTCCTGGGACATTGACACAAGTGCTGGAAACTTGTGATTGTGACGAGAGGCAAACAGATCCACCTCCGGCCTCCCTCACCTGCGGCAGAGGGATAGACATACCATGTTGCTGAGGGACCATTCCCCCGGCGAAAGGTCCCCCTGCTCAGAAAGTGCGCTCCCAGGTTCTCCACACCTGAGATGTAAACTGCCGAGATACACAGCACATAGCTCTCGCCCCATGAAAGAATCAGAAACACCTCCCGAAGGGCACTCTTGCTGCGAGTCCCTCCTTAGTGATTCGGGTCCAGCCACCACTGAAGGACCGCAGGACCAGAGGAGACAGAACACAAGTCTGAACCAGGGATAAAGGACATTAGTCCCAAAACGATAAAAGATGGAGCTGAAGAGGTCTCATGTGAAACTGAGCAAAGGGCACTGCCCCGAAGCAAGACACCCTCAAACCTACCAGCCTCATCCCCTGTCTGACGGACAGACGAGGGCTGGACAGAAGAAAACGAAGTAGTGCTTGAAAAACATCCACCTTCGGCTGGGGCCGGGACACCCTGATCTGAATGGTATCCAGAGTCATGCCCAGGAACGAAGCCACCCTTGACGGAGATAGAAAGGATTTGGGGTAATTGATTACCCACCCGAACCTCTCCAGCGTTGTCACTACCGTCCGGGTGTCCAACTGGTGGAGAGAGAGGATGACGTAAAGAGGTCATCCAGATCAGGCAAAATGCGAATGCCCTGGACTCTGAAAAGGGCCATCACGCCCGCCAATACCTTGGTGAACACACTGGGCGCTGAAGTCAGCCCAAAGGGAAGAGCCACAAGCTGGTAGTGCTGATGGCCTACCACGAACCTGAGAAACCACCGATGTCCCTGGAATATCGGCCCATGAAGGTAAGCGTCCTTGATATCCTGTTTGGGAACCGTAAAAAGGTAGTTGTAGTAACCCTGACCTCTCTCTATTGGAGGAACCAGACAAACGACGCCCATATCCTGAAGGTTCAGCACTGCCAGAAACAGTCCCTGTGCTGCCCGTGGGTCCATAGGAACCCGAGACCTGAGAAATCTAGGAGGAGGCCGGTATGCAAACTCCAGCTTGTACCCGGAGGAGACTACCTCCAGGATACAATCGCCTGTGACCTCTAGAGTCCAGACCTGAGCGAAGAGCCGCAGCTGTCCCCCCACCCGCAAGGGTGAGGGCGCCCCCTCATTTCTGAGCGGGCTTGGCAACAGATTTGGCATTTGCACCCCAGAAAGCCCTGGGTCGGGCACATCCTCTTCCCCTAACCCAGGAATCTCCTCTGAAGGCAGTGAAAGACAATCCCCTGCTTGTCGAGAGCCACGATAGGAGGGGTTGAAAGAGCCTGAACCCCGAAAGGGCCGGCGCTGCCGCTTGCGTTGAGGTAACTTACCCCCTTTGACAACAGAGTCTAAACGCTCACAGAACAGGCGCAGACCCGGGAAGGGGAGTCCTGTGAGCGCCTTCTTAGCCGCATTAACGGCCGCCCACCACTGGCGCAAGTAAGAACGGAAGACCAAGTAGCAGCCTTACAAACTTGTTCAACAGAAGCTTGGTGCTGAAAAGCCCAGGATGCAGCAACCGCACGAGTAGAGTGCGCAGTGACCCTAAAAGGGGGAGTCCTCCCCTTAGCAGAATAGGCCCCCAACAATGGCCTGACGAATCCATTTGCTAATCGTAGACTTAGCAGGCGCCAAACCTTTCCTGGGCCCGCAGGGCACCACGAAAAAAGCGTCCGTCTTGCGGAAGGAAGAAGTAATCACCAAATAGTACTTCACACAGCGAACAACATCCAAATTGTGCAGAACCCTCTCCTTGTCATTGTTAGGCTTAGGAGACAAGGAAGGGAGAACAATGTCCTGATTGAGGTGGAAAGCAGACACCACCTTAGACAGGAAATCCGGCTTAAACCGAAAAACCACCTTATCCTGGTGTCTCTCAAAGTAAGGGGTCTGAATCGACAGGGCCGCCAACTCAGAGACACCCCCGACAGAGGTAATAGCCACCAAGAAAGCAACCTTCTGAGTGAGAACCGAAAGAGCAATATCCTGTAACGGCTCAAAAGGAGGACCCTGCAGAGCCGAAAGAACCAAATTCAAATCCCAAACAGGAACCACAGCCTTCCGAGGGGGCCGCACATGTGCGACCCCTTGGAAAAAAAAGTCTTAACCAGCGGGTGTAAAGCAAAAGACCTCTGGAAAAAAAACGACAGAGCAGAAACCTGTCCTTTCAAAGGTACTAAGCTGAAAACCAAGATCCAGATTATGCTGAAGAAACTCCAAAATCCTGGGTATAGAAAAAACCCCAGCAAGGCAAGGCCCTAGCCTCACACCAATCAATACAGGACCTCCAAGTCCTATAGCAAATGCCAGAAGAGGACCGCTTCCCCTAGCCCTAATCAGGTTCTGAACAACAGCCTCAGACAAACCTTCCTCTTTCAAGATGAAGGTTTCAGCAGCCAAGCCGTCAAAGGCAGCGTTTGTAAATTGGGGTAAAGTAGATGACCCTGAGATAGCAGGTCCGGCAGCAAGGGAAGCCGGTACTGGTCCACGGCCATCCTTACAATGTCTGCGTACCAAACCCTTCTTGGCCACCTTGGAGCCACCAGAATAGCTGGTGCCCCTTCTAGAACCAGTTTGTGAACTACCTTGCCCAGCATGGAGACAGGTGGAAACAGGTACAGAAAACACAGGTCCTTCCAAGCCAATGACAAGGCATCCACTGCCAGAGACAGAGGATCCTGAGAAAGAGACACAAAGGCCGGAAGTTTGTGACTGTGCCTCGAGGCAAAGAGATCCACCTCCGGAGTCCCCCACCTGCGGCAAAGATCCAGAAAAACCTCAGGTTGAGAGACCACTCTCCGTGGCGAGAGGTCCCCGGCTCAGGGCATCCGCCTCCGTGTTCTCCACTCCCGGAATGTAGACTGCCGAAAGGCAAGGAACATTACTCTCCGCCCAGTGCAGGATCAGAGAGACTTCCCTGAGGGCACTCCTGCTGCGAGTCCCTCCTTGGTGATTTATGTAAGCCACTGCCGTTCGGTTGTCCGAACGAACCTGAACCAGAAGACCCCGTAAATGCGGGGTCAGCCGAGCCAGAACCAGTCGAATGGCTCTGAGCTCCAATACATTGATGGGGGTGTGAGCCTCCTGGGGACCCCACACCCCCGCTGAACTGATGACTCTTCCAATAACCTCCCCAGCCCGACAGGCTGGCATCCGTGGTAACCGTCTCCCAACAATGGACCAGAAAGGATCTGCCCTTCACCAGATTGCTCGAGTCCAGCCAACACCGAAAGGACTGCCGAACCCTGGGAGACATCCTGAAAGGTTGATCCAATGACTGTGGGCACCTGTCCCAATACGTCAATAGGTGAAGCTGAAGAGATATCATGTGAAACTGTGCAAAGGCACCGCCTCGAAGGAGGATACCATCAAACCCACCAGTTTCATCCCCTGTCGGATAGAGGGACAAGAACTGGCCAGAAGAAGACTGATCAGGCCCTGAATCCCCTGCACCTTGGTCTGGGGCAGAAACACTCTGGCCCGACTGGTATCCAGATTCATGCCCAGAAATGAAATCACACGAGACGGGGAGAGAGAAGACTTGGTGCGGTTGATCACCCACCCGAACCTCTCCAGGGTCGACACCACCTGGTGGGTGTCCAGCTCCGCCTGAGGAAGGGAAGAAGCTGATATCAACAGATCGTCAAGATAAGGCACGATGCGAATGCCCTGAGATCTGAGCAGAGCCATTATGCCTGCCAAAACCTTGGTGAAGACCCTCGGTGCCGAGGTCAGACCGAAGGGAAGAGCTACAAACTGATAATGTTGATCCTCCACCGCAAATCGGAGGAATCTCTGATGCGCCTGAAAAATCGGGACATGCAGATACGCATCCTTGATGTCTATGGATGCCATAAAATCCCCTTGGCGAAGGGAATTGATAGCCGAGCGCAGAGTCTCCATGCGGAACTTTTTGGCTCTGAGAAATCTGTTGAGAACCTTGAGATCTAGAATGGGTCTCACCGAACCCTCTTTTTTGGGAACTGTGAAAAGGTTGTAGAAAAGGAGTAGAAACCCCCGCCTCTCTCCGACAGAGGCACCGGGCATATAACCCCCATGTCCAAAAAGGTTTTTTACTGCCAACAGGAGCCCCTGTGCAGCCTGAGGGTCCGAGGGCACCCGAGACCTTAAGAATCTTGGGGGCGGCCAGAACTCGAACTCCAGCTTGTACCCGGAGGAGACCACTTCCAAGATCCAATTGTCTGTGACCTCCCGCGCCCAGACCTGGAAGAAGAGCCGCAGCCGTCCCCCCACCCTTGCAGGTGAGGGCGCCCCTTCATTGCTGAGCCGGTTTAACGGCAGGCTTGGGCTTGGAACCCCAGGCAGCCGCGGGACGAGCCCGACCTCTGCCTCTGTCCCATGACGAGCCCCTGACACCTGAGAAGGCCAAACCCCTAGACGCTCTGGCCCCTCGAAAGGAAGGAGTGAACGAGTCCGCCCCCCGAAAGGGGCGGCGCCGTTTCCTCCGCTGAGGTAACTTACCTCCTTTGGCAACAGCATCCAATTTATCTCCAAACAGCCGCGAACTCAAGAAGGGAAGAGCTGTGAGCGACTTCTTGGCTCCAACGTCCGCTGTCCACTGGCGGAGCCAGACCAATCTGCGCATAGCCACCAGTAAGGCTGACGTCCTACTACACACGACAATAGAGTCTTCCACCGCAGCCATGACAAAATCCATGAACAATTCGCACTTAAGGATAGCGAACTCAGCGCCAGCTGGATCAAACTGAGCGTTATTCAGCCAGTCCCTGATAAGAGACCTGGTAGCAAGCGACACCAGGGCAGATGCACTAACAGGCCGCAGGGCCGAGCCCACGTTGGCAAATGCGTGGCACGCCATCTGATCAAGGCGCTTATCCTCGCCATCCTTAAGGGAGGTGGCGTCAGGGGTGTTCAGCACAGAAGAGTTGGTCAAACCTAAAACAGGCGCGTCGACCTCGGGAAGAGAAGACCAGCGCTTAACCGCCTCCACCGGAAAAGGATATTTCTTATCCCATCCCTGAGGCCCACCAGGCCTCTCCCATTCTCTAAGGATCAGCGCATCAAAATGACCCTGGGTAGGGAATTCCAGACGGGGCTTGCAGGCCCCAAAAAATTCCCCCTTAAGAGGGGGTGCCGCAGGCGGGTCAATATCCAACACCTCCAATAAATGTGACAAAACAGTGGCCGTATCTACGGCATCCCCCAGCGCCTGCCCGACATTGGAATTCTCAGACTGAACATAGTCAGCCTCTGAAACCCGATACAAATCCCCCTCCTCTAACGGGGAATAATCGGACAATTCAGCGGACTCGTCGTCAATATCTCAATGGCTGGGCCGACGACAAATGGCTCTCTTTAGCCTGGGCCTTCTTGCCCACCGTGCTAGCAATCATTTTCTCGATGCTGGCCAACCTAGCCAAAACATGAGAAAGCGACTCCCCACTGGTACCAATGTCACTTGGGGTACGGATAAGGTGTGGAGGGGAAGGCGATGAAGCGGGAGGAGCCGACCCAGAAGGCTGGGTACCAGACTGCCGTGGTATGGCCTTTTGTGCGCATGGTATACAGATCAGCACATTCTCCCTCGTAAGGGATACCCCGCACCCCACACATGGCCCGGATTGTCCAAACGGGATCCCGAGCCCAGTATCCTGTGGAGCCTCCATATGGTGAATTTTTGTGGTCAGTCGCAAGACCGCAGGGAATTACGCATAAGCAACCCGGGATGGCCCTTAAAAACCGGTGGGAGGATTTTAGGTGGACAATTTTTTAAACTAGGGACCCCAGGACCAGGAGGGACCCCTTAATATGCACATATACAGGGCAACCTGTAACACACAAAACAAGCAACATAAGAGCAGAGCTGTGTAAAAAACCACAGCATTTGATCTTGCAGCCACACAAATATAATAAATTATATATATACATTATATATATATATACATTATATATATATATATATATATATATATATATACACACACACACACACACACACACACACACACCACATCCCAGCCAGACAGTGCAATCAAGGCACAAGCACACCCACACGTTTGAGACCAGTGGGGGCCCCCGCTAAATAGCGGCCCCCACACACACACACAAGCTAAGGAGATGGCCAGCAGGCCCTTACCACCCCGATGTGCAAAGCGGCCTGCCAGAGAAGATGGCCCCCACGCAGCCTCGTGTCTGAGGAGGGGGAGCGCGGGCCAGCGCAGAACGCGCATTTGCCGAAGGCCACGCCCCCCTCCCAGCAACGCGGACCCCTAGACAACGAGCACTGTAATCGAGCCAAATAAGGGGCGGGGCTACCACGGCCGCGCCGAGAGCCCGCCCCCGCCCCCTTCCCGAACACAGCCTGAGGGGGAGAAGCTCCCCCAGGCTGTAATCAGTCCCTGTTGGCCAGTAATGCAGCAAGCACTCACACACAAAGTGAAACACTCAGCACACAGGGACAAGGGCTGGGGAAAACAAAAAATCGGCCAGGCCAGGCAACCCCCCCCCCCCACCGGAGGGGAATAAGGGACCCGGAAGGGGGGAATCCTGCCAGGAGCCGGCCATAAGCCTAATGGGATGGGGCATCCCACACCAGGATCCCCAAGAAACCTGGAAAACCGCCTACCCCAATGTGAGGTCTCACGGTGGAGCAGTGCTCCTGCTGCACCCTTAGGGTGCTCCTACCTTCACCAGGACCCGCAGCCTAAGCTGGGAGGCTCAATATAGGGCAATTTAGAAGGGTCCTGGCAGTAATAGGGATAATTAGAAGGCCAGGCGCAAGCCCGGCTTACCTGTAAGTAAAGAAGAAGTCCTCATCTTCTGTCTTGTCGCCTTCTCTGCAGAGAAGGAACTGGGGAATTGGTGGGAGGTTCCAGGTATATATGGACCGGGAGGGGCTCTCTTTTTTGCATATTCATCTCTGCAGAAGTTCGCCCTCTACTGGAGATTACCCAGATGTCATGAAGACCGAAGCGGAGTGTATGGCACACTTAGAATTGTTTTCCTAGCGGATATTCACCGAATATCCAGGCTCATGACGCGTACATTCTTACAATCAAAAGGGTCATAAACATCATAGTCAAAGGCTGGCGTAGCGAGCATCAGGTGCCGTCTCTTAGCTGGGGCCTTCCCGGCCGCAGAGCTAGCAATCATACTCCCAATGTTGACCAGTCTGGCGCAGACATCGGATTGCGACTCCCCGCTAGTGGCAACGTCACTTGGGGTCAGAAACCAGGCGTGGGGGTGTAAGTGATGAGGCCAGCGGGCTCGACCCGGCCGCACGGAACCCAGATTGCCGCGTAATCGCCTGCTGTGCGCATGGTATACAAATCTTCACATTGTCCCCAACAAGGGATACCCCACATAACCTACACTGCCGGGGTTGCCCCGAAGGGATCCCGTGCCCGATATCCTGGGGAGCCTCCATACGGTGAGTTTTATGGTAGTCGCAATGACCAACGGGAATTACGCTAAGAAGCTACCCGGGATGCCCCTTAGAGTCCTTATGTGGGAGGATTTTATTTAAAGAATAAAAAAGGGGGACCCAAATTTAAATAAGAGACCTAGGATCAGGAGAAACCCCAAAAAGCCGTGACGGGTAGGGGGGAGATCCCTTTTAGCAATATGTATGTAAACCCATTGTACATATATATACACATATAAGCACACACATACCAGTATATGCAACATACACTGACCACACCTATATATAAGTCTAAATAAACATCCAAACAGGCATTTCCTGCAGATCAAGGCAACAGGTCCACCCGGAATACAACCTCGGGATTCGAACCTGTGACGAGGTGATCATTACAGGAACGTGCACTAGTCGCTCGCGTCACAGTCTGCTCCCAATATACCAAAGTATATAATTACATAAATATATAACCACCTTGCATAAGGAGTGGCATGCAGAATTAAAAAACATGGATCTGAATAAACAGACCCCCATATACACCATAATAATGTGCAGCCAAAGAAATACACTAAAAATCAAATGACAAACAAACAGCCCCAAGGGGCACTCACGTGCGCCTATTGGGAAGAAGGCGACCGAGGAGGGTAGAAGAGAGACGGGCCAGGCGAAATCGCGCTCGTGCCTGGCCCCGCCCCCTCCCAACGCGGGACCGTGTCACGGCCGCGCTCCCGGCAAATAGTTGCTGAGCGCCATCGACGCGCCAAGAGAGGGGGCGGGCCGTCACGGGCGCGAAGAGCTCCCGGCCCCGCCCCCTCCCCTGACAAGCTGGAGAAGCCGGCTCGCCGGCCCGAGGCCGCGGAACCGGAAGGTGCCATCACCCGGCCCCCAGCTGAATACATGAGGGAGAACTGGCGCTGGCAAGTCCGGCGCCAGAAGTAAAAACACAGCATAGTAACGAACACACACACAGCTCATTGAGGGATCACTTCCCGAACGCACCTCATCATTCACATGAATAAACTGAAATAAATTCTTAAGGAGAGACATGCACCCCCCCCCCCCCTACTAACTGGGCAAGGGAGTAAGGGGTAAGCCGATAGCCACATTTAATATGTGTGGTGAGGGCTTTTAGCAAACGGACAGGGCATCCCAAACCAGGGTCACCAACCTGGTAGCCGCCTACCCCTTTTAATGGGGTCTCACGGAGGAGCGTGGCTCCTATCAAAACACCTGCTAAGGTGAACCCTACCCTCATCCAGACCTACAGCCAAGGCTGGGAGGCATTAGGTGACTAAAACATAACTAGGTCCGGGGCAGAAATAGGGACAAAAATGGCCGGGTGTGAACCCGGCTTACCTGCAAGGAGGAGACAGCCATCTTCTGACTTGCTCGCCGTCTGCAGAGACGAAGACTGGGGAATGTGTGGGAGGTCCCAGGTACTGCAAAGTTCGCCCTCTACTGGCCATAACCCAAGTGTAATACTATTCTGAAGTGGGGTGTGTGACATACTTAGAATAGCCTAATTTTCAGTCAAGTAGGCCTTTCTGGCCAATAAGGGCCCATGACTATTGAACAAGGCAGTGCTAGTTATAAACAACCATCTCAGATTGCTACTCTTATCTTGCATCTAACAATTACTGGTTTGTTTAGTATAAAATTTGTGATATTGACCCAGCTCTAGCATAATATTTGATCATATTTTGATATCATTTTATGGCGTTTTACCTTTCTGCTGCCCTGTCTGGTGGACGCTAAGTGCCTTTAAGTATCGGATGCTTGTGCTCTTGTCTTTTGGATTGGAAGGATTCTTTTTTGTCTGCCGTAGAACCTTTGAGAAAGCCAATCTCATGTGCTGATCAACGGTTTTCAACAAAAAATACCTAGATGAAGCAGAAAAAAGAGGTTTGGATTTATAGTAGAACATGAAATGCCGCAATTGTTGCATTTTTACATATACAACAAGATCATGGAAATTTTTTTAAAAAGTGTGCGCGCCAACAGATGTATAATATCTAGCACATATATCCAGACACCCTTGTGAAAAAAAGCAGAGTGCAGGCAAACTGCTGGTGCAGGGGAGTACAGACATGACAGCAGGCGCTCAAATAGGAGGTCATGCTAAAGATCTAAAGCGAAAAAAAAACCTACCAGCGGTTGGCCTGGAATCTAGTTTCCAGGACCGACCACTAACTTTTTCCTGGGACATCCCTGGACATTTGCCTTTTGGTTACAATGGGGAGTGCGCACCCCCGGCGGCGCGCGTGAGCTCCACTACATAGTCAAGGCAAAAGGCTCTGATTAGACGAGAGCCCACACATGCACTGCTGGAGCGGGTAAAGGCGGGTTTTTAGTTGGCTAAAAGTGGGACATGGGAATTTGACTCTCCCTGGTTTTGTTCCAAGATTTGTTCCGCTTTGATGAAGCATGTGCAAATCTGGGTGCACATTGGATGCTAATTGAAGCCTACATGTTTGTGAGCTTTTTGATTTTAATACACAAAAAAGTGCAATACCCTGAATATATTTGTGGGGTTTTCCTAATACTCCAGCACAGGGAGTATTTCTTTCTATTTTTTCCCAAAAAACAAAAAACTAGTGATAAGGCATTTTACATTTTACAGGTTGGGGCATCATTTTTAGTAAGTTCGGAAACAGCTCCCTATGGGGTATGCTAAAGAATGTGTTCATTTCTTCTGCATACCCCATAGGTTGCCGTTTCCAAACTTTTAAACAATTATTCTTACCTCATTGGAAAAATGATGTACCTCATCTGTCACAGGCTTTAGTCCACTTCTGTGGAATTTTACCAATATTAGAGTGCCTGGTAGTCCAAAGGGGATCCGCTTACTCGATCAATCTCCTGCAGCCCTAGTCTGTAAAGCTAGGCGTTGCTTTTCCGGGTTCCAATTGTTATGTGGCCGTTGCCAGTGTACAACTGGTTCTCATGGAAAAGAATAGGGGCTCCCTACACCAGGGAACTTCCATATACAGAGGCACCCATTGTTTTTTATATAAGACGGCTATACTAAGGACACATCCACCCACCAGCTGGAACCCCAAAGAGCAACTTCTAGCTTCACAAACTGTGAGAAGCCATTCGTCAAGGAAGTGGATCCTCTAGTAACCATGGACTGCCCGATGCTGGAGTATTAGGAAAAACCCACAAATACATTCAGGGTAAATCTATTAATACAGAAGCAACCCAAATCCTTTTGGCTACTCAGCTGACTTGTCTGCTGATTGAATCACCATGTGTTTGGTCGGCATATTAAATGCATCAGTCGACCTGAAGGAACTTACTTCGTGTTGAAGAACATAAGTGTGGTAAGCAGGGTGGCCGGGGAGTGGGCACCCAGCTGCTTGCACTCCCATAGCATTTCTTCCGTCACATGGCTGGGAATGACAAAACCTGAAGGGAGAATTGAGGTTACAAACTTCTGTAGCCAATGTGGTTTATTTGCTTGCAACTGCACATTTTTTATCTCAGCACAAACAAGACATAAAAAGATTGCCACAAAACAAAACAACAAAAGACAACACACATTTGAAACCGCTATAAAGCCAGTCCAGTTATCAGAACTTGTCAACAGAATGTGGGCTCTGTACGCTTTCCCTTTAACCGAAAATCTTAAAACAATAAAAAACCCAAGGGAATCAACCTCCTAGCGCAGTTCCAGAGGTCCTCGCAGTACAAAGCTGAAGGCTACATGAACCACAGGAAGCTGTGGCCATGCAAATCCTGTGCTGCTTCTTTGTAGTGGCCTGAGTGAAATTGAATTGGCCAGGGCACAGGCACAAAGTTCGGGGATTGCTGGGGAGGATTGTGGGATTGCTGGTTCCCATTAAAAAAACACATTCAGGAACGGAGGCACCCATTGTTTATAAAGGGTTCTGGCCATACAAAGCCCAGCCCCCCCGACAGCCAGAAGTGAAGCTCCCAGCTTCAAACCAGAGCTGCGGGGGACTGATCAGCAGCGCGAAAGCAGCAGTAATGTAAGCAGATCTCCTAGTTACTACTTGGACTGCCCAACACTGGATAGAATATTAGGAAAAGTCCACACTGGTGGATTTTCCTTAAACAGTACTGTGCATTCAAGGCACCAAGCAGCTCACTAGAAGCCTGCCCCAAGTGTCTCTAATTTCCTGCAGAGCAGGGTGGAAGCTGTAGCAAGGCTCCAACGTTTGCCCTTTTAATTATATTACTCTGTCCCTTGGTGCACTCAACCTAAACAAGCATGGCAAGCCACAGTGGTCCCACAGATGTATCTCACTACAGCAGGGTGTGCTCACGATTCATGAAGCTGTAACTTGACATGCCCTTTCCTAGTTCAGCCACAAGACAGAAATTAAAGCAAAGTAAGTGGCTTTACTAATAACACATTAGCCATCAACACATAATCAGAGATTTTGCGATGCTTTGAAATGGACCATTTACACTGTTCCAGGGGAAAAAGGTGGGAGAAAGTTCATGTTTGCCTGGACATAGACTTTAAATTTAGCTTGTGGAGTTTTATTTTAGAAGCCTGTAGCAAAGTGAAAATACAATTCTGTGAAATGCTCACCTGTAGAATTGATATTATTTGTATACAGTACGTCCTGCTCCAGATATAATACTTACACTTGGGTTATCCTCCGCCAGATGGCGCTGCACTGCAGAGACATGCAAAACAGGCTCCTCCCGGCCCTTCAAATACCCAGGGACCTCCCACAAATCCCCAGCATTGAAAAGCAGTGAACAAGAAGCCGGGAGAATTAAACCACCCAGAACAACTGGTAATGATAACAATGATAACAATCACCATACAGGGGATCCAGAATAATGCAAAAACCAGGGTGGGGTGGAGCAGGACATACTGTATACAAATAATATCAATTCTACAGGTGAGCATTTCACAGAATTGTATTATTCTTAGTATACAGTACGTCCTGCTCCAGATATAATACTTACACTTGGGACATCCAATAGTAGTGTCCATAAAGTAGGGTGGGATCCCCCAACAAAAGGTGACATCAGGCAGTTTAAACCACTGCCGCCTGCAAAACCTTGCGGCCAAAAACGGCATCAGCTGGGGCCCCAACATCAACCTTGTAAAACTTTGAAAAGGTATGAACAGAAGACCAAGTAGCGGCCTTGCAAACTTGTTCAACAGAAGCCTGGTGCTGGAAGGCCCAAGAGGCACCAATAGCACGAGTAGAATGAGCAGTAAGACGGAAGGGGGGACTCTTCCCCTTAGCAGAGTAGGCCTGAATTACAGCCTGACGAATCCAGTTGGTAATAGTAGACTTGGCCGGAGCCAAACCCTTCCTAGGACCAGAAGGGACCACAAAAAGAGCATCAGTCTCCCTGAAGGCCGCAGTGACTACCAGGCACTTCAGACACCTGACCACATCCAAAGAATGCAGAACCCTTTGCTTAGCGTTGCTAGGATTAGGACACAATGAAGGAAGAATATCCTGATTCAAATGAAAAGCAGACACCACCTTTGGCAGAAAGTCTGGCTTAAAGCGGAACACCACCTTGTCCTGGTGTCTCTCGTAGTATGGGGGCTGAATAGACAGAGCCGCCAGCTCAGACACACGCCTGACCGAAGTAATAGCCACCAGAAAAACAAATTTGAGGGTAAGTACAGCCAGAGCAGCATCCTGAATAGGCTCAAAGGGAGCACCCTGCAAGGCAGACAAAACCAGGTTCAAGTCCCAAACACTTTCCAGGGCAATCTTGCGCAGAACCCTGCCCAGCAGGGGGAACGGGGGAAGACATACAGGAGCCGAAATTTCTTCCATGACATTGACAGAGCGTCTGTGGCCAAGGCCAAAGGATCCTGAGACAGGGAGACAAAGGCCGGGAGCTTGTGATTGTGATGGGATGCAAACAGATCCACATCCGGTAGGCCCCACCGGTAACACAGGGACTGGAATACCCTGTTGCAGAGGGACCACTCCCCCTGACAGGAAGTCCCCCTGCTCAGAGAGTCTGCTAGAAGATTCTCTACCCCCGGGATATAAACAGCCGAAATGCATTGAACATTGGCCTCCGCCCATGTCAGAATCCGCGACACTTCCTGGAGGGCACCCTTGCTCCGGGTCCCTCCCTGATGGTTGATGTAGGCAACCGCCATCCTGTTGTCTGAGCGCACCTGAACAGACAGTCCCTGCAGGTGATCGGTCAACTGCTCCAGAACCAACCTGACCGCCCGAAGTTCCAGAATGTTGATGGGTAAATGGGCTCCTGAGGGCCCCACCTCCCCTGGAACCTCAGGGACTTCCAGAATCCCCCCCCCAACCTGACAGACTGGCATCCGTGGTGACCGTCTCCCAGGAGGGAGCTAGAAAGGACCTGCCCTTTAGCAAGTTCTTGTGGTCTAGCCACCACGAGAGGGACCTTACAACCGATGGGGGAAGCACACAAACCCCGTCCAAGGACGCGGGGCCTTGTCCCATACTGATAGGAGGTGAAGCTGCAGAGGCCTCAAATGGAACTGAGCAAAGGGTACCGCCTTGAAGCTCGCCACCATCAGGCCCACCAGCTGCATTCCCTGCCTGAGGGAGAGCAGGGGGCAAGAGAGCAGGGACCGCACCTGCGCAGTCAGAGCTCCCACCTTCTGTTGGGGAAGGAATATTCGTGACTGAACCGTATACAGAATCATCCCCAGGAATGGGGTCACCGACGAAGGGGACAGAGAGGACTTGGGATGATTGATCACCCAGCCGAAGGACTCCAAGGTGGACACCACCAGCTGAGTGTCCAGCTCCGCCTGCTGTAGAGGCCATGAGGCGACGAGGATGTCGTCCAGGTAGGGCAGCACTTGAATGCCCCCTGACCTTATCAAAGACATCACCCCTGCCAGCACCTTGGTGAACACTCTGGGAGCTGAAGTGAGGCCAAACGGTAGGGCCACAAATTGGTAATGTTGATCTTTCAACGCGAATCTGAGAAACCTTTGATGTCCCGGGAACACAGGGATGTG
The DNA here is from genome assembly GCA_027917425.1 of Gastrophryne carolinensis. Taxonomy (NCBI): domain Eukaryota; kingdom Metazoa; phylum Chordata; class Amphibia; order Anura; family Microhylidae; genus Gastrophryne; species Gastrophryne carolinensis. Next base: position 237,362,489 of record CM051235.1, on the reverse strand, counting down.
AAGGTAAGCATCTTTGATGTCCACAGACGTCATAAAATCCTGTGGGCGCAGAGAGCCAACGGCCGAGCGTTTCCGCGCGAAAGCGCTTGTTCTTGACAAATTTGTTGAGGATCTTTAAATCCAGAATGGGCCTGACTGACCCATCTCTCTTGGGTACTGTGAAAAGGTTGGAATAGAACCCCTCTCCCAATTCTCTCAAGGGGACCCTGCAAATAACTCCCAGATCCAGAAGTCCTTGCACTGCCTGCATCAGGACCTGAGCTGATACCGGGTCCTGGGGGATCCGGGACCTGATGAATCTTGAGGGGGGCCACACAGCAAACTATCGTGTAGCCAGAGGTAACTACCTCCTGAATCCACCGGTCTGAGACTTGGCGCCTCCAGACGTGCGCAAAGTGCTGTAGCCGTCCCCCCACCCTGGCGGGGGAGGGCGCCCCATCATGCCTGAGGGGTCTTGGGAGGGCAACTGGTCTGGGCCGTCAAGTGCATTCCTGACCATGGCCCTGAGCGCCACAGCAGTAATGGCCAAAGCGCAGACTGGGCGCAGCGCCGCCCCTCCAAACGCAAAGGCATGGCACGCCAATTGGTCGATGCGTCGGTCCTCAGAATCCTGCAGCGTAGTAGTGTCGGGGAAGTGCATAATAGAGGTGTTAGACAGCCCTAGAATAGGAGCATCGACCTCGGGGGGCGATTACCAGCACTTGACCATATCAGCAGGAAATGGATACTTCCTGTCCAAACTCTTAGGGATCCCGGGAAGTGGTGCGGTGGCCTTGTGCGCTAGAGTACTAGCAAGCAATTTTTCAACACTGGCCAGTCTAGTAGCCACATCAGGATGATGGGGGTTAGACTCAGGCTTGGGGGAGTAGGTGAAGTGAGGTGAGGTGCAGGCCCAGCCACAGGAGGGGCGGGAAGTACCATTAGTGCCTGCTGTGCACAAGGGACGCAGACCTGTGCATTGTCACCGCTGATAGGCGAGACCCCACAAGCTACACACAGCCGGGCTTGTCCCGAGGGAACCCCGTTCACAATATCCTGGGATGCCTCCATATGGTGATTAATAGGCACAATAGGCCAGTAGGGATTGACGCTATAAGCTACCCTGGATGCCCCAAGGACCCACAGGGAAGTGGGAGTAATTATACTAGGTCCAACTGGCAATTACACTGGGCCGGGAGAAGCCACTGGATTCGACCGTCTGAAAGACATAATGGGAATAGGGATGTCAGAGCCATGCGCAGTAAGCAAGAATGATGAAAATCGCCTGCAAGGGCACTTACAGACCGAGGGAGGAGGAGGACCGTTACCACGCGTGCGACGAGCCTCTAAATGGCGCCAAGCGAACCTCGAAGGGCGAGCCGGAGCGGGCTGCGACGCGGAGTGCGCCAAGCCAGGTCCCCGCCCCCCCGAAGAGCGCGAAGCTCTGAGGCAGTAGTCAACGCAGACAAGAAAAACGCAAGTGTATGACACACTTAGAAAAAAAGGTGTTTGCCAATGAAGACGCCGCAGCGTCTGAGGCGACACTCGCGCGGCGGCGGCAGATAGACAATAAAAGGCAAACAGTGCGGCTCTGACATCAGGTGTATAAGTCAAGGACAATACTAAGGCCATAACATGTAACTCAATACACTAAGACCACCACACACACACACACCCCCCCTTTCTTTCCCCCCGAGCTACAGGGGGAACGAGGGAGGATAGCGACCCTTTGAACAGGGTCCACCACTACACGGGGTATGGGGCAATAATGTGGGAGGGGCATCCACTAGAGGCTCACCATCAGCCTAAACCGCCTACCCTTTGGTGGGGGACTGCGGTGGAGCATGGCTCCATGAGCACAAGTGGTGCTGCCTACCTTCACCCGACCAGCACAGCCCAGGCTGGGAGGCACATCAAGAAGAGGACGGGTGGGAGTAGTCCAACAGGGCCGCAGGCTTTAATAGCCCCGCTCACCTGCGAGAGAGTGATACTTCATGTCTTCGCAGTCAGCACTGCAGAGAAATCTGGGGATTTGTGGGAGGTCCCTGGGTATTTGAAGGGCCGGGAGGAGCCTGTTTTGCATGTCTCTGCAGTGCAGCGCCATCTGGCGGAGGAAAACCCAAGTGTAAGTATTATATCTGGAGCAGGACGTACTGTATACTAAGAATATACAGAAGCTACCAGTGTGGACTTAAAACATATGTTCAGATAGGAATCCCAGAATGCTTGTTGCAGGTTAGAGATTCAAACTCTGAAGCTTGAGAAGCAGCTCAGGAGAGATTTTTCTCTATCCTATCCTGGGTTTTGTTCTGTGCCTCGGAGGCTTCTCAAGTTGGAGTGCTTGACTGTGTGAACCCCCCCCCCCCCCCCCCCAGAACACTGTAAAACTCAATTCTTCCCATTCCTACGGCGCACTCATATGTGGGTCTTGTCCAATCAAAGCCATTTGCCGTGCATATATAATGCTCGGCAACTGGCTCCGTTTACATGTAAAGCTTTAGAAATCGGGAGCTCAAGTGGCCGCATCCCCAGCAGTGCGCGTTCACAGCCCAAATATGCGGGGATGCGACAGCCGAAGGTTTACATTGCTTAGGTACACATCATTCCTCTATACAGATAACCAGGTGCTGGAATATAGCAACACTGCAAGCTTGACAAGTTTCTTGTAACTTCCCATACCTCAAGCAAAGTCACTCAATTGTTAGCGCCTCAGGTGTAGAATGACTAAGCATGGCTATTGCGGCGGTACATACAAATCATGTTGGATTAAAGCATCGCCACAAAACCTTTACATTCGTACTTTTTTTTTTGGGGGGGGGGGGGGGGTCATTTCTTGGCCTGGTCTACACAAATAATGAAGCTTTATTATGTTCTTACCAAGTGAGGTGACTCGAGGCTGATATGTCTTTAAAACATGATGGAGACATTCGGTGAACTTAAGGTAATATGGATCGGAAAATATATCATCTACTCTCCCATTCTCACAAAGGTACTGAAAGAAAAAGCACATGAACTCAGTATGCATTTAATATTAAAGCATATCTATAGTCAAAATACCCCCCAAGGCATGCCAGGTTGTGATTCCTTTACAGTTACAAATTCTTATGAAGACAAAAATTAGGCACTGTATGGCGGGGGAAAGAAAAAAATACAATTCTGTGATTACTCACCTGTAGAATTGGTATTGGAGTAAGGGACCCTGAGTGAGCAAGTCTGGCACCCTGGCAGAATGTACTGATCTACTGCCAGCTGCACCAGAATTGCTGGCACCCCCTCCAGAGCAATCTTGCGCAGAACCCTGCCCAGCAGGGGGAATGGAGGAAAGACATACAGGAGCTGAAAGTCCTGCCATGACATTGCTAGGGCCAAGGCCAGAGGATCCTGGGACAGGGAGACAAAGGCTGGGAGATTGTGACGGGCTGCAAACAGAGCCACATCTGGTTGGCCCCAACTGTGACACAGAGATTGGAACACCCTGCTGCATAGGGACCTCAGAGAGTCTGCCTGCAGATTTTCCACCCCCGGGATGTACACCGCTGATATGCAGGGAACATTGGTCTCCGCCCAGGTCAGGATCAGAGACCCTTCCTGGAGGGCCCTCCTGCTCCGGGTCCCTCCCTGATGATTGATGTAGGCAACTGTCGTCTGGTTGTCCGAGCGCACCTGAACGGGCAGGCCCCGAAGGTGAGTAGTCAACTGGGCCAGAACTAACCTGATTTCCCGCAGTTCCAGAATGTTGATAGGTGTGTGGGCCTCCTGAGGGCCTCACCTCCCTTGGAACTGCAGGGACTTCCAGAAACCCCCCTTCAACCTTACAGACTGGCATCCGTGGTGACTGTCTCCCAGGAGGGGGTCACAAAGGATCTGCCTCCCAACAGGTTCCTGGAGTCCAGCCACCACAAGAGGGACCACCTGACCAGGGGGGAAGCGCAAAGACCCGGTCCAGGGACGCAGGGTCCTTGTCCCATACTGACAAGTGGTGGAGTTGCAGAGGCCTCAAGTGGAACTGAGCATAAGGGACCGCCTCGAAGCACGCCACCATCAGGCCCACCAGCTGCATTCCTTGCCTGATGGAGGGATGACGACAAGATAGCAGGAACTGGGCCTGCGCAATCAGACTGTCCACTTTCTGCTGAGGAAGAAAAATCCTTGCCTGAACTGTATCCAGATTCATTCCCAGGAATGAAGTCATCAAGGAGGGAGACAGAGAAGACATGGGATGGTTGAGCACCCAGCCAAATTACTCCAGGGTGGACACTACCAGCTGAGTATCCAACTCTCCCTGATGTAGGGACTGGGAAGTGATGAGAATGTCGTCCAGGTAGGGCAGCACGCGGATGCCCTGAAACCTGAGCAGAGACATCACTCCTGCCAGCACCTTGGTGAACACCCTTGGAGCTGAAGTGAGACCAAAAGGCAATGCCACAAATTGGTAGTGTTGATCCTCCAGAGCGAACCTGAGGAACCTTTGGAAATACAGGAATATGAAGGTAAGCATCTTTGATGTCCACAGACGTCATGAAATCCCCTGGGTGCAGGGAACTGATGGCAGAGCGCAGAGTTTCCATGCGAAAACGCCTGCCCCTGACAAATTTGTTGAGGATCTTCAAGTCCAGGATAGGCCTGACTGACCCTTCTTTTTTGGGCACGGTGAAGAGGTTGGAATAGAAGCCCTTGCCCCTTTCTCTTAAAGGGACCTTGCAGATGACCCCCAGCTCCAGAAGGCGCTGCACCGCCTGCACTAGATCCTGAGCTGACACAGGGTCCTGAGAAATCCGGGATCTGATGAACCTTGGGGGGGGGGGGGGCAGGCAGCCTCCAGACGTGAGCAAAGTGATGAAGCCGTCCCCCCACCCGGATGGGTGAGGGCGCCCCTCAATGCCTGAGGGGGCTTGGGAGAGGACTTAAGATTGGAGCCCCAGGAGGAGCCAGGACGTCCACGTCCTCTGCCCCTACCCTAGAAGTCTCCTCGGGCCCCAGTAAAGGAAACCTCCCTCCCTTGTCTAGCACCACGGTAGGGGGAGGAAAAGGAGCCCTGACCCTGAAAGGGCCGAGACTGCCGCCTGCTCTGGGGTAACCTGCCTCCCTTAGCAAACAGGTCCAGGCGTTCCCCAAACAGGCATAGTCCTTTGAAGGGAAAACCAGTGAGGGCTTTCTTGGCAGCATGGTCAGCAGCCCACTGGCGCAGCCAAACCGAGCGGCGTATAGCCACCACAAGGGCAGAGGTTCTGCCACACATTCTAATGGTGTCATCCAAGGCAGAGAGGACATAGGTCACAAAAACATCACAACTAGAGAGTGTATTAAACTCCTCCCTAGACACATTAGGGGCACCATCAAGGATACTTCTGAGCAGGGTCCTAATAGCCACAGCCATAATGGCAGAGGCACAGACCAGGCGCAGCGCCGTCCCCACACATGCAAAGGCATGGAACGCCAGCTGATCAATGTGCCGGTCCTCAGCATCCCGCAGGGTAGTAGAGTCAGGGGAGTGCATGACAGAGGTGTTAGATAACCCTAGCACAGAGGCATCCACTTCAGGAGGGGATGACCAACACTTCACCACATCAGCAGGAAATGGATACTTCCTATCCCAAGGTTATTAAAATGGGCTGTTCAGGAAATTCCAAGCGTAACTTAGCAGTATAGCTCCCCTTCCTCCAAAGGGGTATAGCCAGACAGTTCCAAAAACTCATCAGCTTCCATAGGGAAAAGAGTGACATCAGGCGTTAAGTGCCGCTTTTTTGCAGAGGCCTTACGCGCCAAGGTATTAGCAATCAACTTCTCAACACTAGCCAGTCTGGAAGACACATCAGGCTGAGAATCCCCACTTGTATGTAACTCAGTGGGAGTGAGATTTAAGCTTGGGGGAGTAGGTGAAGTTATACGAGGTGCAGGCCCAGCCACTGGAAAACCAGGCTGCAGCGCAAGCACCTGCTGGGTGCAAGGTACACAGACCCGCACATTGTCAGCGCTAATAGGGGACACCCCACAAGCTACACACAGCCGGGCTTGTCCCGAAGGAACCCCATTATCCTGACACCCATATGGTGATTATAGCGGCACAATAGGCCGATAGGGATTGACGCTATAAAAGCAACCCGGGATGCCCCAATAACCCGCTAAGGAAGTGGGAGTAATTAACACTAGGCCTCACAAGTAAATAAACTAAATGGAGGGAGTAGGGCCGGGAGAAGCCAAGAGGATTCGGCCCATCTGAAAGACATAAGCAAAGGGGAGCCGTAAGTGACATGTAAATGACAACGTTAAATAAAGCCACCCGCGAGGGCACTCACGGACCGCGGTAGGTAGATGCCTGTCACGTAGCAGCCGGAACCAAGAAAAAAAATGGCGTCGGGTATACCTCAAGGGGCGGGCCGCAGGGACAGTGACGCGGAACGTGCCAAAAGTGGGCCCCGCCCCCTCCGAAGAGCGTGAAGCCGTACACGTGACAAGCAGCCAATAACGGCGCACCAGCGCCTGAGGTAACGCCGCCGCCAAGCGCGGAACACAGTGGAAGCGCGCGCGGCGGCAAATTTAAGACGACAATTAGTGCAAACAAGTCAGCGCGGCGACTGCCACCAATAACATAATACAGTGAAGCACAAAGCTAAAGCACATACACCCCCCCCCTCCCCCGAGGGCTACAAGGGAGAGCAAGGGAGGACAGCGGCCACTTAACAGGACCCACCAATAGACAGGGGCAATAGGGCGGGAGGGGCATCCCATAGAGGCTCACCATATGCCTACCCTTTGGTGGGGGATTGTGGTGGAGCAGCGCTCCTAAGCACCTCACAGCGGTGCTGCCTACCATCACCCGACCAGCACAGCCAAGGCTGGGAGGCAAATTACTAATGCAACGGGTGGGAATAGTCCTACAGGGCCGCAGGCTAATAGCCCCCCTCACCTGCGTGAAGAGACAGCCATCTTCTTGTCCTTCGCAGTCCAGACTGCAGAGAAGATCTGGGGGATTGTGGGAGGTCCCTGGGTATTTGAGGGGCCGGGAGGAGCCTATTTTCGATGTCTCTGCAGTCCAGCGCCATCTGGCGGAGTAATACCCAAGTGTAAGTAATCTATCTGGAGCAGGACGTACTGTATACTAAGAATAGCTGCACATTGCAGATACACATCCTACTAGAGCGAGGGGCGGAGCCTGCATATGTTTAAATCCATCTATTCTCATATCTCCAACACAGGGCTCAGGGATAGTGTGAAATACAAATGTTATAGTACAATTGGGTCAATGTAAAATTTCAATCTGACAGCTGGATTAGAAAGGCATGTGGGGCCTTCTCCAGCAAAAAATACCATTTTGTGAGTACTCACCTGTAAAACGGATATTATGAGTGTGACATACACTCCGCTTCCACAGTCATGACATCTGGGTATTCTCCAGTAGAGGGCGAACTTCTGCAGAGATGAATGCAAAAAAAGGAGCTCCTCCCGGTCCATAAATACCTGGGACCTCCCACTAATTCCCCAGTTTAAGATAGCAGTAAGGGGACCAGGAAGAACCAATTATAACAATACTTACAACATAAACAATGGTTCACCATATAAAGGATCCGGAATACCAGAAGGGTGGGGTGAAGCGGAGTGTATGTCATACTCATAATATCCGTTTTACAGGTGAGTACTCACAAAACGGTATTATTTCAAGTGTGACATACACTCCGCTTCCACAGTCATGACATCTGGGACATCCAATAGCAGTGTCCGTCAAGGGTGGGAACCAAAAACAGTAAAAGAATGCACCTACTTAAACCACTGCAGCTTGCAGAACCTTGCGGCCAAAAACAGCATCCGCTGAAGCCTGCACATCAACCTTGTAAAACTTGGAAAAAGTATGAACAGAAGACCAAGTAGCAGCCTTACAAACTTGTTCAACAGAAGCCTGGTGCTGAAAAGCCCAGGACGCACCAACAGCACGAGTAGAATGCGCAGTGACCTTAAAAGGGGGGAGTCCTCCCCTCAGCAGAATAGGCCCCAACAATGGCCTGACAAATCCATTTGCTAATGGTAGACTTGGCGGGCGCCACACCTTTCCTGGGCCCGCAGAGCACCACGAAAAAGGCGGACGGAAGAAGTAGTCACCAAATTTAACATAGCAAACATCCAAATTGTGCAGGACCCTCTCCTTGTCATTGCTAGGCTTAGGACACAAGGAAGGGAGAACAATATCCTGATTGAGATGGAAGGCAAATACCACCTTAGGAAGGAAATCTGGTGTCTTTCAAAGTAAGGGGCCTGAATTGACAGAGCCGCCAACTCAGACACGCCGAACAGAGGTAATAGCCACCAAGAAGGCAACCTTTTGAGTGAAAACAGAAAGAGCAATTTCCTGTAACGGCTCAAAAGGAGGACCCTGGAGAGCCGAAAGAACCAAATTCAAATCCCAAACAGGAACCAAAGCTTTCCGAGGGGGCCGAACATGATTAACCCCCTGGAAAAAAGTCTTAACCAGCGGGTGTAAGGCAAAAGATCTTTGGAAGAAAACAGCCGAGACCTGCCCTTTCAAGGTACTAAGCTGGAACCCAAGATCCAGACCGTGCTGAAGAAACTCCAAAAACCTAGGAATCGAAAACACCCTGCTAGGCAAGGCCCTTGCACCACCCCACCCCAGTCAATATAGGACTGCCAAGTCCTACAGTAAATGCCAGAAGAGGACCGCTTCCTAGCTCTAAGCAAAGTCTGAACAACAGCCTCAGACAAACCTTCCTCCTTCAGGAGGAAGGTTTCAGCAGCCAAGCTGTCAAAGCCAGCAGAAGCCAGCTAGGTTTCTCCTATTCCCTAAGGATCAATGCATCAAAGTGACCTTGGGTAGGGAACTCCAACGAGGCGTGTGGGAACCAAAAAATTCCCCTTTTTTGAGAGGGGGCGCCTCAGGCGGGGCAATATCCAAATCCCAACATCAGCATCACAAAACTGTACATCGTCAGCCTCAGACTCCTCATACAATTCCCCCTCCTCTAACGGGTAATAATCCGACCAATCAAGGGAATCATCATCAACATCCCAAGCCGCCTGGGCCGGCGACAAATGTCTCTTTTTAGCCTGGGCCTTCTTGCCCACCGCGCTAGCAATAAATTTCTCGATGTTGGCCAACCTAGCGCAAACATCAGAGTGCGACTCCCCGCTAACAACCATGTCACTTGGGGTACGGATAAGGCGGGAAGGGGAAGGCGATGAAGCGGGGGGAGCCGACCCAGAAGGCTGGGTACCCGACTGCCGCGTTATGGCCTTTTGTGCACATGGAATACAAATAAGCACATCATCACCTGTAAGGGATACCCCACAACCCACACATGGCCGGGAATGTCCCAAAGGGAGCCTGAATCCGGTATCCTGCAGAGCCTCCATATGGTGATTTTTTAGGGTCAGTCGCAAGACCGTAGGGGATTTATGCTGTAAGCAACACAGGATGCCCCTTTAAAGTCCCAGTGGGAGGATTTTTAGTGAGCAATTTAAGTCTAGGGACTCAAGGACCAGGAGAAAACCCCTTAAAATGCACACACACCAAAACAATCTGAAAAACATAATGAAGGGATAACAGTCAAAAATAAATGAATATATCTACACCTATACCGGAAGAATTGCATATATACAAGCAAAAGAAGTATAACAAGGGGGCCCCCCGCGGCAAGGGGGGCCCCCACGTAAGCTAAGGAAGGGGCCATCAGGCACTTACAGACCGGAAAAACCGCAGCAACAGCAGCAGAGCGCCAAAATGGCCACCGGCACCGAGCCTCATGTGAATAAGGGAAGGAGAAGGGGGGGCGGGCCAGCGCAGATCGCACGCTCGTCCGGCCACGCCCCCCTCCCAGAACGACAGGCAATGCGGATCCCAGCCGTGGGCTGGCCGCATCAGAGCGCCAAAAAGAGGGGGAGGGGTGACCGCCCCCCGACGCGGCCTGAGGGGGAGAAGTTCCCCAGGCTGAACCATCAATAAGAAAAAACGACTGTCAGCACAAGGCACACAAAAAACAGTCAGCACCAAACACTCCTGTGCACACACAACACTCACACTGCCTGTACAATAAATGAGAAGAGCCAACCCCCCCCCCCCCCCAGAATTGCTGGCGCCCCCTCTAGTGCCAACCTGCACACCACCATGCCCACCATAGGGAACAGGGTACAGGAACCCCAGATCCCTCCAGCTCAGAGACACGGCATCCACTGCCAGAGCATCCCGCGAGAGAGACACAAACGCTGGAAGCTTGTGATTGTGACGAGAGGCAAAGAGATCCACCTCCGGAGTCCCCCCACTTGTGGCAAAGTGACCGAAAACCTTGGGATTGAGACCATTCCCCCCGGCGAGACGAGCACCTGCTCAGTGAGTCCGCCTCCGTGTTCTCCACACCCGGAATGTACACCGCCGAAATGCATGGGACACTGCTCTTCGCCCAAGCAAGAATCAAGGACACTTCCCTGAGGGCACTCCTGGTGATTGATGTAGGCGACTGCCGTCCGATTGTCCGACCGAACTTGAACCGGTAAGCCCTGCAACTGAAGAGTCAAGTGAGACAGAACCAACCTGACGGCTCTCAGCTCCAAAACATCGATGGGATGGTGAGCCTCCTGAGGCCCCCACAGTCCCTGAAACTGAAGATCCTTCCAGAAACCCCCCCCCCCCCAACCTTAAAGGCTGGCATCCGTGGTGACTGTCTCCCAACGAGGGGTCAGAAAGCACCTGCCCCTCATCAGATTGCTTGGTTCCAGCCACCAACGAAGGGAATGTCGAACCTTGGGGGGACATCAGAAAAGACTGATCCAATGACAGTGGACACCTGTCCCAAGCCGCTAAAAGATGGAGCTGGAGCGTCCTTGTGTGAAACTGAGCAAAGGGAACCGCCTCGAAGGAAGCCACCATCAATCCCACCAGTCTCATCACCAGCCGGATGGACGGGCGAGATTCGGACAGAAGAAGCTGAATCAACTCCTGAATCAACAGAACCTTGGGTCGAGGGAGGAACACCCTGGTCTGAGAAGTATCCAGAGACATTCTCAGAAAAGACACCACCCTGGACGGGGAGAGAGAGGACTTGGGATAGTTAATTACCCAGCCGAATCTCTCCAGAGTGGATACCACAGCTCTGGTGTCTAGCTCCGCTTGGCTGTGAGAGGATGCCATAATGAGAAGGTCGTCCAGATATGGCACGATGCGAATACCCTGGGCTCTGGAGGAGGGCCATCACCCCTGCCAGCACCTTGGTGAAAACCCTTGGAGCCGAGGTAAGGCCGAACGGAAGGGCCACAAACTGAAAATGCAGATTTTCCACCACAAACCTGAGAAATCTCTGGTGTGCCAGGAAAATATGAACATGCAGATAAGCATCCTTGATGTCTATGGACGTCATGAAGTCCCCCTGACTAAGAGAATTGATGGCTGAGCGCAGCGTTTCCATGCGGAACTTCCGGGGAAAGATAAACCTGTTGAGAAGCTTCAGATCCAAGATGGGACGAACGGAGCCGTCCTTCTTGGGCACCGTGAACAGATTGGAATAGTAGCCCAGGCCCCTTTCCAAGGAAGGCACCGGACAAATGACAGCCATGTCCAAAAGATTCTTTACTGCCGCCCGGAGCCCCTGCACGGCCAGAGGGTCCAAAGGCACCCGAGACCTGAAGAATCTGGGAGTGGGCCGGATCTCGAACTCCAGCTTGTAACCGGAAGACACCACTTCCAGAATCCATCTGTCCGAGACCTCCTGGTCCCAGACCTGGAAGAAGTGTCGCAGCCGTCCCCCCACCCGCAAGGGTGAGGGCGCCCCCTCACTGCCGAGCTGGCTTGGCAGCTGGCTTGGGTTTGGAACCCCAGGTGTGACCTAGACGGGCACGTCCTCTGCCCCTGTTCCAGGAATCACCTCTGGAGGAAGAGAGGGCCAATCCCCTGCCAGCTCTGGCCACACGAAAGGAAGGGTTAAAGGGGGCCGCCCCCCGAAAGGGAGGACACTGCTTCTTTCGCTGAGGTAACTTACCTCCTTTCACAACCGAATCCAATTTTTCTCCAAAAAGCCGCAACCCCACGAAGGGAAGAGCCGTAAGCGACTTCTTAGCCACGAAATCAGCCGCCCACTGGTGCAACCAAACCGACCGCCGAATAGCCACAAGCAAGGCCGACGTTCTACTACACATCACCATGGTGTCATCCAGGGCGGCTAACACAAAGGACATGAACAACTCGCACCTCTTAAAGTGGACCAACACCCAGGATTTTGACTATCCTGGGTCTTGGTCCACTTCGGTGGGGCACCCCCGATCGGGGTGCCCCGCTGTGTGAAACCCCCCCGAACCCCCCGAAAAACTCACCTCTCCCCGCTCCCAGCACCGACGGACAAGCGGCTTCTCTGCCGCCGCCTCCCGCGCGTCACGCCTAGAGGGGCGCGAGGGAGGCGGCCGGCCGCCGAAGATAAGGTAAGGGGTTTGGGGGGGTTTCACCCCGTGGGACATCCCGATCTCGGATGTCCCGCGGGGAGGGAGGTGATCGGCCCGGGAATCTTATAGATTCCCGGGCCGATCACCCGTGGGTGTTGGTCCACTTTAAGGGCGGTGAACTCATCACTAGCGGGTCAAGCCTGGAAGTAGTCAACAGGTCCCTAACAACCGACCTGGTAGCTACCGCCAAAAGTGCCGAAGCACAAACCGGCAGCACTGGCAAAGCCGTGACAAGCCATCTGATCAATGCCCATGTCCTCACCATCTTTTAAGGTGGTGGAGTCAGGAGAATGCAAAACAGAAGAATTAGACAACCCCAACACGGGGGCATCAACCCCGGGAGGGGACGACCAGCGCTTCACCGCGTCCACCGGGAACGGAGATTTCTTATCCCAGCCCTGAGGAACACCCGGAAGCAGAGTAGGCCTCTCCCATTCCTTAAGAATAATGCCATCAAAATGCTTTTGATTTGGGAATTCCAAGCACGGCTCAGAAGTCCCAAAGAACTCCCCCTTCTGTGGAGGAGTCTCCTCTGGGGGATAAATAGCCAGAACTTCGAAAAGATGACCCAGACACCTGGGACCCGGACTGCCGCGTTATAGCCTGCTGCGCACATGGTATACAAAGAAATACATCACCCCCCGTAAGGGATACCCCACACCCCATACACTGCCGGGATTGCCCCGAGGGGAGCCCAAGCCCGGTATCCTGGGAAGCCTCCATATGGTGATTTTATTGGTAGTCGCAATGACCAAGGGAATTACGCAATATAAGCAACCCGGGATGCCCCTACTATGTCCCGAGTGGTAGGATTTATTGTGAGCCCTAACCAAAAACCCAGGAGGACCCCTTTAATATCAAATAAAGGTCCACCTGAAAGACATAAGGCAAGGGCTGATCAACACACACACACACAATCAGGCCCACCAAATTATTTTTACAATATATATATATATTACACACATATATACACATCCATAACAAGCAGATAAAATGAAATAATGTAAAATATGGAGCCCACAGGGCGCTTACTATAATGGCGCCGACAGCAGAGCACGATGCAAAGCTGAGAGCAGATGAGGAAGAAGGAGGCGGGCCGGCGCGGTTCGCGTGTTGCACCCGACTCCGCCCCCCTCCCCTGACAGAACGCGGCTCCCGGCCAGTGGCCGGGCTCCGCAGCGTCGCCAGCAGCACAGGGCCGTAGGAGCGCGCCGAGCGCCCGACCACCCACACGGAACCTGAGGGGAAGAAGCTCCCCCAAGAAAACGCTGCCAGAAACGGCTGGCGCCGGCCAAGAGTGAACAGAAAAGCATGCAACAGTAAATAACACACACACCTCAATAACACCCACAGAGATAATTCACAAGGGAGAATGTGTGCGCTGCTCCCCGCCCCACTCCCCCCCCCCCCCCCAATAAGGGAGCAAACGGTGACCGGGAGAGGGGGAAACCCACTTAGAAGTGGAGGGGCCAGGGACGGGGCATCCCACTCCGGGAACACCAACCCGGACAGCCGCCTACCCCCTGGTATGGGGTCTCACAGCGGAGCAGAGCTCCTGAGCACCGTAAGGTGCCGTCTACCTGTGCCCGGACCAGCAGCCTAGGCTGGGAGGCAAGGGATACTTAAATAAAAGTGGGTCCAGGCAGGAATAGACCAACAAGAGGGCCGGGAGTTACCCCGGCTACCTGCAAGGAGGAGACATCCATCTTCTGACTTGCTAGCCGACTGCAGAGATAAAAGACTGGGGAATGAGTGGGAGGTCCCAGGTATTTATGGACCGGGAGGGGCTCCCTTTTTTCATTACATCTCTGCAAGATCGCCCTCTACAGGTCAGTATAACCCAAGTGTAATAACTATTCTGAAGCGGGGTGTGTGACATACTTAGAATATATCCTCCATGAGCTTCTGGCGCCCTTAAAAAACTCACTTATTCAGACAAGCATATAATCTGGCGTAACCAATCTTCTCAAGGGCGCACGCCACAAAGCTCAATACTGACTGTTTGTGATCCTTCCCCCTCGTCTTCACCCCTCTTCCTTTAGACTGTAAGCTCGCAAGGGCAGGGCTCTCTCCCCTATTGTATCTTGTATTCAGAATATACATTGTCAACTCTGTAAAACTGCATTTGAATTATTATATGTACCGTATGTTTCTACCCTGTCTGTAATTACTATTTTGTAAAGCGCTACGGAAGATGATGGCGCTATATAAATAAATAATAATAATAATAATAATAAAAGTCAGGAAAGCCTCCACATTTTACTTCAACTGGTATAGAGAAATAGAGAACCCTGGCCCGAATGGGGGTCTGACAGGCTCAAAAAAGCCGATACTGTATGTATGCAAAACCAGCCCCCCCCCCCCCCCCAGGAAACTAACAGGAAGAACAGAACAGGTGTTTGTGCTCACCTTTTGGATACAAAGAAAAATAAAATATAGCACATCCGAGTCATAGGGTTCCCCTTCTTCACTGCGAGCTTCTCTCGTCATAAAACATAAGCCATAGTTCAACTCTGCTACAGCTGAAGATATGAGGTCCTCCTGAAACCTTAACAACTGGCGTCCTTTAAAAGAAAACAAGGCACGAGATCACATGTGACTATCAAACCGGCAAAGCAGATCTATCACTCATTATCTGCACTGGGTTTCTGCGAAACCCCCCAGATCAGCACGTGCAGACTCTCCTCTTCCCAGTCCAACGTTGTCTGTGCGGGCTTCTACTCCAATCAGAGCTGCCCGCTGAAGGGACGTAATTAGCCAAGCAGCTCTGATTAGTGTGAATGGGAATGGGGAGCGAGAGCTGCCGCATCCCCTGCTGCCCGGCACCCCAGCCTATCTGAATGGGTGGGACAGGAGCGTGTACACACCCCGAGGATGCGGCTTCTCTCACTCCCCATTCACAACAATCAGAGCCGCCTTGTCGAATTACATCAGTTCAACGAGCGGATCTGATTGGACGAGAGCCTGCTCAAGTGCCGTTGGACAGAGGAAAGGCGAGTGATTACCAATGCCCTGGCGGGTTTCACACAGCGAAGTATCCCATTGTGGGATGCCCCAGGGGGAAGGCCAGCAGTCAACCATGGAACCTTTTAGATTTCAGGGCCAGGCCAAGTGGATTTTGTGCTGCTTTAAAGAGGAAAAAAAAACAAAACAGATTTTCACTCTTTGGTTTTCTCATGGTTGGGGCATCCCGACTTGGATGCCTCGCTGTGTGCATCCCGGGGATCACCCATAAACTCTTCTTTGCGGTGGTGTCCGTTGCATTCAGATTGTGAATAGCTGTGGGTGTGCCCACACCAGCCATTCACAAAGGCATAGTGAAGGCAAGTTGACTAGGTGATCCCCGGGGTGTCACACAGTGGACATCCCAGTACCCATAGACACAAGAGGTAGACCACCACTCCAAGAGTTGCTGTTCCTCTTTAAATAGACATTATTGGCCTATTTAAATGCACATTTTAGATGAAGATGGACATACTTCCTATTGGCGCTAATCGGTTTTGAGAGTCCTTTTCCAGCTCGGCATTCTTCGTCTTGGCCCAGTGCTTCCAGACCTCCAGCCCTTCTTCTGGCTTTAAGGCATTTGGTAGCATTAATTCTGGGGAAGGCTGTGGAGGGGGTTCAACCTCTGCAACGTGTACAGGTTGACTCTAAAACAAAACAATACACCAATTAGTCAGGCCAAACAACAAACAAACAATAAGGTCACTGATTTTTAAATGGCCCGAGCCAAGTGTCAGACATTCAAACCCAGCAACAACCTCTGTAATCTCAATCTAACATCTGAACAAAAACAGGTCTCAGTTGCATAAATTTGCTTGCGTGTTGAATCAAGGCACTGAGCGCGGCCCTACTTTAAGAGCCACAAATTTGTTACAGACACAGCAATGGATACAATGGGAGCTAGCTTACCCAAGGCTCCACCATAAGTACCCCTGCTGTTTGCATCCATCCAACAGAAACAAAGCAAAAAACATGACAGCTGCTCAAAAAGCAGCGCAAATAATCTAACCACCACCTTCAAATGGACATCAAGTCAAAGATGAGATAGAAACATAGATGGTTGACGGCAGGAGACCATACGGTCCATCTAGTTTGCCCTTATGTGTATACTGTATGTTCACTTTATCTTAAGATAGATGTATGCTTATTCCAGGTATGTTTCAATTCACTTACTGTTGATTTTTCAACTACCTCTGCTGGAAGTTAATTCCAAGCATCTACTACTCTTTCTGTAAAATATTTTCTAATGTTGCTCCTGAACTTCCCACTGATGAGCTTCAGGTTGTGTCCCCATGTCCGCTGTAATGCTAGAACCAACAGTCAAAAATGAATTAAATCAGACTAACTCAACAAACAGCCCTCATGCAACCCTCTGCAGGGCAATTTAGATTGTTGCATGTAAAAAAGAATTTACCTTTTTCTAACGACTACTGGGATAAACAGTGGGTGTGGCAATGTAATGCAAACACACTGATGAGTGTGAGGAGGGTGGAGAGCTGCAGAGAGGCAGCCAATCAGGCTGTCTGGACAAGGAGTGAGGTAATTCTGTTCTTGGTCCACTTAAGGTTGATTGAAGGACCAGGTCAGCGGGTTGGGGACTGAAAGCTGAATGAGGAAGTGATTTTCCTAACTAAGGAGATAGAAGAGGAAGTACAATGCTCAAGCCACTCAAGGAAAGGTAAGCTACTGATATTTATTTATTTAACTTGCCAGTCACTTAAATTTTCTTGTTAAAAACAATTCCCTCCTAGACCTTATTCAATCCTTTCATATATTTAAAGGTCTCAGTCATGTCCCCTCTCTCCCTTCTTTCCTCTAGACTGTACAAATTATATCTCTCCTGGTAAGTTTAAGTCCTGGTACCATTGTTGTTGCCTGCCTTTGGACCCGTTCAATTTGAATTATGTCTTTTGCAGATAAGGTCTCCGGAACTGACCTTTAGCTGTGGCCTCACCAGGGCTCTATTTAGCGGCATCACAACCTCCCTCTTTCTACTGGTGATGCCTCGGGCTATGCAGCCGAGCATCCTGCTGGTTTTTCCTACTGCCTGGCTACACTGTCTACTCATCTTGCAGCTTTCAGTGATTGCTATCCCTAAATCTCTCTCCTCCGCTGGCTAACACAGTACTAGCCATACAGTACAGAGAGCAGGAATTTCTTCTACCTAAGTGCATCATTTTACATTTAAAGACATTGAACTCCAGTGTTTTGACCATTTATCAAGTAAAGCTAAATACTTTTTCATGTTGCAGACACTCACCTTTGTATCATCAGCAAACTTTATTAAAACATATTAAAAGGATGGGGCCCAGGACAGAGCCTTGGGGTATACCACTTGTAACTAGAGTTTATTCGGATTGCATACCATTAACAACAACAACACTCCGATATCAGCCAATCAGAGATTGTGATCTAACTTCAATAACTTATCTATGAGCTCTTTATGTGGTACAGTGTCAAAGGCTTTGCTAAAATCCAGATAAGCGATATCCACAGCACCACCTTCATCCAATACTTGTGACGGGACCTAAAGTCATCCCGTCAGACAATCACCTTCAAGGATGCAAAAGTCAGGCATGGAGCCCGGTATGAGTCGGACAGGAAATCACTGCATACTGCAATAAAGCAAGTAGTCTATTGGAGCAAGTGCAGCGGTTCTGCTGTCCCCCATCGGATAGAGCTCAGTTAGGAAAAAATGGGCATCTCTCTAATAATACCATTTTGTGATTACTCATCTGTAAAATGGGTATTCTAAGTATGTCTCACACCTTCGGAAATATTCATTACACTTGGGTTATGTCCAGTAGAGGGCAAACTTCTGCAGAGATGAATAGAAAAAAAGAAGCCCCTCCCGGCCCATAAATACCTGGGACCTCCCACACATTTCCCAGTATAAGAAAGCATTAAGGGGACCAGGAAAAGCAAATAAATCTATGAGAAAAACAGTATCACCAAACAGAGGATCCAATATACAACTCAGGGTGGGGCGAAGCAGGGTGTGTGACATACTTATAATACCCATTTTACAGGTGAAGTATGTCTCACACCCGGCTTCGGAAATATTCATTACACTTGGGACATCCAATAGCAGTGTCCAAAAAGGGTGGGGATCCCAACAGGCAAAAGTGCACAAATGAAACCCCTGCCGCTTGTAGAATTTTGCGTCCAAAAACAGCAGCCGCTAAGGCCCGCACATCAACCTTATAAAAACTTGGAAAAGAAGACCAAGTAGCATCCGTACAAACTTGTACAACAGAAGCCTGGTGCTAAGAAGCCCAGGAAACCCCAACGAGTAGAAAGAGCAGTAATCTGAAAGGGGAACCCTCCCCTTGGCAATATAGGACCCAACAATGACCAGACATATCCATCTACTAATGGTAGACTCGACGGCGCCAAATCCTTAGGCCCAGAGGGCACCAAAAACAAGGCGTCCGTCCTACCGAAAAAAGAAGTAGCCACCAAATAGTACTTCATACAACAAACAATCATCCAAAAAGAGTGCAGGACCCTCTCCTTGTCATTGCTAGGCTTAGGACACAAGGAAGAGAGAACCACATCCTGAATGAGATGGAAAGCAGAGACCACTTTAGGTAGGAAATCCGGCTTAAAGCGGAAGACCACCTTGTCCTGGTGTCTCTCAAAGTAAGAGGCCTGAATATACAGAGCCGCCAACCCAGAAACACATCGAACAGAGGTAATAGCCACCAAAAGGGCAATCTTTGGTGTAAGCAAAGAAAATGCAAAATTCAAAACCCAAACAGGCACAAGGCTTTCGAGGGGGCCGCACGAGTGACCCCCTGGAAAAAAGCTTTAACCAAAGGACGAAGAACAAAGGACCTTAGAAGAAAACCACCAGGGCAGACCTGCCCTTTCAAGGTACTAAGCTGGAGCCCCAGACCGTGTTGAAGAAAGTCCAAAATCCTAGGGATCGAAAACACCCTGCAAAGCAAAGCCCTAGCCTCACACCAATCAATATAAAAGACCTCCACATCCTGTAGAAGATGTTAGAGGAAGATCACTTCCCAGCCCTAACAAGTGTCTGAATCACAGCATCAGACAAACCTTCTTCTATTAAGATGGAGGAGGTTTCAGCAGCCACACCGTCAAAGCCAGCGTTTGTAAATTGTGGTACGAACCAAACCTGTCTTGGCCACCCTGGGGTCACCAGAATTGCTGGCGCACCCTCTTGAGCCAGCTTGCGCACCGCCTTGCCCACCATGGAGAAGGGGGGAAAACTGGTACAGAAACCCCCAATCCCTCCAGGCAAGAGACATGGCATGCACTGCCAGGGCCAGAGGATCCTGAGACAGAGACACAAACGTTGGGAGCTTGTGATTGCGACGCGCGGCAAAGAGATCCACCTCCGGAGTCCCCCACTTGCAGAGGGACCGGAATACCTTGTGGTTGAGATATCATTCCCCTCGGCGAGAGGAACCCCCTGCTCGGGGAGTCCGCCTCCGTGTTTTCCACTCCCGGAAGGAATACCGCTGAGATGCATGGAACATTGCTCTCCATCCATGCGAGAATCAGAAACTTCCCTGAGGGCACTCCTGCTGCGAGTCCCTCCTTGGCGATTGATGTAAGCGACCGCAGTTCGATTGTCTGATCTAACCTGAACCGGTAAGCCCTGTAAGTGATGCGTCAAGCATGACAGAACCAACCGAACAGCTCTGAGCTCCAAGACATTGATGGGGGTGTGAACCTCCTGAGGACCCCACAAGCCCCTGGAACTGAAAATCCGTCCAGAGACCTCCCCAGCCCGACAGGCTGGCATCCGTGGTAACAGTCTCCCAACAAGCGGCCAGAAAGGATCTGCCCCTCATCAGATTGCTTGGTTCCAGCCCCCACTGAAGGGACTGCCGAACCCTGGGAGCCAGCAGAAAGGACTGATCCAAGGGCCGGGGACATCTGTCCCAGTTCAGCAATAGATGGAGTTGAAATGACCTCATGTGAAACTGAGCAAAGGGGACTGCCTCGAAGGAAGCCACCATCAATCCTACCAGTTTCATCCCTAGCCGGATAGAGGAGCGAGGATTGGCCAGGAGAACACGTATCAGATCTTGAACCCTCTGCACCTTTGGGTGAGGTAGGAACACTCTGGCCTGACTGGTATCCAGATTTATGCCCAGGAATGAGATCTCCCTTGATGGGGAGAGAAAAGACTTGGGGTGGTTGATCACCCATCCGAACCTTACCAGCGTCATCACCACCCTGGAGTCCAGCTCCGCCTGACATAGTGAAGAAGCCGTAATAAGCAGGTCGTCCAGATACGGCACAATGCGAATGCCCTGGGCTCTGAGAAGGGTCATTATGCCCGCCAGTACCTTGGTGAACCCTTGGTACCAAAGTCAACCCAAAGGGAGGGCCACAACTGAAAATACTGATCCCCCACCACAACCTGATAACTCTCTGGTGTGCTGGGTAGAATGGTACATGAAGGTAAACATCCTTGAAGTCTATAGATGTCACAAAATCCCCCTGACGAAGGGAATTGATGACTGAACGCAGAGTCTCCCTGCGTAACTTCTTGGTTCTGATGAACCTGTTGAGAAGCTTCAAATCCAGAATGGGTCTGATGGATCCATCCTTTTTGGGAACCGTGAAAAGGATGGAATAATAGCCCTGGCCTCTCCCTGAGAAAAGCACCGGGCATATCCATGTCCAGAAGATTTTGCACTGCCAACAGGAGCCCCGGCGCAGCCCAGGGGACCCGAGAACTGAGGAATCTGGGAGGAGGCCGGCACTCAAACTCCAGCTTGTACCCGGAAGAGACCACTTCCAAGATTCATTTGTCTATGACCTCCTGGGCCCAGACCAGGAAGAAGAGCCGCAGCCGTCCCCCCACTAGCAAGGGTGAGGGCGTCCCCTCATTGCTGAGCTGTCTTGGCAGCAGGCTTGGGCATGGAACCCCAGTTAAGGCCTGGACGTGTGCGTCCTCTGCCTCTGTTCCAGGAATCACCTCTGAAATTAGAGTAGACAAAGCCTCTGCCTGCTCTGGCACCGCGAAAGGAAGGATTGAAGGAGCCTGCCCCCCCGAAAGGGGCGACGCTGCTTCTTACGCTGAGGTAACTTTCCACCTTTCGCCACTGAATCCAATTTATCTCCGAACTGCCTCATACCCAGGAAGGGTAGCGCTGTTAATGATTTCTTAGCCGCAATGTCAGCCGCCCACTGGCGTAGCCAGACCGATCGGCGAATAGCCACCAGCAATGCCAAAGTTCTACTACACATAATCGCGTCAACAATAGCACATAAAACAAAGGTCACAAATAATTTACACCGCTTAAGGGCTGTGAATTCATCACTGGCCGGGTTAAGCTGGGAACCACTCAACAGGTCCCTAACCACAGACCTGGTAGCCACAGTCGCGAGCGCCGAGGCACAAACAGGCAGCAAAAACACAATACTGCTCCGCACCACTATTGATCTAAGGGTGTGCTGGTCATATACAGGTCCCAACCATTAATGGTATGGGATACATCTAGTTCCACCCATAGGGCATGACCCAAAACACCCCTCAAATATACCTGTATAATTAGACCGCAACAACCAGAATTTAAGTAAATTAATAAAAACCCTTTATTTACATATGGGTATTAATACAGCACTAGAACACACTTTTCACATTTAAAGTGGACCAACACCGAGAGGTGATCGGCCCAGAAATCTATAAGATTCCCGGGCCGATCACCTCCCACCCCGCGGGACATCAGAGATCGGGATGTCCCGCGGGGTGAAACCCCCCGAATCACCTACCTTCTCTTCCGCCGCCGCCGCCTCCCTCGCGCCCCTCTAGGCGTGCGCGCCCCTGCGCCGGCCGTCTGTGAATGGCCAGCACGGGCGCGCGCTGAAAGTGACGCGAGGGAGGCGGCGGCGGAAGCCGCTTGGACGTTCCTGTTCCCCGCCTGGACGTTGGCGGGGATTGGGCCGGGCAGTCATGTGGGAGCGGGGAGAGGTGAGTTTATTGGGGTTTCTGGGGGGTTTCACACAGCGGGGCACCCCCGATCGGGGTGCCCCGCCGAAGTGGACCAAAACCCAGGATAGTCAAAATCCTGGGTGTTGGTCCACTTTAAAAAACACACAATTAAAATAATCAGACCCCCTGGATAATATATGGACAATAATTCTTGTGTACTTAATTGATAAAAGATGTCCCTAGGGATACAGTATCATAGCTGTGAGCAACACTATGCAGTCCTATACATAGTGATTATAAGTGTCGTGCTATATCTAAAACAAAAACATTTAATACATGTGCAATTGATTATTACTTATCCATAACGTGTTAAAGTGGCAAGTGCCAAACTAAACTTTTATGTTTCAAAAAACTTTTTTAGGTGTCAGGTTGTATATATGAGTGATATCTATCAAAATAGTCATTGGCACTTTATTCAATTCTTATTTTGATAGATATCACTCATATATACAGCCTGACACCTAAAAAAGTTTTTTGAAACATAAAAGTTTAGTTTGGCACTTGGCACTTTAACACGTTATGGATAAGTAATAACCAATCGCACATGTATTAAATGTTTTTGTTTTAGATATAGCACGACACTTATAATCACTATGTATAGGACTGCATATCTATGATACTGTATCCCTAGGGACATCTTTTATCAATTAAGTACACAAGAATTATTGTCCATATATTATCCAGGGGGTCTGATTATTTTAATTTTGTGTTTTTTAAATGTGAAAAGTGTGTTCTAGTGCTGTATTAATACCCATATGTAAATAAAGGGTTTTTATTAATTTACTTAAATTCTGGTTGTTGCGGTCTAATTATACAGGTATATTTGAGGGGTGTTTTGGGTCATGCCCTATGGGTGGAACAAACAGGCAGCAAGGCTGAACCCACACTGGCATAGGCATGGCATGCCATCTGATCAAAGCGTTTGTCCTCACCATCTTTAAGAGTGGCGGCGTCTGGAGAATATACAATGGAGGTGTTGGACAATCCCAGAACAGGCGCATCGACCTCGGGAGGGGACGACCAGCGCTTCAGCGCATCCACCGGGAAGGCATACTTCCTATCCCACCCCTGAGGAAAACCGGGAAGCCGGCTAGGTCCTTCCCATTCCTTAAGAATCAAATATTCGAAATGCATCTGATTTGGGGACTCCAGACGAGGCCTAGAGGTCCCAAAAACGTCCCCATTCTGCGGAGGGGACTCCGCCGGAAGAGAAATAGCCAACACCTCAAATAAATGGCCGCAGAGCTAGAATCAATTTCACGATGTTGGCCAATCTAGCACATACATCAGATTGAGACTCCCCGCTAATGACAGTGTCACTTGGGGTACGGATCAAGGTGGGGTAGGTGATGAGACCGGCGGCACTGACCCAGACGCCTGGGCCCCGACTGACGCGTTATGGCGTGCTGAACACATGGTATGCAAACCAGCACATTATCCCCCGCAAGGGATACCCCCCAACCCACACACTGCCGGGATTGCCCCGAAGGGAGCCGGAGCCCGGTATCCTGGGGAGCCTCCATATGGTGATTTGCATGGCAGTCGCAATGACCAGCGGGAATTACGCTAGAAAGCTACCCGGGGTGCCCCTTAAGTCCGTTAGTGGGAGGATTTGCAAGCCCTTATTTTTTTGGCCAGGGGACCCCGGGACACAACAACAAAATGGGGGCCCCCGTAAGTAAGCATAGACAAGCACTCATACATGCAGAATGTACAAAGAGCGTTGGCAAAACATATAAAATAAATATATATATGGGTATATAGGTATATATAACATTGTATATAGTACTAATAGTAATGTATATAATAATATAATAATGTATAATAATGTATGCGCAAGTAGTACAATAAAACTAATGCCTGCCACCGCACTGGATAAGGCGCAAATCAAAACAACAATGCACAACAAGCAAAGCCCGGCAGGGCACTCACAGCACGACAATGGCGATCCCCAGCATGAACAGAAGGCAGAAAAGGAAGAAGGGCAGGCCAGCGCAGATCGCGCGCCGTGCCTGGCCCCGCCCCCACCCCATCCTCGCCCAGCAACGCGGATTCCTATCCATTGACCGGGCGTCGCCGAGGGCGCCAGAGTGGGGCGGGCCGCCGCCAGTGCGCCGAGCCCCGCCCCCTCTCCTCACAGAAAGGAGGGGGAGAAGCTCATCCTCTAGAACTGAGCAACCACACGTGCGGAGCAGGCAGGGCGGCCGGCTCTCAATACGGCTGCCGCATGTATCAAGCTGTACAGTAAAATCACACACACACGGATCAATGAAGTTAAAATCAAGGGAGAAGTCACAGCCCCCCCATTGAGAATAAAGTAAAGGGAGGGATCCCCAACTACGGTAGTAGAGCAGGGGGAAAACGGACAGGGCATCCCAAACCAGAGTCACCAACCTGGTAGCCGCCTACCCCTTGTAATGGGGTCTCACGGAGGAGCATGGCTCCTATCAGTACACCTGTTAAGGTGAATCCTACCTTCACCCAGACCTACAGCCAAGGCTGGGAGGCATTAGGGGACTTGAGCATAACTAGGTCCGGGCAGAAATAGGGATAAAAAATGGCCGGGTGTGAACCCGGCTTACCTGCAAGGAGGAGACGATTACTGGGGAATGTGTGGGAGGTCCCAGGTATTTATGGGCAGGGAGGAGCTTCTTTTTTTCTATTCATCTCTGCAGGAGTTCGCCCTCTACTGGACATAACCCAAGTGTAATGAATATTTCCGAAGCAGGGTGTGAGACATACTTAAGAATACAGGGCCGATTATGTTAGTTCAGTGTCCTGCGAGTTGCCGGAAAGTGTGAAAGCATCACTTGAATTGGGCAGGCACGTGCGGGGATGCGGCTATGTGCTTTTAAGCAAGATATCAGCACCCAGGATCCAGAGCGCCGCACGCCTCTGGATAGGGTAAGGGGTCTTTTTCTTTCTAACCCCCCTGTCCTGCCTTCGCATCAGGGAAGGGTGGCAGAGCGGGGTTACTTTTTGACTAAACCTCCACTTTAAAGTGGACCAAAACCCAGGATTTTGACCGATCGGGTGCCCCACTGCGTGAAACCCCCCAGATCGCCGAAGCCAACTCATCTTTTCCCGGCCCTACGTCGCATGTGCGGTCGCTCGTCGCCGCGACGTCACGTCGTCTAAGGCCAGCAGCTCTGAGTGCGATGACGCCCGCATTCCCCGCTTCCCTCTAACAGGGAGCAGATAGTGGGGATGTAACTTGCGCATGCACCATTGGACCGGGAAACAAGGCAAGTGTATGGGGCGGTGTGGGGGGTTTCACACAGCGATTTTGGATGCCCCGGGGGATCAAATCAATCGGCCCGGAATCTATAAGATCACCATGGTTTTTGGTCCATTTTAAAGTGGACCCATGATTTTGGTCCTTTGTGACCCCCCCTCAAGATTGCTGTAAAAATACAATTCTGTGATTACTCACCTTGTAGAATTGGTATTATAAGTATGCATCACGTCCTGCTCCAGATAATGATTCATAACAGATGGGAATTACCTCCGCCGGAGGGCGCTGGACTGCAGAGCTGGCAAAAAGAGGCCCCTCCTGGGCCCATATATACCCGGGACCTCCCACAAATTCCCCAGTTTTGAAAAGCAGTGAGAACCAGGAAGGGCAAATAACCAGTAACAGCTTAACAAGGATAACAATCACCGTACAGAGGATCCAAGATAAAGCAATCAGGGTGGGGTGGAGCAGGACATGCTGTATACTTATAATACCAATTCTACAAGGTGAGTAATCACAGAATTGTATTATTCTAAGTATGCAGCACGTCCTGCTCCAGATAATGATTCATAACAGATGGGACATCCAATAGCAGTGTCCGTACATAGGGTGGGATCCCCAAAAGCAACAACGCGCAGTTCAAACCACTGCCGCCTGCAGAACTTTGCGGCCAAAAACAGCATCAGCTGAGGCCCGAACATCAACGTTGTAAAACTTGGAAAAGGTATGAAC
Source organism: Gastrophryne carolinensis (assembly GCA_027917425.1). Classification (NCBI taxonomy): domain Eukaryota; kingdom Metazoa; phylum Chordata; class Amphibia; order Anura; family Microhylidae; genus Gastrophryne; species Gastrophryne carolinensis. The sequence goes on along the minus strand of CM051235.1, from coordinate 237,336,132 downwards.
AGAAGACCAAGTAGCAGCCTTACAAACTTGTTCAACAGAAGCCTGGTGCTGAAAGGCCCAGGAAGCCCCAGCAGCACGGGTAGAATGAGCCGTAACACGGAAAGGAGGCTCCTTTCTCCCAGCAGAATAGGCCCTAAAAATGGCCTGACGAATCCACTTGCTAATAGTAGACTTAGCAGGAGCCAAACCCTTCTTGGGACCGGAAGGTACCACAAACAAAGCATCAGTCTTCCTAAAGGGCGAAGTAGCCACCAGGTAAAACTTCAAATTCCTGACAACGTCCAGGAAATACAAGGCCCTCTCCTTGGAGTTACTAGGATTAGGGAACAAGGAAGGAAGCACAATGTCCTGATTAAGATGGAAGGCAGAGACAACCATAGGCAAGAAATTTGGTTTAAATCTGAAAACCACCTTGTCCTGATGTCTCTCAAAGTAGGTGGCCTGAATAGAAAGGGCCGCCAACTCCGAAACCCGCCTGACAGAGGTGAGGGCCACTAAAAAGGCAACCTTAAGAGTAAGAATAGACAGAGCAGCCTCATGTACAGGCTCAAACGGAGGGCCCTGAAGGGCAGACAAAACAAAATTCAAATCCCAGACTGGCAACAGAGGCTTACGTGGGGGAAGCACATGAGCAACCCCCTGGAAGAAGGTCTTGACAAGAGGATGTTGAGTGAAAGACCTCTGGAAGAAAACAGCCAAGGCAGATAGATACGTGGCCCTTGAGAGTGCTGAGCTGAAGTCCCAGATCCAAACCATGTAGGAAGGATCCAAGGGATGGAAAACACACGACAGGGAAGGACCTTAGACTCACACCAGTCAATGTAGGCCTGCCAAATCCTATAGTAAATGGAGGAGGAGGATTTCTTCCTAGCCCTGATCAAGGTATTGACTACAGAGACAGAAAGCCCTTCTTCCATCAAAGCCGTACCTGAGTGAGAAGGTCCGGGACCATGGGCAGAGCGTGCTGATCTACTGCTAACTGTACGATGTCTGCGAACCACACCTGTCTTGGCCAGCGGGGGGCTACCAGAATTGCTGGCACCCTTTCTTGAACCAATTTGCGCAGAACCCTGCCCAGCAGGGGGAATGGAGGAAACAGATACAGGACACGGAACCCCTGCCAGGATAGAATCAGAGCATCCACAGCCACAGCCAAGGGATCCTGGGACAGAGAGACAGACTGGGAGCTTGTGGGTGTGGCGAGATGCAAACAGATCCATGTCCGGTACCCCCCAACGGAGACACAGAGATTGTAAGACCTCGCTGAGAGACCATTCCCCCAGGCGAGAGGTCCCCCTGCTCAGAGAATCTGCCTCCAGATTCTCCACCCCCGGAATGTACACAGCTGAGATGCAAGGGACATTGTCCTCCGCCCAAGAGAGAATCATGGACACTTCCCTGAGGGCACTCTTGCTCCGAGTCCCTCCCTGATGATTGATGTAGGCAACTGCCGTCTGGTTGTCTGAGCGTACTTGGACCGGCCCTGAAGGTGAGGAGTCAAATGGGCCAGAACCAACCTGACCGCCCTTCGTTCCAGGATGTTGATCGGAGCATGGGCCTCCTGAGGGCCCCACAGCCCCTGGAATTGTAGGCTGTTCCATAAGTCCCCCCAACCTGCCAGACTGGCATCCGCGGTGACTGTCTCCCAACCGGTGGCCAGGAAGGATCTGCCCCCCAACAGGTTCCGCGAGTCCAGCCACCACAAGAGGGACCGCGGACCAGAGGAAACGAAGGCCTGATCCAGAGACAGGGGACTCTTGTCCCAGACTGATAGGAGATGGAGTTGAAGAGGTCTCATGCGAAACTGCGCATAGGGAACCGCCTCGAAGCAGGACACCATCTGCCCCACTAGCTGCATCCCCTGCCGGATGGAGGGGTTCGGGCATGACAGAAGGAAGTGAACTAGAGCTTGCAGAGACTCCACCTTCTGCTGAGGAAGAAAGATCCTGGCCTGAACCGTATCCAGATTCATGCCCAGGAAGGAAGTCACCAGAGATGGGGATAGGGAAGATTTGGGGTGATTGATCACCCAGCCGAACGACTCCAGAATGGTCATCACCCGCTGGGTATCCCGTTCTGCCTGATGGAGAGACCGACAAGTGATGAGAAGGTCGTCCAAATATGGAAGAATGCCCTGAGCTCCGAGGCGAGCCATAACGCCTGCCAGCACCTTGGTGAAGACTCTGGGAGCTGAGGTGAGACCGAAGGGCAGAGCTACAAATTGGTAATGCCGGTCTTCCAGCGTGAACCTGAGAAATTTGATGCCCTGGGAAGACTGGAACATGAAGGTATGCGTCCTTGATGTCTATGGAGGTCATGAAGTCCCCTGGGCAACAAGCCGACAGCTGAGCGCAGGGTCTCCATGCGAAAGTGCCTGGTTCTGACAAATTTGTTGAGAAGTTTTAAGTCCAAGATGGGCCTGATTGAGCCATCCCTTTTGGGCACTGTGAAAAGATTGGAATAGAGCCCCGACCTCTTTCCCAAAGAGGGACCTAACATATGACCCCCATGTCCAGAAGGTTTGGCACAGCCAGAAACAGATCCTGAGCTGCCAGGGGATTTTGAGGGATCCGGGAACTGAGGAATCTTGGGGGTGGCCAGGCAGCGAACTCTAGCTTGTAGCTGGAGGACACCACCTCCAGAAACCACCGGTCTGAGACCTGTTGTCTGCAGACATGAGCGAAGAGCCTCAGCCGTCCCCCCCACCCGGATGGGTGAAGACGCCCCTTCATGGCTGATTGGGCTTTGTGGCAGACTTGGGCTTAAAGCCCCAGGAAGCTCCTGGGCGGGCATGTCCTCTGCTCCAGAAGTCACCCCTGTGCCCCGCAAAGGATACCCCTCTCCCAGACCTGGATCTGCGGAAGGAGAGGGTAAAGCGCCTGAACCCCGAAAGGGCTGCGGCTGTTTCTTACGCTGGGGCAACTTACCTCCCTTAGCAAACAAGTCCAACCGATCACCAAATAGGCGCAGCCCCTTAAAGGGGAGCCCCGTGAGAGCCTTCTTAGCAGCGTTGTCAGCTGCCCACTGGCGCAGCCAAACAGAGCGGCGTATAGCAGCCACCAAGGCTGAGGTTCTACTACACATCCTAATGGTGTCATCTAGAGCAGAAAGGATATAAGCAATAAAAATCTCACAATGTGACAAGGCTCTGAATTCGACACTAGAAGCTTCATCAGGGGTATTTTCTAGCAGACCCTTGAGGAGAGTCCTGATAGCCACAGCAGCAGAAGCACAGACAGGGCGCAATGCAGATCCCACACAGGCAAAGGCATGGGAAGCCAACTGGTCAATGCGCCTGTCCTCACTATCCTTCAGGGTAGTGGAATCAGGGGAATGCACCACAGAAGTGTTGGACAACCCCAAGACTGGGGCATCCACTTCTGGGGGGGTTGACCAACATTTAACCACTTCGGTGGGAAAGGGATACCTTTTATCCCAGCCCTTAGGGATTCCGGGAAGCCGGCTGGGACACTCCCACTCTTTGAGAACAAGATTATTGAAATGGGCCTGTTCTGGAAATTTCAAACGTGGCTTAGCAGTATTAAACAATTCCCCCTGCTGTTTGGGAGCAGCAGCAGGAAGGGAAATAGAGAGCACTTCAAAAATCTGAGTCAAAAGTCTATTGGTGTCATCAGCATCCCAGGGATCAGAGCCAGGGTCAGCACCACTGTAATGCTGATCATCAGACCGCTCTTGAATCAGAGTCAGTCATGTCCAGAAAATCCTCAGTTTAAATAAGGAAAAAAGACCCACCAGGCGTCACATGCCTACGGGCCGCAGAGCTAGCAATCAACCTCTCAATGTTAGCCAGCCTAGAAGACACATCAGGTTGAGACTCCCCACTAGTGTTCAGCTCACTGGGAGTCAAATTCAGGCGAGGGGGGGTAGGTGAAGACATAGTGGGCACAGGCCCAGTCACCGATAGCCCAGAATGCAGCGCAAGCGCCTGCTGGGCGCAGGGTACACAGACCCGCACATCATCACTTACAGGGGATGCCCCACACGCCACACACAGGCGGGCTTGTCCTGAGGGGACCCCGAGCACCATATGGCGATTATAGTGGGCCAATTGGCCAATAGGAATTACGCTGTAAAAGCAACCCGGGAAGCTCCAAAGGTCCGCCAGGGAAGCGGGAGGATTTTACTAATCAGGCCTCTAATAAAGTTTTAGCAACTAAGAGGGGGGTAGGACCGGGAGAAACCTCTATACAGTTTTCCCGCCTGAAAGACAGAACGATGACAACCCATAAGCATACAATAAAAAATACATAAGACATAAGCCCGCAGGGGGACCCACGGGCCGCGGTGGGGAGTCACAGGTCACGCCGGAGGAAGAGACCAAAATGGCGCCGGGTACCTCAAAGGGTGGGCCGCAGGACAGAACGACGCGGAGCCCGATAAGCTCCGCCCCCAAGAAAAGCGCAAAGGCAAAACGTGTGACTAGTCCAGCCAATAGGCGCGCAGCAGCGTCTGCGGTGACGTCGCCGCTGATCGCGGAACGCAGCAAGGCGCATCAGCAGCGGCAATTTTAAACCAGTACAAACTGACACTTTTAGCAACAGCCCGGGCGCGGAGCCCTGAGAGCAGGGAAAGCAAACATGCAAACAAAAAGCACGTATACACATACACCCCCCCCCCCAACTAACGGGACAGCGAAAGGGGGGGGGGGGGCGGCGGTCAGCTAGCAGAGACCCACCGAGGACCAGGGCGGGGGGACGAGGGATGGAAGGGGCATCCCAAATCAGGCTCACCATAAGCCTGCACCACCTACCCTTTGGTGGGGGATTGCGGTTGGAGCAAGGCTCCTAGAAAAAAAATACAATTCTGTGAATACTCACCTGTAGAATTGGTATTATGAGTATACAGTACGTCCTGCTCCAATCTAATACTTACACGTGGATATACACCGTCAGATGGCGCTGGACTACAGAGACATCGAAAATAGGCTCCTCCCAGCCCCTCAAATACCCAGGGACCTCCCACAAATCCCCAGCATTGAAAAGCAGTTAAGGAGAAGCCGGGAGCATTAAACAATTCAAATTATCAACTATAATGATAACAATCACCATACAGGGGATCCAGGAAATGCAAACCAAGGGTGGGTTGGAGAAGGACGTACTGTATACTGATAATACCAATTCTACAGATGAGTAATCACAGAATTGTATTATTCTTAGTATACAGTACGTCCTGCTCCAAATCTAATACTTACAGTTGGGACATCCAATAGCAGTGTCCATAAAGTAGGGTGGGATCCCCAAGAAAAAATACAATTCTGTGAAATACTCACCTGTAGAATTGATATTATTTGTATACAGTACGTCCTGCTCCAGATATAATACTTACACTTGGGTTATCCTCCGCCAGATGGCGCTGCACTGCAGAGACATGCAAAACAGGCTCCTCCCGGCCCTCAAATACCCCAGCATTGAAAAGCAGTGAACAAGAAGCCGGGAGAATTAACCGCCAAAAAACTGGTAACTATAACAATGGTAACAATCACCATACAGGGGATCCAAAATAATGCAAAAACCAGGGTGGGGTGGAGCAGGACGTACTGTATACAAATAATATCAATTCTACAGGTGAGTATTTCACAGAATTGTATTATTCTTAGTATACAGTACGTCCTGCTCCAGATATAATACTTACACTTGGGACATGGGTGGGATCCCCAACAAAAAACGACAACAGCACACAGTTTAAAACCACTGTCACCTGCATAACCATACGGCCAAGACAGCATGAGCTGAGGCCCTAACATCAACCTTGTAAAACTTTGCAAAGGTATGAGCAGAAGGCCAAGGTAGTGGCCTAGCCAACCAATTCAACAGAAGCCCGGTGCTGAAAAGCCCAAGAGGCGTCAAGCACAAATAGAAAAAGAATCAAGGCGACAAGGAAGATTCTTCCCCTTGCTGGAAAAGGTCTGAGTAACAGCCTGACGAATCCAATCGCTACAGTAGACTTGGCAGAAGCCAAATAACCAGGGCCAAAGTCGCCAAACTCCCCGAGAGCAGACGAGATCGGGCACATTCAGGATGTAATGACCATAGGCCCCAAGGAACATCAGTTCCCCTAAGGGACACAGTGACTACCAAGGAAAAAACTTCCAACACCTGTTTAAGGAATGCAGAACCCTTTCCTCAGTGTTGCTAGGAAAAAGGCACAGCCGGGATAACAATATCTCAAATCAATGAACATAAGATACCTCCTGATGCAGAGAGTTCGGCTTCAGGCGGAACTCCACCTTATCCTGGTGTATCTCAAGGAATGGGGGCTAGGTAGACAGAGCCGCCACTAACACACGCCTGACCAAGGCAACTGTCACCAGAAGAAGGACAACCTTGAGGGTAAGACAGTCAGACGGCATCCTGAATAGGACCAAGGGACAAAAACCTGCAAGCAGACAGAATGAAGTTCAATTTCAAATCCCAACAGGGATCATAGGATTACATGGGGGACGCACATGAGTACCCCCTGATGGAAGTCTTAACCAAGGAAGACTGAACCAGAGACTACTAAGGCAAGGTGGACAGGGCAGAACCTGACCCATCAGAGTACTGAGTTGGAGAACCAACTCCAAATCATGCTGAAACAACACTAGAACCCTGGGAACCGAGAACGCCCAACAGGTAAGAGAGCTAGACTCACCCCAATCAATATGGGTATGCCATACCCTATAACAGATAGAAGAAGGCGAGGAAGAAGCTCGCTCATAGCCTCCCATAGTCTCAAACACGGAGACAGATAAGCCTGTCTCCATCAAGATGTATGTTTCAGCCGTCAGGCCGACTAGGCCAGGGACTGTAGATTGGAGTGACGTAAAGGGGGCCCTGAGTGATCAGAGCTGGCACTCCTGGCAAAGGTACAGAACTACTGTCCTCGGTACCAAGTCTGCAAACCACACTCTACTAGGGTACCTGAGTCTTAAAGGAGCCACAGCACTCAACCCTGTTAGCTTGCAGGCCAGCCTATAATCTGTCTCTAAACTTGGTTAAAAACAGAGGACTCGGTCACACACATCTGCAGAAGTATGCTTAAGCTGCACCACTACGCCAAAGTGCCTCTGTGGGGTGCAGTCCTAACTCTAATCTCTGAGAGCCCATTTAGGACATACAGTGCAATAGATACATTGGGAGCAGGCTTACCTGAGGTTGCCCTAAACCTCTCAAGTGCAAGCCATGGGGTGGAAGGGTCAAAGACCTTGCAATACAGCCTAGACACCACACACCATGTGCTTGCACAAATTCAAAAGAAACAAAGGGGGGGGGGTGGCAGCCGCTCAGACCATTTAAAATGGCTTTTGTATCCTAATTGCCCTGCTGACGTGCACCTCCCAGGTTAGTTATAAAATGGTCTGAGCGGCTGCCACCCCCCCTTTGTTTCTACTAGGGTACCTGGGGGCCACCAGAATCACTGGTCCCCTTACCCGAGCAATCTTGCGCAGACCCCTGCCTAGCAGGGGGAATGGAGAAAGGACATACAGAACCGAACGTCCTGTCATGACGTTACTAAGGTTTCCGGACAACTGCCAGAGGATCCTGAGACAGGGAAACAAGGTCTAGAGCCTGTGAAGGTGACGGAACACAACAGATCCACGACTGGTTGGACTCCATAGCGACACGGGGATTAGCACATCCTGTCGCAGAGGGGCTCCACCGGAGCTAATCTCACTGATATGCAGGGAACATTGTCTCCACCCAGAAAAGGAACATAGACACTTCCTGGAGGGTCCGGCAGCTCCAGGCCCCTTCCAATGATTAATGTAGGACATTTGTCGTCAGACAGGCCGAGCGCCCCCAAACTGGCAAACCCAGAAGGGAAGTGGGCAAGCGAGATAGAACCAACTGAAAACGCTCACAGTTTAGAACCTCAATAGGCGTAAGGACCTTCTAAGGGCCCCACTACCCCCAGAATCGCAGGGAGTTTCATAAGAAACCCTCCCCCTTCAACCTGATAGGTTGGCATCCATGGTGACCGTTTCCAGGAAGGGGCAAGAAGGAACTGCCCCCAGACAGGTCCCTTGAGATCATCCACTTCCAAGAGAAAAAACTTTCTACCAGGTGGGAAGGCCCACAGACCCTGCTCCAGGGATGCTAGATCCCTGTCCTGTATTAACAATAGAAGTCGTAGAAGGGCCCAAGGGGAACTGAGCATAAGGGACCTCTTCCGAACAAGTCACCAACGGCCCCACCAGCTGCATCCCTGCCTGGTGAAGGGACCGGGACAGCAATGAGGGACTGAGCCATGTGACCAGATTGGCCACTGTATGGCTGCGAAGGGGAGGTTCTGGTTTGAACCTAATCCAGAATCATTCCTAGTAATGGAGTTACCATTTAAGGGGACCAAGAGGACTTGGGGTGATTGATCACCCATCCAAATGACTCCCAATGGACACCACCAGCCGGGTATCCAACTTAGCCTGACGTAGAGACTGGGAAGTGAGAAAGGACGTCCAGGTAGGTCATCGCGCGGACGCCCCTTGGTCTCATCAGAGACATCACCATAGTCAGCCCCTGAGTGAGCACTCTGGGGGTTGAAGAGAGGCCAGATAACCAGGCCACAATTAGCAGTGTTGGACTACCAACACGAACCCGAAGAGCTTCAGAGACCTGAAGGCATGACATGGATGTAAACAAACATTTTAGAGTTCCCCAGACGGCAAGAAGCCCACTGGGCGCAAGGTGCTGATGGCCCATCTCAGAGTTTCCAAGCAGAAACTGCCTGTAATTAGAGAATTAATGTGAATCCAGAATGGACCAGCCCGACCCATCCTGTTGGGGGACTGTGGAAAGGTTGGTGTAGCGGCCCCTGCCTCTGCCTGTTACGGGCAATCTGCAAGAGACCCTCAGACCTCGCAGGCCTAGCATGGCCTGTGCCAGCAACTGAGCAGCGGCAGGGACCAGGAGTACCTGGGACCTGATAAAACTGGGGAAGGCCATGCAGCAAACGCTATCCTGTATCTGGAGGACACAACCTCCTGAATCCACCAGAATGAGGAGAGATGCTGCAGCCATCCCCTCACCCAGACGGGCGAGGGCGCCCCATCATGCTTGAGGGGGGTTTGGTGGAAGATTTGGGCTTAGCCCCGGCGGAGGGGCCATGGCATTGTCTGCTGCTCATGGGGCAGGAGTCTGCACAAAAAATCCGGAAGGACACCCCTGGTTCCTGTTTAACACTAAGGTAGGGGGGATGAGGCGTGCCCCTGCCCCGAGGGGGCCGAGACGGCCGTCTGCGTAGGGGTGATTTGCCCTTTTTACCGAACAGGTCCAGACGGGCCCCAAATAGGCGTTGCCCTCTAAAGGGAAGCCCAGTAAGAGTCTTTTTAGTAGCATCGTCAGCACCCCACTGTCGCAGCCAGAGCAAGCGACATATAGCCACCACAAGGGCAAAAGTTCTTGCACACTTTCTAATGGTGTCATCCAGTGCTAATAGCATAAATTTTACAAACACATCACTACTGGAGAGTGCATTAAACACCTCCCAGGGGAGATCCTCAGGGTGTTGATCAAGCAACTTTCTGATGAGGGTTCTAGCGGCCACTGCAGTAATAGCCGCGGCACAGACCGGGCACAGCGCCGTCCCTGCACAAGAAAAGGCATGGGAGGCCAGCAGATCAATGTGCCGGTCCTCGGCAGCCCAAAGGGTACTATAAGCACCTGGGGCATTCCCATTCCTTGAGCACAAGAGCATGGAAATGAGCCTGCACTAGAAATTCCAAACGTGCAGTCGCAGTATGGAAACGCTCCCCTCTAGGCTTGGGGACCTCACCGGGGAGAGAGATTGACAGTGCCTTAAAGACCTTAATCAACAAGTCGTCAGTGTCACACTGGCCCCAGTATTCAGGGCCAGAATCGTCATGACTCCTCGGCCTCTCATCAGATGAGCCTGAGTCAGAGAACAACTCCCCTTCATCAGAAGGGGTATAGTCACACGGAGTAGTAAACTCCTCGGTTCTCATAGAAAATACAGAAACATGAGGCGACAGGTGCCGCTTCCTGCCAGGGCCCATGCGCTCTGACAACCTAGCAATAATCTGTTCAGCCGTAGGCAGTCTGGAAGGCCCAGCAGGCTGCAATTCCCCACTTGTATGCAACTCAGCAGGAGTGAGATTTAAGCCTGGGGTGATAGGTGAATTGAAGCTAGGTGCAGCCACTGGCCGACCTGATTGTAGTGCCAGTGCTTGCTCGGCACAGGGTACGCAGACCCGTGCCCTGTCAGCATCAGCATGGGGTTGTCCACACGCTATACACCGCCGGTCTTGTCCCAGAGGGACCCCGGTCACATAATTCTGAGATGCCTCCATATGGTGATTATTCAAGGCACAATATGCCAGTAGGGATTTACACTAAGTAACCCTGGATGCCCCAAAGACCCGCTAGGGAAGTGGGAGAATATTACAAGGCCCGCTATAATTTTACACCGGGCCGGGAGAAGCCAATGGTGTTCACCAGTCTGAAAGACATAATGGGAATAAAGGGTGTCAGAACCATGCGCAGTAATCAAGGATCATGAAAATCGCCCGCGAGGGCACTTACAGACCAAGGGAGGAGGAGGACCGCTACCACGTGTGCATGCGACCAGCATCAAAATGGCGCCAAGCAAACCTCGAAGGGCGGGCCAGAGCGGGCTGTGAAGCGGAGCGCGCCAAACCAGGTACCCGCCCCCCCGAAGAGCGCGAAGCTCTGAGATAGTTACAACGTTGTCATGAGGAGCGAAGTGTATGGCACACTTAGAAAAATGATTTGCCAATGAAGACGCCGCAGCGTCGAGGCGACAACGTCGCCCGGCGCAGCACATCCAGTAAAGGAAAGAGGTGCGCGCGGCGGCGACAGGTACACAATAAAAATGCAAACAGCGAGGCTCTGACACCAGGAATACCAGTCAAAGACAATACTATGGCCATAAGCGTGTAAACATACACTGAGACCACCACACACCCCCCCCCCTTTCTTTCCCCCCGAGCTACGGGGGGGAACAAGGGAGGATCGCGACCCTTTGTACAGGGCCCACCGCTACACGGGGCAATAGTGCGGGAGGGGCATCCCCTAGAGGCTCACCATCAGCCTAAACCGCCTACCCTTTGGTGGGGGACTGCGGTGGAGCATGGCTCCGTAAGCACGCATGGTGCTGCCCACCTTCACCTGACCATCGCAGCCCAGGGTGGGAGGCACACCACAAGGAGGACGGGTGGGAATAGTCCAACAGGGCCACAGGCTTTGATAGCCCCGCTCACCTGCGAGAGAGTGATACTTCGTGTCTTCGCAGTCAGCACTGCAGAGAAATCTGGGGGGATTTGTGGGAGGTCCCCGGGTATTTGAGGGCCGGGAGGAGCCTGTTTTGCATGTCTCTGCAGTGCAGCGCCATCTGGCGGAGGATAACCCAAGTGTAAGTATTATATCTGGAACAGGACGTACTGTATACTAAGAATATTAGCAGCAGGCAGATTAAACCACTGCCACCTGCAGAACCTTTCAGCCAAAAACAGCATCAGTTGAGGCCCAAACATCAACCTTGTAAAACTTTGCAAGGCCGCTACTTGGTCTTCTGTTCATACCTTTTCAAACTTCTTCAACAGAAGCCTGGTGCTGAAAAGCCCAAGAGGCACCAATAGCATGAGTGGAATGAGCAGTAAGGCAGAAGGGAGGATTCTTCCCCTTAGCAGAGTAGGCCTGAATCAGAGCCTGACGAATCCACTTGCTGATAGTAGACTTGACAGGAGCCGAACCCTTCCTAGGACCAGAAGGGACAACAAAAAAAGCATCAGTTTTCCTGAAAGGTGCAGTAGCCACCAGACAGTACTTCAGACACCTAGCCACATCCAAAGAGTGCAAAACCCTCTCCTTAGCATTGCTAGGATTAGGGCACAAAGAAGGAAGAATATCCTGATTCAAATGAAAAGCAGACACTACCTTAGGCAGAAAGTCAGGTTTGAAACGAAACACCACCTTGTCCTGGTGCCTCTCATAGTAGGGGGGCTGAATGGACAGCGCCGCCTACTCAGACACACGCCTGACAGAAGTGATAGCCAAGCCGTCAAAGACAGAGTTTGTAAATTGGGATGGCGTAGTGAGCCCTGAGTGATCAGATCTGGCACCAAGGGCAGAGCGTACTGATCTACTGCCAGCTGTACCACGTCTGCGAACCACACTCTTCTTGGCCACCTGGGGGCCACCAGAATCGCTGGCACCCCTTCCAGAGCAATCTTGCGCAGAACCCTGCCCAGCAGGGGAATTGGAGGGAAGACATACAGGAACTGAAATTCCTTCCATGAAATTTCTAGCGCATCCGACATCCGAGGTCAGGGCCAGAGGAGCCCTGGACAGAGACAAAAGCTGGAAGCTTGTGATTGTGGCGGGACGCAAACAGATCCACATCTGGTTGGCCCAAACGGTGACACAGAGGTTGAAACACCCTGCTGCATAGGGACCATTCTCCCTGGCGAGAGGTCCCCCTGCTCAGAGAGTCCGCCAGGCGATTTTCCACCCCCGGGATGTACACAACTGAAATGCAGGGGACATTGGCCTCCGCCCAAGTCAGGATCAGAGACGCTTCCTGGAGGGCCCCCTTGCTCCGGGTCCCTCCCTGATGATTGATGTAGGCAACTGCCATCTTGTTGTCCGAGCGCACCTGAACAGGCAGGCCCTGAAGATGAGTAGTCAAGCGAGCCAGTACTAACCTGATCGCTCGCAGCTCCAAGACATTGATGGGAGTGTGGGCCTCCTGAGGGCCCCACCTCCCCTGGAACCGCAGGGACTTCCAGAACCCCCCCCCCAACCTGACAGACTGGCATCCGTGGTGACCATCTCCCAGGAAAGGGCAAGAAAGGATCTGCCCCCCAACAGGTTCCTTGAGTCCATCCACCACAAGAGTGACCTCCTGACCAGGGGGGAGAGCACACAGACCCTGTCCAGGGACGCTGGGTCCTTGTCCCATACAGACAATAGATGAAGTTGCAGAGGCCTCAAGTGGAACTGAGCATAAGGGACTGCTTCGAAGCACGCCACCATCAGGCCCACCAGCTGCATCCCCTGCCTGATGGAGGGATGGGGACAAGCTAGGAGGGACTGAGCCTGTGCAATCAGACTGTCCACCTTCTGCTGAGGAAGGAAGATCCTTGCCTGAACTGTATCCAGATTCATTCCTAGGAATGGAGTTACCAAGGAAGGGGACAGTGAGGACTTCGGGTGGTTTTTCACCCATCCAAATGACTCCAGAGTGGACACCACCAGCTGAGTATCCAACTCTGCCTGATGTAGAGACTGGGAAGTGATGAGGATGTCGTCCAGATAGGGAAGCACGCGGACCCCCGACATCTGAGCAGAGACATCACGCCAGCCAGCACCTTGGTGAAAACCCTGGGAGCTGAAGTGAGACCAAAGGGCAAGGCCACAAATTGGTAATGTTGATCCATCAGAGCGAACCTGAGGAACCTTTGATGACCTGGGAACACAGGAATATGAAGGCAAGCATCTTTGATGTCCACAGAAGTCATGAAATCCCCTTGGCGCAGGGAACTGATGGCAGAGCGCAGAGTCTCCATGCGAAAGCACATGCCCCTGACAAACTTGTTGGGAATCTTTAAGTCCAGGATGGGCCTGACCGAACCATCTTTTTTGGGTACTGTTAGTAGGTTGGAATAAAAGCGCTTGCCTTTTTCTTTTAAAGGGACCTGGCAGATGACCCCCAGCTCCAGGAGGCCTTGCACTAGCTCCTGAGCTGACACAGGGTCCTGAGGAATCCGGGATCTGATGAATCTTGGAGGGGGATCGGCAGCAAACTCCAACTTGTAACCGGGAGGACACTACCTCCTGAATCCACCGGTCTGAGACATGAAGCCTCCAGACATGAGCGAAGTGCTGCAGCCGTCCCCCCACCCGGATGGGTGAGGGCGCCCCATCATGCCTGAGGGGGCTTGGGAGAGGATTTAGCTTTGGGACCCCAGGAGGAGCCAGGACGTCCACGTCCTCTACCTCTACCCCAGAAATCTCCCCGGGCCCCAGGGAAAGATACCCCCCTTCCCTGTCTTGCACCACGGTAAGGGGAGTGTCAGGTCCCGGAGACACCCACCTTCCAATAAACCAGCAACCCCCAATCTCCGCTGCTTTCTTCACCTATAGTAAGCCCCCGTTTGCCGGGACGCTAGACACGCCTCACCGGACACGGTTGCCCCCAGGTCTTATTAGCACAAAGGATGCTGATTTATGCAGGGGGAGGTAGATGAATCCAAGGACAAGACTGAGTAGCGAAAACGGACAGGGGTCATACACGGGTGGTCAATCCGAGGAGGCACGGTACAGAAGGGTTAGACGGAAGAATGGTCAGGGGCAAGCCAAGAGTCACAACGGGAGGTCAGAAGTTCGCGGTACAAAAGGAGCAGGCAGAATCGTAGTCAAGGGGCAAGCAAGGTCGGTCCAGGCGGCAATCAGGGATGGTCGAGAACAAGGCAAAATCACAAGGAGAAGAGCAATCCAAATCACACCCAGTAGCACGCTATAACGGGCAATGATCAACTGCAGGGTATACACCTATATACGGAGGGAGCTGACTGGATAGGCTGAGGGGAGGAGTGCAAGGATTGGGGGAAACTGGGATCTCCGGGCTGATTGCCCAGTTTGAATAGGGACACTGTGATAGGGCACAAGTAATGAATAGTACGGGCTCATTGGCCCAACTAGATGAAAGGAGGCAACTGTTTGTGCGCATGCCCTTTATTGGCCAGGGCTCAAAACAATCAATACAATCACCTCCGGCGGGTGCGCTGTGCGCAGCGCCGCCGGAGGGCATAGACAGTGGAGAGACGAGCACGCGCGCGCGTGTGGAGACGCGCGCCGGGAGCGCGCCGCACAGAGAGCGGCGCGGCCGCTCCCGACGCTGCAGGGCCGGAAGCCGCCTGAGCGGCTGCTCGTGACAGCCGAGCGGCGGGCGGGCAGGAGCGACGCCGACCCGCCGCCGGCTGCAACGGACGTGCAGCCCGCCGAGAGGAGTCGGCGGGGGAACGAAGGTCAGGTAAGGAGGTGGCCGTGACACTACCCCCCCCTTCACGAGGGGCCTCTGGACCCTTACCAGGCTTATCCGGATTTTCCCGGTGAAACCTATTAATAAGGGTTTTGGCATGGACATCCTTGGCCGGTACCCAACACCTTTCCTCTGGACCAAACCCCTTCCAATCTATTAAATACTGTAAAGAGTTATGAAGCACCCGAGCGTCGAGTATTCTATTAATCTCATATTCAGGCCCATCTTCCACTATGATCGGAGGAGGAGACGACACCTGAATATTTTTGGCAGATTTTAACAAAGAAACATGAAAGGATGACGGAATTCTCATGGATGAAGGTAACTTGACCTTAAAGGTAACGTCGCTTAGTTTATCAATAATAGGAAACGGACCGATAAATTTAGGCCCTAGCTTGGACGAGGGTTGCCGAAGGGCAATATTTCTAGTAGAGACCCAGACCAAATCACCCACCTGAAATGGTGGTTCTAGCGACCTATGTCGGTCCGCAAAGATTTTATGAGTTCTAGAGGCTTTCTTTAAGTTAGTCTGTATCTCAGCCCACACCCTTGTTCTTTCTCGTAGCCATTCCTCCAAGGCCGGCAAGTTGGAGGAAGGACCAGAAAAAGATGATGCCTTAGGATTTCTGCCGTAATTACAAAAAAAAGGCGAAAACCTAGTAGATTCACTCGGCGCATTGTTAAAGGCGAATTCTGCAAATTCGATGAATTCCGCCCATTGTTCTTGGCGATCGGAGACGAAACAGCGTAGATATTGTTCTAAACATTGATTTACCCGTTCGGTCTGTCCATTAGACTGCGGGTGATAGGCGGTAGAGAGCGACACTTTAATACCTAAACGATTGCAGAAAGCTTTCCAAAAACGAGATACAAACTGAACTCCTCGATCCGAGACAATATTCTGTGGTAAACCATGGAGGCGAAAAACATGCTTAATGAATAGCTGTACTAAATCTGGTGCCGACGGAAGTTTTATCAAAGGAATAAAGTGTGCCATTTTACTGAAGCGATCCACCACCACCCAAATTACAGAATTCCCCTGTGATGGAGGAAGATCAACAATAAAATCCATGGATATGTGCGACCATGGTTCAGTGGGGATTTCTAAGGGAACTAATAGTCCCGCAGGGGATCCATGAGTGGTTTTACTACGAGCACATACCGGACATGCTTCGACAAAGGCGGAAGTATCGCGTCGGATGGTGGGCCACCAGACATGACGTTTGGCGATAGCTAAAGTCTTACGAACACCTAAGTGACCAGCCGACTTGGCATCATGTAGTTCCTGTAAAACGGCCAGACGCAAATGAGGCGGAACAAATAAACAATCAGAGGGTTTACCCGGAGGAGAATCACCCTGAAATGGTACCAACGAGCTAGACAGGTCAGGGAGAAGAGCAGCCACAACACAACCCAAAGGCAAAATCGATTCTGGAGGACCACTCTGGTCCTTACAATCCCCGAAATTACGGGATAAGGCATCTGCTTTGGCATTCTTCTTTCCCGGCTTATAAGTGATAATAAAATTAAATCGAGAAAAGAAGAGTGCCCATCGCGCCTGACGGGAGTTGAGTCTCTTGGCAGACTCTAAATACTCCAGATTCTTGTGATCAGTATACACCGTGATGGGGTGTAGGGAACCTTCTAGCCAGTGGCGCCATTCTTCAAAGGCCAGTTTAATACCCAATAGTTCCCTATTCCCAACATCGTAATTGCGTTCAGCAGGTAAAAACTTCCGAGAAAAGAATGCACAGGGATGTAGTTTCTCAGGATTGCCCGCATACTGAGAAAGAACAGCTCCTACTCCCAGTTCCGAGGCGTCAACCTCTAATAGAAATGGAAGCCGGGTGTCGGGATGTATCAAAATGGGAGCGGAGGTGAAAGTCTCCTTTAACACTTGAAAGGCGTTTTTAGCTGAGGGAGGCCACTCCTCAACAAAAGCGCCCTTACGAGTGAGATCTGTTAAAGGACTCACAATGGACGAGAAACCCTTTATAAACTGCCTGTAAAAATTCGCAAATCCTAAAAATCTCTGAAGCGCCTTTAGGGTTCTGGGTTGTTCCCACTCCAAAATAGCAGAAACCTTGGAAGGATCCATCACCAATCCCCGCTTGGAGATTATAAATCCTACGAACGGGATTTCAGACATTTCAAAAACACATTTGGAGATCTTAGCATACAGACGATTTTCCCGCAATCTCTGCAACACCGCTTTGACATGTTGACGGTGCTCCACCAGAGAGCGGGAAAAAATCAGTATGTCGTCCAAATAGACCACGAGAAACTGACCCAAAAAATCACGGAATATGTCATTGACAAAATCTTGAAACACTGCAGGAGCATTGCATAAGCCGAACGGCATCACTAAGTATTCATAATGCCCATCCTTTACATTGAAGGCCGTTTTCCATTCATCCCCCTGCCGTATGCGAATAAGGTTATATGCTCCTCGAAGGTCCAACTTAGTGAAGACCTGGGCCCCACAGAGACCTGATTAAAAAGGTCATTGATTAACGGTAGAGGATATCTATTTTTTACCGTAATCTTATTTAACCCACGATAATCTATACAGGGGCGTAAGCCGCTGTCCTTCTTCTCGACGAAGAAGAACCCAGCACCGGCAGGAGAGGTGGAAGGACGGATAAACCCTTTCTGGAGATTTTCGGTGATATAATCTTTCATGGCCTGCTCTTCCGATCTAGTGAGATTATATAGTTTCCCCCTAGGGGGCATAGTACCTGGGAGTAAGTCAATAGGACAGTCGTAGGCCCTATGGGGTGGAAGAATGTCGGCGGATTTCTCTGAAAATACGTCTGCCCAATCTGCATAGACTGGAGGTAACCCATCAAGGACAATAGGTGTGGTCCTAAGGGATATAGAAAAACAACGACTTTGACATGAAGGACTCCACTTCACCAGATCCCCCGATCTCCAATCTATCACGGGGTTATGGACTTTTAACCAGGGAAATCCTAACACGATAGGGGAGACGGGACTTTCAATAATCAAAAATTCTATTTCTTCCGAGTGGGCAGATCCTACGACTAAATTCACCCAAGGGGTCTTGTGGGAGACCACCCCCCCCTCAATGGGCTTATTGTTGACCGCCAGAACCCGGAGGGAATTTTCTAATGGGATTAACGGGATCCCTAGAGTGATGGCTAAGGATCTATCCAGGAAATTGCCAGCCGCTCCACTATCGATGAAGGCGGGGGCAATAGTCCGGGACGGACCCCAAGAGAGTGTAACAGGTAAGAGTACACGATTGTCTGGAGGGAACGATACCTGATCGCCTAGAAGAGGTCCCTCTGCAAGATCTAGGCGTTGAAGTTTCCCGCCACCGGAGCCTTGTTTGGGCAGGTCTTGGCAAAATGACCCGGATTACCACAGTAGAGGCAGAGGCCTTGGGATCTGCGTCGAACCTTCTCCGCCTGAGAGAGGTGGGTAACGCCAAGCTGCATCGGTTCCTCATGCGACACGGAAGGAGAGGAAACGGCTGCCCCCTTAAAGCTTGACTCTTGACGCGAGGACCCCCAAGGTTGGTCCTTGCCTCTTTCCTGGCGCCTTTCTCGAAGGCGTCGATCCACCCTGATGGCCAGCTGCATATATTCATCTAAGCTTTTAGGCATAGGATAGTTCACCAGGATGTCCTTGACGTTATCGGAGAGCCCAATTCTAAATTGGCTACATAAAGCCGGATCGTTCCACTGGGAATCTACAGCCCACCGCCGAAATTCTGCGCTATATTCTTCAGCAGAACGTTTGGCCTGTCTCAGGTTCCGCAATTTAGAATCCGCCGTCGCGGCCCGATCTGGGTCAGCATACAGTAGTTCCATGGCCGAAAAAAAAGAAGAGACCGACTGCAAGGCTTCATCAGACGGAGCTAGACCAAACGCCCAGGTCTGTGGGTCGCCCTGGAGGAGTGAAATGACTAGCCCAACGCGTTGTGCTTCGGATCCAGATGCGTGGGGTCGAAGGCGGAAATAGAGTTCGCAAGAATTCTTAAAGTTAGAAAACTTCGCCCGATCCCCCAAAAATTTCTCGGGGAGAGGGATCTTGGGCTCGACGGTCGGAGAAGGATCCGTTGGCGCAGGTATCTGACGATTCTCTTGCGCGGCCACTCGTTGAGCCAGCTGATTAATGGCAGTGGCCATAGCTTGAACCTGTTGGATCAATTCTTCCATCTAGAAGATATTCTTCTTTTTAGGGCCCGTTATAATGTCAGGTCCCGGAGACACCCACCTTCCAATAAACCAGCAACCCCCAATCTCCGCTGCTTTCTTCACCTATAGTAAGCCCCCGTTTGCCGGGACGCTAGACACGCCTCACCGGACACGGTTGCCCCCAGGTCTTATTAGCACAAAGGATGCTGATTTATGCAGGGGGAGGTAGATGAATCCAAGGACAAGACTGAGTAGCGAAAACGGACAGGGGTCATACACGGGTGGTCAATCCGAGGAGGCACGGTACAGAAGGGTTAGACGGAAGAATGGTCAGGGGCAAGCCAAGAGTCACAACGGGAGGTCAGAAGTTCGCGGTACAAAAGGAGCAGGCAGAATCGTAGTCAAGGGGCAAGCAAGGTCGGTCCAGGCGGCAATCAGGGATGGTCGAGAACAAGGCAAAATCACAAGGAGAAGAGCAATCCAAATCACACCCAGTAGCACGCTATAACGGGCAATGATCAACTGCAGGGTATACACCTATATACGGAGGGAGCTGACTGGATAGGCTGAGGGGAGGAGTGCAAGGATTGGGGGAAACTGGGATCTCCGGGCTGATTGCCCAGTTTGAATAGGGACACTGTGATAGGGCACAAGTAATGAATAGTACGGGCTCATTGGCCCAACTAGATGAAAGGAGGCAACTGTTTGTGCGCATGCCCTTTATTGGCCAGGGCTCAAAACAATCAATACAATCACCTCCGGCGGGTGCGCTGTGCGCAGCGCCGCCGGAGGGCATAGACAGTGGAGAGACGAGCACGCGCGCGCGTGTGGAGACGCGCGCCGGGAGCGCGCCGCACAGAGAGCGGCGCGGCCGCTCCCGACGCTGCAGGGCCGGAAGCCGCCTGAGCGGCTGCTCGTGACAGCCGAGCGGCGGGCGGGCAGGAGCGACGCCGACCCGCCGCCGGCTGCAACGGACGTGCAGCCCGCCGAGAGGAGTCGGCGGGGGAACGAAGGTCAGGTAAGGAGGTGGCCGTGACAGGGAGGAGAAGAAACCCGGACCCCGAAAGGGCCGAGGTTGCCGCCTGCGCTGGGGTAACCTGCCTCCCTTAGAAAAAAGGTCCAGGCGGGCTCCAAACAGACGCAGTCCTTTAAAGGGAAACCCAGTGAGGGCCTTCTTGGCAGCATTGTCAGCAGCCCACTGGCGCAGCCAAACCGAGCGGCGTATAGCCACCACAAGGGCAGACGTTCTGGCACACATTCTGATGGTATCATCCAATGCTGATAGCAAATTTACAAAAACATCACAACTAGAAAGTGCATTAAACACCTCACAAGGCAAATCATCAGGGGCACTATCAAGCAAATTTCTGATAAGGGTTCTAGTGGCCACAGCAGTAATAGAGGCACAGACAGGGCGCAGCGCCGTCCCCACACATGCAAAGGCGTGGGAGGCCAGCTGGTCAATGCGCCGGTCCTCAGCATCCCGCAGGGTAGTAGAATCAGGGGAATGCATGACAGAGGTGTTCGATAGCTCTAGCATCGGGGCATCCACCTCGGGGGGGGGGGGGGGGGAGGGGGGAGGGGGATGACCAACATTTAACCACCTCAGCAGGAAAGGGATACTTCCTATCCCAACTCTTTGGAACCCCGGGAAGTTTACGGGGGCGCTCCCATTCCTTGAGCACAAGGTTATGGAAATGTGCCTGCTCTGGAAATGCCAAACGTGATTTTGTTGTATGAAAAAGCTCCCCTCTTTGCCTGGGAGCCTCAACAGGGAGAGAGATAGACAGAACCTCAAAAATCTGGGTCAATAATCGGTCAGTGTCATCCGGGGCCAGGGGTCAGAGCCAGAATCGTCATGACCCCTTGGTCTCTCATCAGATGAGCCTGAATCAGAAAAGAGCTCCCCTTCGTCAGACGGGGTATAGCCACACAGATTTATAAACTCCTCAGTTCCCATAGGTAAAACATTAGGCGTCAAGTGCCGCTTCTTAGCAGGGGCCTTACGCGCTAAAGACTTCGCAATAATCTGTTCAACAGTAGCCAGTCTAGAAGACGCATCAGGCTGAGAATCCCCACTAGTATGCAACTCAGCAGGAGTGAGATTTAAGCTTGGGAGAGTAGGTGAAGTGAAAACGAGGTGCAGCCACTGACAGGCCAGATTGCAATGCAAGCACCTGCTCAGCACAGGGTACACAGACCCACGCCTTGTCAGCGTCAGCATGAGGCTGCCCACACGCTACACACAGCCGGTCTTGTCCCAAAGGGACCCCGGTAACATTATCCCGAGATGCCTCCATATGGTGATTATAGCGGCGCTATATGCCGATAGGGAATAACGCTATATAGCAACCCTGGATGCCCCAATAACCCGCTAGGGACATGGGAGTATAATTTTTACAGGGCCTATAAGTTATATACTAAAAACAGGGCCGGGAGAAGTCAAGAAAGGTTCGTCCTGCCTGAAAGACATAAGCAGACAAGACCTTAAGTACATTGTAACAAAAGTGAAGCAGATAAAGCCGCCCGCGAGGGCACATA
Organism: Gastrophryne carolinensis; assembly: GCA_027917425.1. Lineage (NCBI taxonomy): Eukaryota > Metazoa > Chordata > Amphibia > Anura > Microhylidae > Gastrophryne > Gastrophryne carolinensis. Next base: position 237,314,410 of record CM051235.1, on the reverse strand, counting down.
CGGACCGCGGTAGGTAGGAGTCCGTCGCGTATAGGCCAACCAAGTCAGAAAAGATGGCGTCGGTATACCTCGAGGGGCAGGCCAGTAACAGCGATGACGCGGAAGGCGCCAAAGACGGGCCCCGCTCCCTCGAAGAGCGTGAAGCCAGAAGGCCAACAGCCAATGATGGCGCAACAGCGCCTGAGGTAATGCCGCCGCCAAGCGCGGAACCAAGTCAGCGCACGGTGGCGGTAAATTTAAAAGCAATACAGACAAGTCAGCGCGGCGGCTGACACAAGAATAAAGACATGTGAAAGGTGAAAGCACAGACTTCATAACCTACATATCTATACACACCTCCCCCCCTTTTCCCCCCGAAGACTATAAGGAGGATGAGGGAGGACGGCGGCCACTTAAATAGGGCCCACCGATAGACCGGGGCAAGGGCCAATAGTGCGGGAGGGGCATCCATAGAGGCTCACCATAAGCCTGAACCGCTTACCCTTTGGTGGGGGATTGCGTTGGAGCAGCGCTCCTAAGCACCTGACAGCGGTGCTGCCTACCTTCACCCGACCAGCGCAGCCAAGGCTGGGAGGCATATTACTAGTGGAACGGTTGGGAATAGTCCTACAGGGCCGCAGGTTAAAGTGGGCCAACACCCAGGGGTGATCGGCCCGGGAATCTATAAGTTTCCCGGGCCGATGACCTCACACACCGCGGGACATCCGAGATCGGGATGTCCCGCGGGGTGTAACCCCCCCCCCCCCCCAAAACCCCGAAAAAAACCTTACCTCTCCTGCCGCTGCTTCCGCCGCCACCGCCTCTCTCGCGCTCCTCTAGACGTGCGCGCGCCCGCGCCGCCGTCTCTGAATGGCCGGCGCAGGCGCAGGCGCGCACACGTCAAGAGTGACGCGCGGGAGGCGCGATCCCTTGTCCGTCGACGGACGTCACTTGTCCGTCGGCGGGCATTGGACAGCGCACTCACGTGGGAGCGTGGAGAGGTGAGTTTTCGGGGTGTTTGGGGGGGTTTCAGGTAGCGGGGCACCCCAAATCGGGGTGCCCCGGGGAAGTGGACCAATACCCAGGATAGTCAAAATCCTGGGTGTTGGTCCACTTTAATAACCCCGCTCACCTGCCAGTAAAGTGCCAATTTCTCGTCCTTCGCAGCCAGACTGCAGAGAAATTCTGGGGATTTGTGGGAGGTCCCTGGTTATTTGAGGGGCCGGGAGGAGCCTATTTTCGATGTCTCTGCAGTCCAGCGTCATCTGGCGGAGTATATCCACGTGTAAGTATTAGATTTGGAGCAGGACGTACTGTATACTAAGAATAAAAACCTATCAAGGTGCAGCCTACCATCACCCGACCAGCGCAGCCAAAGCTGGGAGGCATAAATGAAGAAATGGAGCGAGTGGGAATAGTTCTACAGGGCCACGGGCTGATAAGCCCTGCTCACCTGCGAACAGAGAAGCCATCATTCCTGTCCTTCACAGCCGACTGCAGAGAAGAAACCGGGGAATTTGTGGGAGGTCCCGGGTATATATGGGACCGGGAGGGGACTCTTTATGCCATCTCTGCAGTCCAGCGCCCTCTGGCGGAGGTAATTCCCATCTGTTATGAATCATTATCTGGAGCAGGACGTGCTGCATACTTAGAATAACTCTCCTTTCCTGCAGTCATACGGGTGCATAGGTGGTCTCTTGCCCATTCAGTGCTCTATGCTGGGCATATTAATGTAGCATACAGTTCTATTTGGAAACAGAGACCTAGGGAGTGGCCAGAAGGTTTTCTAATGGTTTGTGGTGCACTCCTGCCCCCAGCTCCAATATGCTAGCGATGCAGCCACAATCCACGCATGTGCTGTGGCATCAGTGTCTATGTAAGTATAACGGCGCTCACAAGGCGTTTCATATAGGCGGGCAACCCAAATTGGAATGCCCTAGGGATAGGTAGTCGGCTGGCATCAACAGGTTTTGGTCCACATTAAAAAAGGGTAAAATATCATTAAGCCTGCTTTCATTTCTCAATAACGCCCAGTGAAATCTGTCCCCTCTCCAGGGCCACCTGCACAGCAAAGGATGACTCATACATGCGCTTCAATGTGAGGGTCCCTTTAATAGTCAATTCCTTTCAGGGACCGAGAAAAAGGAGTCAGCAGAAGGAAGCAAGTTCTATAGGGAACGTAAAGTGCTGCGGATTGAAAGATGTGCCTCATGACATCAGGCATGGGGCAAACAGAAAGCAGGCTCATTTAACTCATTGCTTGGAATGTTCCTTTAAGTGTTATCTACATCAGTTACCGTAGCCCTCTGTTCTTTATTATGAGTGCTTTTATTTTCTGTTTGAAACATGCCAGCACGTTATGGTTGAGTTCGCTCATAGCTCTACGCAGTTTGGGTGTGCCAGCTTTCAAACATGAATCACAAAACAAAATTACAGACACTCAATTCGATCGCTTCAGGCAAGACCTCTTGCTTTCTCTTTAAAACTGTATTCTTTATACTTCTGAATTCTGTCAAACATTTTAAAGACAAAAAAATATTACAGTAAACCAAGTGAAAAAACCATTCACTAAAGTAATATTAAAAATCCATATAAACACATTGGCTAATGAGAGGAGGGGTCACTTATACACCTGAACTGAATAAAACTCCCTTCAAGCTTGTGGTTTTTATTCTCCTGGTAGTAATACAATCCAGGGGCTGACAGGTTACAGAACCGGTCACTCCTGATTCCTCTTCTTCCCATTAAAAGAAACAAACCTAGCTGGAGATCTCTTGATGCTGAGTGACCCCTCCCACCATCCAGCATATTTACATGGATTTTTATCATTTGACCTTTTTTTGCAATAGTGGCTTTCCTGGCCTTGAGTAAAGCCTGTTAGTATAACTTTTGCCTACAAATCCCAGAATTCTTCCAAAGACAAGGGCAAGCTCCCCTCCCCACACAAATTAGAGCATATAAAAATCAGGCAGCAATAATGAGAGACATCCCCAGTTGATAACCCTGCCAATAACACTTTAGTTACTGGAAAGCAAGAGAGCGAGCCCCTCCCCTAAAGAGGCTGAATTAGAGCGGGGGGGGGGGCTTAAACCTGTGAGCTTAGGAATGTGGAGTGCCATCCTGCCTCAGCCAACCAGATAGTTAGCAAGCCAGGAAGGCTCTGTACATCAAACACACCAGTCTGGTACGGTCGCTAATGTAAACATATTGGCCTCAATTCAATAAAGGTATAAAAGAATTCTCATGGTAGTAAAAAAAATCAATTCATGAGAAAAAAGCCTGAGAATGTCACTTTTAGTGAATCACTAGATAAAAAGACAATGAAAGTCAATGGCAGCTTTTACTACAGCGTAGAAAGGAGTAAACAGTTCTCTACTTTTCTTAGGAGTAAAAAAGGGCCATTGACTTTCATGGTTTTCTTAGCTGGTGATTCAGTGACATTCTCAGGCTTTTTTCTCATGAATTGAATCTTTTACTACCATGAGAATTTTTTTCTACCTTTATTGCATTGAGGCCATTGCGTTTTAAAAAATACTGTTTTCTCTAGCCACTGAGTTGCAAACAAAAAACCCAGCACACCGAGGACATTTCGGCGCACAATGCACACCTTTAAAAATGCAATTGAAAGAGGAATTAACCCTTTATGCCCAGGATCAGATAATCCATTGCAGAATGCAAATGTAAGAATTAATCTCAAGTGGAACATTACTTACAAAATGTGCCCAAGCCCCTGCAGATTCACAAGAGCAGAGGAACAGCCTTTCCATAGGTCTCGGCCTATCAGAGCTGTGGGAAGACTAGGCAAAGAATGAGAGATAGGATTTCCCTTTTGAACAGTTGTGAAGTGCAATTCTGTAAGGGGCTGTGTAACTTCTATGTGTTTAAACAGCCACTTAAAAATACAAGTATATTTGTATCACTGGGTTATGGCTTTATTGGTTTTCTTGCTGTATGAGCAAAGACAGACCCCTTTTTTAAATGAAATGGTTAACAATGCTTGCTCCCATAAGGGATTATAAACAGCAATGGTTGTGAAGCCCCTGCTACCTGTATGCATTCTGTGTCTTTCCTCGGGCATTGCTTTTGTATGCACAGACATCTGGCATTTCAAAAGGAGAACTATTTATAAATGAAAGCTTATTATGGGCTGCTCAACCAATTCCTTTCAGAACTTTGCATGGAGTTCCATGCTGCCTGCTTGAACTGCAGCACCAAAGAACAATGGCAAAGGGATACAGTATGTGGGCCAAGTGGAATCCACTCACCATCTGCCCATTTTCATTTTAAACATACTGTAATGCTCCTTAAAATCAGAAGGAAAAAAAAAACCCCGGGACAAAAAGTGAATCCCATATGAAGGCCTCGATTCAATAAGAGTTAATTAAAAAATTCAATTAGTGAGAAAAATACCATTTTGTGATTACTCACCTGTAAAATGGGTATTATAAGTATGTCACACACCCCGCTTCCAATATTCATGACATGTGGGTTATGGTCAGTAGAGGGCGAACTTTGCAGAGATGACAGGAAAAAAAAAGGAGCCCCTCCCAGTCCATAAATACCTGGGACCTCCCACACATTCCCCAGTATAGGACAGCAGTAAGGGGACCAGGAAGAGCGAAATATAAACAATCATAATACTAAAAGGTTCAGTATATAAAAGATCCAAAATACCAATAAGGGCGGGATGAAGCGGGGTGTGTGACATACTTATAATACCCATTTTACAGGTGAGTAATCACAAAATGGTATTATTCCAAGTATGTCACACACCCCGCTTCCAATATTCATGACATGTGGGACATCCAATAGCAGTGTCCATCATGGGTGGGGATCCCAATACGGCAAAAAAATGCACAAATTTTAAACCACTGCAGCATGCAGAAACTTGCGGCCAAAAACAGCATCCGCTGGGGCCCGCACATCAACCTTATAAAACTTGGAAAAAGTATGAACGGCGGACCAAGTAGCAGCCTTACAAACTTGTTCAACAGAAGCCTGGTACTGAAAAGCCCAAGAAGCCCCAACAGCACAAGTCGAATGAGCAATGATCTGAAAAGGGGGAACCTTCCCCTTGGCAGTATAGGCCCCAAATAGTACTTCACACAACGAACCACATCCAAAGAGTGCAAAACCCTCTCCTTGTCATTGCTAGGCTTAGGACACAAGGAAGGGAGAACTACATCCTGATTGGAGGTGGAAGGCAGAAACCACCTTAGGAAGGAAATCTGGCTTAAAGCGAAATACCACCTTGTCCCGGTGTCTCTCAAAGTAAGGGGCCTGAATGGACAGAGCCGTCAACTCAGACACGCCGAACAGAGGTAATAGCCACCAAAAAGGCAACTTTTTGAGTGAGCATAGAAAGTGCAACATCCTGCACCGGCTCAAAAGGAGGCCCCTGGAGGGCCTTTCTAGGAGACCGCACATGAGTAACCCCCTGGAAAAAAGTCTTAACCAGAGGATGCAGAGCAAAAGACCTTTGAAAGAAGACAGTCAGAACAGAGACCTGCCCTTTCAAGGTACTAAGCTGGAACCCCAAGTCCAGACAGAAACTCCAAAATCCTAGAAATTAGAAAACACACTGCAAGGCAAGGCCCTAGCCTCACACCAGCCAAAATAGGACCTGTAGTATATGTTAGAGGAAGATCTCTTCCTAGCTCTAACAAGAGTCTGCATCACAGCCTCAGACAAACCTTCCTCCCTTAGGATGGAGGTTTCAGCAGCCACGCCATCAAAGCCAGCGTTTGTAAATTGGAGTAACGTAGTGGACCTTGAGAGATCAGATCCGGAAACAGGGGCAGCCAGTACTGATCTACCGCCAGCCTTACGACGTCTGCGAACCAAACCTGTCTTGGCCACCAGAATTGCTGGCGCACCCTCTAGAGCCAGCTTGCGCACCACCGTGCCTACCATGGAGAAGGGGGGAAACAGGTACAGGAACCCCAGATCCCTCCAGGCAAGAGACATGGCGTCCACTGCCAGGGCCAGAGGATCCTGAGACAGAGACACAAACTTTGGGAGCTTGTGAGTGTGACATGAGGCAGAGATCCACCTCTGGAAACCCCCACGTTTGACAGAGGGACCGGAATACCTTGCGGATGAGAGACCATTCCCCTCGGCGAGAGGATCCCCTGCTCAGGGAGTCCGCCTCCGTGTTTTCCACTCCCGGAATGTACACTGCTGTGATGCATGGAACATTGCTCTCCGCCCATGCAAGAATCAGAGAAACTTCCCTGAGGGCACTCCTGCTACGAGTCCCTCCTTGGTGATTGATGTAAGCTACCGCAGTTCGATTGTCTGATCGAGCCTGAACCGGTAAGCCCCGTAGGTGATGTGTCAAGCATGACAGAACCAACCGAATAGCTCTCAGCTCCAAGACATTGATGGGGGTGTGAGCCTCCTGAGGACCCCACAGCCCCTTGAACTGATGCGTCTTTCAAAAACCTCCCCAGGCCGACAGGCTGGCATCCGTGGTAACCGTCTCCCAACAAGGGGTCAGAAAGGATCTGCCCCTCATCAGATTGCTTGGTTCCAGCCACCACTAAAGGGACTGCCGAACCCGGGGAGACATCATGAATGACTGATCCAATGACTGCGGACATCTGTCCCAGGCCAACAATAGATGGAGCTGGAGCGACTTCATGTGGAACTGAGCAAAGGGAACTGCCTCGAAGGAAGCCACCATCAATCCCACCAGTCTCATCCCTAGCCGGATAAAAGGACGAGGTTTGGACAGGAGAAGACGTATCAGATCCTGAACCCTCTGCACCTTGGACTGAGGTAGGAACACCCTGGTCTGAATGGTATCCAGATTCATGCCCAGAAACGATATCTCCCTTGAGGTGGAGAGAGAAGACTTGGGATGGTTGATCACCCAGCCGAACCTCTCCAGCGTCGCCACCACCATACCTGGTGTCAAGCTCCGCCTGACTGAGAGAATGCCGTAATGAGGAGGTCATCTAAATACGGCACAATGTGAATGCCCTGGGCTCTGAGAAAGGCAATTATGCCCGCCAGCACCTTGGTGAACACCCTTGGTGCCGAAGTCAACCCGATAGGGAGGACCACAAACTGAAAGTGCTGATCTCCCACCACAAACCTGAGAAATCTCTGGTGTGCTGGGAAGATTGGTAAGCATCCTTGATGTCTATGGATGTCATGAAATCCCCCTGACGAAGGGAATTGATGGCTGAGCGCAGATCCATGCGGAACTTCTTGGTTCTGATGAACCTGTTGAGAAGCTTCAAATCCAGAATGGGTCTTATGGATCCATCCATTTTGGGAACCGTGAAGAGGTTGGAATAATAGCCCCGGCCTCTCTCAGAGAAAGGCACCGGGCATATGAAGTCCATGACCAGAAAATTCTTTACAGCCAACAGGAGCCCCTGCGCAGCACGGGGATCCGAGACCTTAGGAATCTGGGAGGAGGCTGGTACTCGAACTCCAGTTTGTACCCGGAAGATACCACTTCCAAGATTCATTTGTCTGTGACCTCCTGGGCCCAGACCAGGAAGAAGTGCCGAAGCCGCCCCCCCACCCGCAAGGGTGAGGGCGTCCCCTCATTGCTGAGCTGTCTTGGCAGCAGGCTTGGGCTTGGAACCCCAGTTAAGGCCTGGACGTGCGCGTCCTCTGCCTCTGTTCCAGGAATCACCTCTGAAATTAGAGTAGACAAAGCCTCTGCCTGCTCTGGCACCGCGAAAGGAAGGATTGAAGGAGCCTGCCCCCCCGAAAGGGGCGACGCTGCTTCTTACGCTGAGGTAACTTTCCACCTTTCGCCACTGAATCCAATTTATCTCCGAACTGCCTCATACCCAGGAAGGGTAGCGCTGTTAATGATTTCTTAGCCGCAATGTCAGCCGCCCACTGGCGTAGCCAGACCGATCGGCGAATAGCCACCAGCAATGCCAAAGTTCTACTACACATAATAATCGCGTCATCCATAACAGATAAAACAAAGGTCACAAATAATTTACAACGCTTAAGTGCTGTGAATTCATCACTGGCCGGATTAAGCTGGGAACCACTCACCAGATCCCTAACCACAGACCTGGTAGCCACAGTCGCGAGCGCCGAGGCACAAACAAGCCGCAAGGCTGAACCCACACTGGCAAAGGCATGGCATGCCATCTGAACAAAGCGTGGCGGCATCTGGAGAATGTACAATGGAGGTGTTGGACAATCCCAGAACGGGCGCATCGACCTTGGGAGGGGACGACCAGCGCTTCACTGCGTCCACCGGGAAGGGATACTTCCTATCCCATCCCCGAGGAACACCGGGGAGCCGGCTAGGCCTCTCTCATTCCTAAAGAATCATGCAATCAAAATGATTCTGATTTGGGAACTCCAAGCGGGGCTTAGAAGTCCCAAAAATTCCCCCTTCTGCGGGGGGGGGGGGGGGGGTTGGGGGGGGGTCTCCGCTGGTGGAGAAATATCCAGGATCTTGGGGGTATCCACGGCATCCCCCAGCGCCTGCCCAGTATCAGTGGGGAATACTCAGAGCAATCAAAGGAATCATAGTCATCAAAATCCAGTACCGGCGCGGCCGGCAACAGATGCCTTCTCTTAGCTGGGGCTTTTCTGGCCGCAGAGCTAGAAATCAACTTTTCGATGTTGGCCAGCCTAGCACAAACATCAGCTTGCGACTCCCTGCTAATGACAGTGTCACTTGGGGTATGGATAAGGCGGGGTGGGGTAGGTGATGAGGCCGGCGGCACGGACCCAGACGCCTGGGACCCCGACTGCCGCGTAATGGCCTGCTGTGCACATGGAATACAAAAACACATTATCCCCCGCAAGGGATGCCCCACAAACCACACACTGCCGGGTTTGCCCCGGAGGGAGCTCGAGCCCGGTATCCTGGGAAGCCTCCATATGGTGATTTTTTTTATGGTAGTCGCAATGACCAGTGGGAATTACGCCAGTAAGCTACCCGGGATGCCCCTTAACGTCCGTTAGTGGGAAGATTTGTAAAGCCCCTATTTGAGTGTGGGACCTAAGGACCGGGAGAACCCCCTTTTAACTATCAAGGAAGGTAATCCCCCTGGAAGACATAATAAAAAAGGGTACCATAAGCATGAAGTCATTACAGCAATCATACATCCAGAAATAATCACAGTCATACAATATATTTGTATAACCTTAAAGTATATATCAAGGATAACTCAGCATACAAGGCACCCCAATAGAAATACGATTATGCATAACAAAAAAGGCAGATAATAGAACGAGCCCCGCAGAGCACTCAGTTAGGATGCAAGATGGCGACCGGACACCCAGCAGCAGCAGCATCCGCCAAGCCAGGGGAAGAGAAGGAGGGCGGGCCAGCGCGGATTGCGTGCCGCGCTTGGCCCCGCCCCCTCCTGCTGGGAAGGACGCGGCCCAGCAAGAAGTGAAGCAAACACACACATACACTCATACCACACTGACAGCTAATTGGCCAGGCAAAATCTGAGGTAAAAAATTGGAAGGGACATGCCCCCCCCTGGTAAGGTAACAGCAGACAGTTTAAACCACTGCCGCCTGCAAACCTTGCGGCCAAAAACAGCAACAGCTGAGGCCTTAACATCAACCTTGTAAAACTTTGAAAAGGTATGAACAAAAGACCAAGTAGCGGCCTTGCACACTGGTGCAATAGAAGCCTGGTGCTGGAGGCCCAAGGGGCACCAATAGCACGAGAAGAAAGAGCAATAAAGCGAAGGGAGGATACTTCCCCTTAGACTTGGCAGGAGCCAAAAACCCTTCCTAGGACCAGAAGGGACCACAAGAAGAGCATCAGTGTACTTGAAAGGTGCAGTAGCCACCAGATAGTACTTCAGACACCTAACCACATCCAAAGAGTGCAAAACTCTCTCCTTAGCATTGCTAGGGTTAGGGCACAAAGAAGGAAGAACAATATCCTGATTCAAATGAAAGGCAGACACTACCTTTAGGCAGAAATTCATGTTTGAACGAAACACCTTGTCCTGGTGCCTCTCAAAGTAGGGGGGCCGAATGGACAGCACCGCCAACTCAGACACACGCCTGACAGAAGTGATAGCTACCAGAAACACAACCTTGAGCGTAAGAATGGCCAAGGCAGCATCCTGCACAGGTTTAAAGGGAGCACCCTGCAAAGCAGGCAAGACCAATTCCAAATCCCCAAAACAGGGACCATAGGTTGTCATGGGGAACGCACATGAGCAACCCCCTAAAAGCAGTCTCAATCAAGGAATGCTGAACAAAGAAGACAGACAGGGTAGAAACCTGACCCTTCAAAGTACTGAGTTAGAGACCGACTCCAACCCATGCAGTAAAACTTCAGATCCCTGGGAACTGAGAACACCCAACAGGGAGGAGACCAAGACTCAACCAGTCAATGCAGGTACGCCATACCATATAACAGATGGAAGAAGAAGTCATCTTCCTAGCCTTCACCATGGACTCAACCAACGAGGTAGACAAACCTTACTCCATCAAGATGGAGGTTTCAGCAGTCAGGCCGTCAAGACCAGAGTTTGTAAATGGGATGGCGAAAGTGGTCCTAAGTGAGCAGATCTGGCACTCCAGGCAGAAAGCACTGATCTACTGCCATCTGGACCACGTCTGCGAACCACACTCTTCTCCCACCTGAGGCCACCAGAACCACTGGCACCCCTTCCAGAGCAATCTTGCGCAGAACCCTGCCTAGCAGGGGGAATGTAGAAAGACATACAGAAACTGAATGTCCTGCCATGACATTACTAAAGCATCCATGGGCACGGCCAGAGGATCCTGGGACAGGGAGACAAAGGCCGGGAGCTTGTGATTGTGACGGAATGCAAACAGATCCACATCACGTTGGCCCCAACAGTGATACAGAGATTGGAACACCCTGTTGCAGAGGGGACCCCCCCCCCCCCCCCCGGAATGTATACCACTGAAATGCAAGGAACATTGGCCTCCACCCAGATCAGAGTCAGAGACACTTCCTGGAGGACCCCTCTTGCTCCGGGTCCCTCCCTGATGATTGATGTAGGCAACATCCATCAGAGTGATCATGCGCCCCTGAGCAGGCAGGCCCTGAAATGAGTAGTCAAACGAGTCAGAACTAACCTGATCGCTCACAACTTCAAGACATTAATAGGTGAATAGGCCTCCTAAGGGCCCCACCTCCCCTGGAACCGCAGGGACCTCCAGAAGAAACCCCCCAACCTGATAAACTGGCATCCATGGTGACCGTCTCCCAGGAAGGAGCAAGAAGGTTCCGCCCCCCAATAGGTTCGTTGAGTCCATCCACTACAAGCGGGACCTCCTCACCAAGCGGGGGGGGGGGGGGGGGGGGGGGGACACCCAGACCCTGTCCAGGGACGCTGGGTCCTTGTCCCATACAGACAATAGGAGAAGTTGCAGAAGCCCCAGGAGGGACTGAGCACAAGGGACCGCTTCGAAGCACGCCACCATCAGGCCCACCAGCTGCATCCCCTGCCTGGTGAAGGGACGGGGACAGCTAGGAGGAACTGAACTTGTGCAAGCAGATTGTCCACCTTCTGCTGAGGAAGGAATATCCTTGCCTGAACTGTGTCCAGATTCAGTAAGTAAGCATCTTTGATATCCACAAACGGCATGAAGCCCCCGGGTCGCAAGGAGCAGATGGCCGAGCATAGAGTTTCCATGAGGAAAGCGCCTGTACTTGACAATTTGCTGAAGATCTGTACATCCAGAATGGGCCAGACTGACCCATCTTTTTGGGGAACTGTGAAAAGGTTGGTGTAGGGTCCCTTGCCTCTGTCTGTTAAGTGAAATCTGCAAATGACCCCCAGACCCAGCAGACCTTGCACGGCCTGCACCAGCACCTGAGCAGAAGCAGGAACCAGGAGTACCTGAGACCAGATAATCTTAGGGGAGGGTGCACAGCAAACACCATCTTGTAGCCGGAGGACACTACCTCCTAAATCCACCGGTCTGAGGCGTGATGCCTCCAGACTTAAGCAAGGTGCCGCAGCCGTCCCCTCACCCAGGCGGCGCCCCATCATGCTTGAGGGGACTTGGAAGAGGATTTGGGCATAGCCCCCCCAGAGGAGCCAGGGTGTTGTCTTCTGCTCCTGGGACAGGGAGCTGCGCGAGCCCCCGCGAAGGACACCCCTGGTTCCTGTTTAACACCATGGTGGGGGGTGGAAGGGGGGCCCTGGCCCCGAAGGGCCCGAGACAGCCGTCTGCGCTGTGGTAACTTACCTCTCTTACCAAACAGGTCTAGGCGGGCCCCAAACAGACGTAGCCCCTTAAAAGGGGAGCCCAGCAAGGGCCTTCTTCGCAGCATTGTCAGCACCCCACTGTCGCAGCCACCACAAGGGCAGAAGTTCTTGCACACATTCTAATGGTGTCATCCAATGCTAATAGGATAAATTTTACAAACACATCACAACTGGAGAGTGCATTAAACACATCCCAAGGGAGATCATCAGGGGCACGATCAAGCATTTTTCTGATGAGGGTTCTAGCGGCCACAGCAGTAATGGCAGAGGCACAGACCAGGCGCAGCGCCGTCCCCGCACATGCAAAGGTGTGGGAGGCCAGCAGGTCAATGCGCCGGTCCTCAGCATCCCGAAGGGTAGTATAATCAGGGGGATGCATAACAGGGGTGTTAGATAGCCCTATGATCGGGACATCCACCTCGGGGGGGATGACCAACATTTAACCACCTCAGGGGAAAAGGATACTTCCTATCCCAATCCCCTGGAACCCCGGGAAGTTTACTGGGGCACTCCCATTCCTTGAGCACAAGGGTATGGAAATGTTAGAGACCGACTCCAACCCATGCAGTAAAACTTCAGATCCCTGGGAACTGAGAACACCCAACAGGGAGGAGACCAAGACTCAACCAGTCAATGCAGGTACGCCATACCATATAACAGATGGAAGAAGAAGTCATCTTCCTAGCCTTCACCATGGACTCAACCAACGAGGTAGACAAACCTTACTCCATCAAGATGGAGGTTTCAGCAGTCAGGCCGTCAAGACCAGAGTTTGTAAATGGGATGGCGAAAGTGGTCCTAAGTGAGCAGATCTGGCACTCCAGGCAGAAAGCACTGATCTACTGCCATCTGGACCACGTCTGCGAACCACACTCTTCTCCCACCTGAGGCCACCAGAACCACTGGCACCCCTTCCAGAGCAATCTTGCGCAGAACCCTGCCTAGCAGGGGGAATGTAGAAAGACATACAGAAACTGAATGTCCTGCCATGACATTACTAAAGCATCCATGGGCACGGCCAGAGGATCCTGGGACAGGGAGACAAAGGCCGGGAGCTTGTGATTGTGACGGAATGCAAACAGATCCACATCACGTTGGCCCCAACAGTGATACAGAGATTGGAACACCCTGTTGCAGAGGGACCCCCCCCCCCCCCCGGAATGTATACCACTGAAATGCAAGGAACATTGGCCTCCACCCAGATCAGAGTCAGAGACACTTCCTGGAGGACCCTCTTGCTCCGGGTCCCTCCCTGATGATTGATGTAGGCAACATCCATCAGAGTGATCATGCGCCCCTGAGCAGGCAGGCCCTGAAATGAGTAGTCAAACGAGTCAGAACTAACCTGATCGCTCACAACTTCAAGACATTAATAGGTGAATAGGCCTCCTAAGGGCCCCACCTCCCCTGGAACCGCAGGGACCTCCAGAAGAAACCCCCCAACCTGATAAACTGGCATCCATGGTGACCGTCTCCCAGGAAGGAGCAAGAAGGTTCCGCCCCCCAATAGGTTCGTTGAGTCCATCCACTACAAGCGGGACCTCCTCACCAAGCGGGGGGGGGGGGGGGGGGGGGACACCCAGACCCTGTCCAGGGACGCTGGGTCCTTGTCCCATACAGACAATAGGAGAAGTTGCAGAAGCCCCAGGAGGGACTGAGCACAAGGGACCGCTTCGAAGCACGCCACCATCAGGCCCACCAGCTGCATCCCCTGCCTGGTGAAGGGACGGGGACAGCTAGGAGGAACTGAACTTGTGCAAGCAGATTGTCCACCTTCTGCTGAGGAAGGAATATCCTTGCCTGAACTGTGTCCAGATTCAGTAAGTAAGCATCTTTGATATCCACAAACGGCATGAAGCCCCCGGGTCGCAAGGAGCAGATGGCCGAGCATAGAGTTTCCATGAGGAAAGCGCCTGTACTTGACAATTTGCTGAAGATCTGTACATCCAGAATGGGCCAGACTGACCCATCTTTTTGGGGAACTGTGAAAAGGTTGGTGTAGGGTCCCTTGCCTCTGTCTGTTAAGTGAAATCTGCAAATGACCCCCAGACCCAGCAGACCTTGCACGGCCTGCACCAGCACCTGAGCAGAAGCAGGAACCAGGAGTACCTGAGACCAGATAATCTTAGGGGAGGGTGCACAGCAAACACCATCTTGTAGCCGGAGGACACTACCTCCTAAATCCACCGGTCTGAGGCGTGATGCCTCCAGACTTAAGCAAGGTGCCGCAGCCGTCCCCTCACCCAGGCGGCGCCCCATCATGCTTGAGGGGACTTGGAAGAGGATTTGGGCATAGCCCCCCCAGAGGAGCCAGGGTGTTGTCTTCTGCTCCTGGGACAGGGAGCTGCGCGAGCCCCCGCGAAGGACACCCCTGGTTCCTGTTTAACACCATGGTGGGGGGTGGAAGGGGGGCCCTGGCCCCGAAGGGCCCGAGACAGCCGTCTGCGCTGTGGTAACTTACCTCTCTTACCAAACAGGTCTAGGCGGGCCCCAAACAGACGTAGCCCCTTAAAAGGGGAGCCCAGCAAGGGCCTTCTTCGCAGCATTGTCAGCACCCCACTGTCGCAGCCACCACAAGGGCAGAAGTTCTTGCACACATTCTAATGATGTCATCCAATGCTAATAGGATAAATTTTACAAACACATCACAACTGGAGAGTGCATTAAACACATCCCAAGGGAGATCATCAGGGGCACGATCAAGCATTTTTCTGATGAGGGTTCTAGCGGCCACAGCAGTAATGGCAGAGGCACAGACCAGGCGCAGCGCCGTCCCCGCACATGCAAAGGTGTGGGAGGCCAGCAGGTCAATGCGCCGGTCCTCAGCATCCCGAAGGGTAGTATAATCAGGGGGATGCATAACAGGGGTGTTAGATAGCCCTATGATCGGGACATCCACCTCGGGGGGGGATGACCAACATTTAACCACCTCAGGGGAAAAGGATACTTCCTATCCCAATCCCCTGGAACCCCGGGAAGTTTACTGGGGCACTCCCATTTCTTGAGCACAAGGGTATGGAAATGTGCCTGCTCTAGAAATTCCAAACGTGATGTTGCTGTATGGGAATGCTCCCCTCTTTGCCTGGGAGCCTCACCAGGGAGAGAGATAGACAGAACCTCAAAGATCTGGATCAATAATCTGTCAGTGTCATCCTGGGCCCAGGGGTCAGGGAAAGTCTTCATGACCCTTCGGTCTCTCATCAGATGAGCCTGAGTCAGAAAAGAGCTCTCCATCAGAAGGGGTATAGCCACACAGATTCATAAACTCCTCAGTTCCCATAGGGAAAACAGTAACATTAGGCGTCAAGTGCCGATTCTTACCAGGGCCCTTACGCGCTAAAGACCTCGCAATAATCTGCTCAGCCGTAGGCAGTCTAGGAGACAAATCAGGCTGAGAATCCCCACTTGTGTGTGACTCAGCAGGAGTGAAATTTAAGCCTGGGAGAGTAGGTGAAGTGAAACAAGGTGCAGCCACTGGCAGGCCAGATTGCAAAGCCAGCGCTTGCTCAGCACAGGGTACGCAGACCCATGCCTTGTCAGCATCAGCATGAGGTTGTCCACACACCATACACCGCCGGTCTTGTCCCAAAGGGACCCCGGTCACATTATCCTTAGATGCCTCCATATGGTGATTATTAGGCACAATATGCCAGTAGGGATTGACGCTATAAAGCAACCCTGGATGCCCCAATGACCTGCTAGGGAGTGGGAGTAAATTTACAAGGCCCGCTATCAATTACACCAGGCTGGGAGAAGCCAATGGATTCACCCTCTAAAAGACACAATAAGAAGAAGGGTGTCAGAACCGAAACACACTACAGTGTATTATAAAGCCGCCCGCGAGGGCACTTACGGACCACGGTAAGTAAGAACGTCACACGCACGCGCGGCCAGACAATATGGCGCGAGTACCTCGAAGGGCGGGCCAGAGCGAGCCGTGACGCGGGGCGCGCCATGCCAGGCCCCGCCCCTCCGAAGAGCGCGAAGTCCAACAGACAAGCAGCCAATGAGGACGCCCGGCGCGGAACATCCAAATGAAGGAAAAGGTGCGCGGCGGCGGCATTTACAGTGTAAAAAGACAAGTCAGCATGGCGGTTGACACCATATATACCAGTTCAAGCAGACATTACAAAGAGGGCCATAAGCGTGTAATCACAATACACTGACATCCACACCCCCCCCCCCTTCTTTTACTCCCGAGGGCTACGGGGAGAATGAGGGAGGATGGCGGCCCTTTGTACAGGGCCCACCGCTACCGGGGCATGGGACAATAATGCGGGAGGGGCATCCCATAAAGGCTCACCATCAGCCTATACCGCCTACCCTTTGGTGGGGGACTGCGGTGGAGCATGGCTCCATTAAGCACACATGGTGCTGCCTACCTTCACCCGACCAGCGCAGCCCAGGCTGGGAGGCACATCACATCAAGGATGGGTGGGAATAGTCCAACAGAGCCGCAGGCTTTAATAGCCCCGCTCACCTGCGACAGAGTGATAATTTCATGTCTTCGCAGTAAGCACTGCAGAGAAATCTGGGGATTTGTGGGAGGTCCCCGTGTATTTGAGGGGTCGGGAGGAGCCTGTTTTACATGTCTCTGCAGTGCAGCGCCATCTGGTGGAGGATAACCCCAAGTGTAAGTAATCTATCTGGAGCAGGACGTACTGTATACTAAGAATATGTATATTGTGTAAAAAACCCCACTCCCGATTACAACAGGACCACATATGTATTGGTAGATGCTAGTGCCTGCTAAGGCAGAACAGAAAAGAACGTTTCGAGATTTTCAAATAAAATACAACTAACTGCACCTTGCAGTTAATTAGCAATGGTTAAACTCTAAAAAAAAAAAAACAAAAAAAAAACATGAGCAATTGATAGCAAGAGCGGCTCTCACCCAACCTTTCTGTCACCTCGGCCAATGGTGGATGGAAGGGAGAGGGTTCTGCTATGCCCATAGATAAATCCAAGTCCTGGTGAGATGTGTGGTGCCGCCGCCGCCGCCGCCGTCAATTGCTCATGTACAATTTTTCATTGTGAGTGCATTTGGCACCTTTTTATAAACCTACTTTTATTCAACGTCATTACGCTAGATCCTATTGCTGTTTTTTCCCCCCCTTTTTTTGATTTTCATATGATGGATCTACATCTGAGCTGAGCCCAAGGCATCTGCTCTATATATTAACACCGATCTACAGGAGATTGATGAGTTCCACAGATGTGAGACCCGAATGGGTGTAAATGGATGTTGATATTCATACCTTGCTTTTGGTAAGAGTGCACTACAGAAGGTGAATGGCACACGTTTTGTTGCTTGAAGTGAAGTGACTCTAGTCATCACCCTGTGCTAACGCATGCAGTTTTGGAACAACGTTGAATCCAGTTTTTCAACACTTTTTTATGGTGTAAGGGCGTCTAAACAGCCCAATACAATCTTGCTCTACGCTATATACTACTGTACATTCAAGCCTGGACCTATTGGGATATTTGGGTCACAGCACGTTGAGCAGTTCTCCTTTGTAATTTGTACTAAACCTTGATTGTAAATAACTTAAGTAATTTTAGCGCTGTATTTTTTCTTTAAATTTTAATAGAACCAGAGTCAGGTATGCCATTCAGGTAGTGAGGGAAGCTACATATATAAAACCGCTGCAGGCTGGATGTGAGTTAAAGTGGACCAACACCCGGGATTTTGTCTATCCTGGGTTTTGGTCCACTTCAGGGGGGCACCCCAATTAAGGGTGCCCCCCAGAAAGCCCCCAAAACTCACCTCACCACGCTCCCACGTGGCCGCGCTGACCAATCACCGCCGACGGACAAGCGGGTGACAGCGGCGGACAACACATCGCGTCCGCCGCAGCCTCCCGCACGCCCCTCCGACAGTGCGCGCGCCCGCGCTGGCCATTCACAAACGGCCGGCGCGGGCACGTCTACAGGGGCGCGCGGGAGGCGGCGGCCGCCGCTGAGGTACGTTTTTTGGGGGTTTGGGGGGGGGGGGTCCCTCACCGCGGGACATCCCGATCTCGGATGCCCCGCGGTGAGGGAGGTGATCGGCCCGGGAATCTTATAGATTCCCGGGCCGATCACCCCTGGGTGACGGTCCACTTTAAAGTGCTACTGCAGGCTACATTTGCCACTATCCTAAACGGTTTTCCATTTTTAAATTGAAGAAATTGGCCGGGATAACAAGGTTTACAGTTCAGCATTATTTTTTTCCTCTGAAAAAAGTGAGCATGGCCCTTGGAACTGTGATGCTGCATATTAATCAGCTCTCTGCACTGACAGTGATGTGATGAACATGGTGGTGGCCGGAGGGAGGGACCAGCAATCCGATTGGGGGATGGGATGCAAAAATGTCATTGGCTGAACATGTAACCCCAATAGCTTGGCCATTTCTGCTTAGATTTAAAGTGGACCAACACCCTGCCCCCTTTTTTTAAGGTCTATTTTTAAAATATACAAAATAAGCAGAAAGACCCGATTAGCATAGTTAGGGAAAAAAAACGTACCTGTTATGCTCCCGCTGCGCATCGCTATAATTTTAAAATCCGGCCACCATCTTCATTTTCCCCCAAACAGGAAGAGATCCTTTGACCTCTTCCTGTTAAAATCGCGCGCATGCGCGGTAGATAGGTGCGGGTACGGGCGCGCACAACCGTCCTCACCTGCCGCCTCCACCGCCAGGGCCCTTTGCTGTCTCCCAGCGGTCATGGTCAGGGCCCGCCCAGTGACCCGATCTACCGACCCCAGCCTCAGGTCTCGCTGCACTACGCTCGCTCCGGAGAGCAGCGAGAGGCCACGCCCCCGGATGACATCATGAGAAGAGGAGCACAGACAGAAGTAACGCGAGAAGAAAGAAGAGCTCAGCGACGGACAAAAAATGCTAATGACCGGACAAGATATGCTAATGACCGGACAAGAGCTGGAGAGCGGGACTTCCGGCGGAGGATTCAGAAGATTCCAGGCGCAGCGAGGGACAGACGGCTCCAACAGTGATCAAAAGGTAAGTGTCTTTTACTATTAAAGTGAATAGAGTTATGTCGTTTTTGAGGGTGTTGGTCCACTTTAAAAACAGAAAACAGCTTAAGACTGTGCCAAATGTAACCCCATGCAATGGTGTAACAATTACCTTTGCCTGCATTACCACCAAGGTTCAGCTTAGAACTATACTTGAAACGTCGTACTTCAGGCAAAGGCGGCAGTTACACCATTGTGTCAGGCTACATTTGGCACGGCCTAAACTGTTCTCCATTTATAAGTTAAAGGAATGTCTGAAATAGTGGTTTACAGTTCCACATTGTGATTTCTCTTCTGAAAGAGTGGTCCTTGGCTCTGCAATGTTGCATAATAATCAGCATAATGGGCGGGGTCTGTAAGATTCCCAGAACTGGTTTCAGACACCCCGACTGTGCTCCTCCCCTCTCCCCCTAGTGCTAGGCAACATTAGAGCCTAGACTAGGACTACTACTACACCAAGGGCCGCACAGCCGAACGTGGTCATCTAGGTTGGTTGGTGGGTGGGTAGGTAGGTAGGTTGTCAAGGGGTGCTAGGCAGCTATCAGCAACCCCCAGCCCCCCCGCCTCCACATTCAGCACGCATGCCGACAGCTCTCAGGTCACTAGCAGTGGTGGGGGTGGCGTATGTGGATATGATAATGCATAAGGTAATTGGGGACAAGCAATTCCAGCCCACTGACCTATGACCTGCATCTAAAATCGGGCTGCCCCGGGTGCAAGTACCAAGGTGAATGTATAATATGAAATAATAATAAATATAATATAATAAAATAAATATAATATAAATATATATATATATATATATATTACTGCCCAATTCAGGTATAGCACTGCAGTGGGGTGACACAGGGGGCGAGGACCGTCCTTGCAAGCAAAAATACAATTCTGTGAAATACTCACCTGTAGAATTGGTATTATACGTATACAGTACGTCCTGCTCCAGATATAATACTTACACTTGGGTTATCCTCCGCCAGATGGCGCTGTGCACTGCAGACATGCAAAAAACAGGCTCCTCCCGGCCCTTCATATACCCGAGGGACCTCCCACAAATCCCCAGCATTGAAAAGCAGTGAACCAGAAGCCGGGAGAAATTAACCACCAAAAAACAACTGGTAATGATAACAATGATAACAATCACCATACAGGGGATCCAGAATAATGCAAAAACCAGGGTGGGGTGGAGCAGGACGTACTGTATACGTATAATACCAATTCTACAGGTGAGTATTTCACAGAATTGTATTATTCTTAGTATACAGTACGTCCTGCTCCAGATATAATACTTACACTTGGGACATCCAATAGCAGTGTCCATAAAGTAGGGTGGGATCCCCAACAAAAAGGCACAGCAGACAGAAAAGGCACTATCACCTGCAACCTTGCTACCAAGAGTGACATGAGCAAAAGCTCTAAGTGTCAACAATTTAAAATCCCTTGAAAAGGTACTAACAAAAAACAAGTAGCGGCATAGCGAACTTGTTCAACAAAACCTGGCGCTGAAGGCAAAAAAATACCAAGGCACCCGTAGAATCAGAATAAGGTGAGAAGAAACTCTTCCCCTTAAAGGAATAGGCCTGAGAAACAGCCTGACAAGATTAAACGCTAACAGTAGTCCAGGAAAAAGCCAAACTGTCCCTAGGACCAGAAGGGACAACCATCCAAGTAAAGGCCAGACCAAGGGCCGCTTAGCCCTAGGAAGCAGACGAGATCAGGCACATACAGAGGTAGGTGTCCACAAACCCCAAAGGGCATCAGTCCCCCTAAGAGACAATCCAGGAAAAAAATTCCAGCACCTGTTGAGGGAAAGTAGATCCCCTTGCCTCAGCGTTACTAGTAATAATAGCACAGAAGAAAGACGTCTAAAATACCTGAGCCTAAGACACCACCATAGGCAGAAGGTAAGCAGAACACCACCTTATCCTGGAGCATATCAATGGAACGAGGGCTAGCTAAACAGAGTCGCCCCCTCCGACACACGCCTGACTGAAGTAACAGTCCCAGAAGGACAACTTGAATGGTAAAAGACAGCCAGACAGCCTCTTGGATCGATCCAAAAGGAACACCATGCAAGGCAAACAGAATAAAAAATTCAAATCCCAACAGGGGCCATAGAATTAAGTGGGAAACGCAGTGAGCAATCCCCAAAGAAAGCTTAGCCAAGGAAGGTAAGCGAAAGACTTCTACAGGAAGGCGGACAGGGCAGAACCTGACCCTTCAGAGTAGTTGGAGAGCCAACTCCAAGCCATACTGTAACAACTCTAGAGCCCTGGGAACAGTGAACGCCCAACAGGGAAGAGACCTAGACTCACACCAATCCATATGGGTATGCCATACTCATGAGGGATGGAAGCAGAAGCTTGCTCTTAGGCTTCCAATAGTTATGAACACAGAGAAGACGAGCAAGTCTCCATAAAGACGGAAGAATCAGCAGTCAGGCAGCTAGGCCAGAGACTAGATTGGGGTGACGTAAAGGAGGCCCTGAGCGAACAGGGCGACATCCCTATCAGAACGTACAGATCTACCACCCTCTGTATCACTTCTGCGAATCCACACTCCACTAGGCCACCCAGGGACCACCAGTATCGATGGTCCCCCTATCAGAGCATTTCTGCTCAGAACCCCGCCTAGCAGGGGGAACGGGAATAAGACATACAGACCAGAATGTCCTGTCATAACGTTACTAAAGCATCATGACCACGGCCAGAGGATCCAGGGGCAGGTAAACGAGGGGCAAGAGCTTGGAATAGTGACGGGGCACCAAACAGATCCACACTGGCTGAACCTCATAGTGACACAAGGATTAGCACATCCCGTCGCAGAGGGACCTCCACCGGAGCGAATATCACTGATAAGCAGGAAACATTATCCTCCACCCAGATCAGGAACATATACCTTCCTGAGGGACCATCCTGCTCCAGGTCCCACACAGATGACTAAGGTAGGCCACAGTCGTCAGACAGACCGAGCGCCGCCAAACAGGCAGGCCGTGAAGAGGAGAAGTCAAGCGAGATAGTGCCAACCTGAAAACACACTGTTTCAATATTGATAGGTGCATGGACCTCCAAAAGACCCCACCTCCCCCGGACCCACATGGGGTTACAGAAGAGAACCTCCCCATCAACTTGATAGGTTGGCATCCATGGTGACCGCCTCTAGGACGGGCAAGAAGGGAACTGCCCCCAGACAGGTTCCTAGAGTACATCCACTCCAAGGAGGGACTCCTAACCAGGGGGGGAAGGCACACATGACCCTGCTCCAGGGATGCTGGGTCCCTGTCCAGTATTAACAGAAGTTGCAGAAGGGCCCCAGGTAGAGAAATATAAGGGACGACTTCTAAGCAAGGCACCCAAACGGGCCCACCAGCTGCATTCCTGCCTGGTGAAAGGACGGGAACAGCAAAGAGGAGCTGAGCCCATGCAACCAGATTGTCCACCTTACTGCTGAGGAAGTAAGATTCTCGCCCGAACCGAATCTAGATGCAGCCCTAGGAATGGAGATACCAATCAAGGGGACAAGGAGGACTTGAGGTGAATGAACACCCATCCAAATGACTCCCAATGGACATCACCAGCCGAGTAGCTAATTTGACCTGACGTAGGGATTGAGAAGCGAAGAAGGGACGACCGGGTAGGTCTCACGTGGACGCCCATTGGTCTCATCAGAGACATAGCCTCCATCAGTACCTTGGTGAGCACTCTGGAGGCAGAAGAGAGGCCAGATAACAAGGCCACATATTAGCAGTGTTGGACTCCCAACACAAACCTGAAGAGCCTCGGTGTCTAGAAGACATAGGGATGTGAGCATAAGCATCCTTGATCTCCCCAGACGGCAAGGGCCCACTGGGCGCAAAGGGCTGATGGCCCATCTCAGATTTTTCATGCAGAAACTGCCTGTAATAGAATTGCCGAAAACCTGTGAATCCAAAAGGGCAGACTGACTCATTCCTTTGGGGAAATGTGAAGAGGTTGGTGTAGCGGCACCTGCCTCTGCCTGATAAAGGCAAACTGCAAGTGACCCCCAGACCCCGCAGGCCGTCCATGGCCTGCACCAGCACCCGAACAGAGGCAGGGACCAGGAGTACCCTGCCAGTCTTGGGGGGGGGGGGGGGGGGCGCACAGCAACTTTATCCTGTATCCGGAGGAAACTACCTCCTGTAACCACCAGAATGAGGCAAGATGCCTCCTGATAGGAGCAAGGTGCTGCAGTCATCCCCTCACCCAGGCGGGCGAGGGCGCCCCATCATGCTTGAGGGGATTCGGTGGAAGATTTAGGCTTAGCCCCGCCGGGGGGCCCCAGAGCGTTGTCTGCTGCTCGTGGGGCAGGAGTCTTCACGAAGACTCCGGAAGGACACCCCTGGTTCTTGTTTAACACTATGGTATGTAGGGGGAGGGGTGTCCCTGTCCCGAGGGGGCCGAGACGGCTGCCTGCGTTGGGGTGATTTGCCCTTTTTTCCCCAAGCAGGTCCAGACGGGCCCCAAACAGGTGTTGCCCTCTAAAGGGAAGACCGGGCAGAGTCCTTTTAGCAGCATCGTCAGCACCCCACTGTCGCAGCCAGACCAAGCGACGTATAGCCACCACAAGGGCAGAAGTCCTCGCACACAACGGTGTCATCCAACGGTGTCATCCATAGCTAAAAGGATAAATCTTACCAATACATCACAACTGGAGAGTGGATTAAACACCTCCCAGGGAAGATCATCAGGGTGATGCTCAAGCATCTTTCTGATGAGGGTTCTGGCGGCCACTGCAGTGATGGCAGCGGCACAGACCGGGCGCAGCGCCGTTTCTGTGCAAGCAAAGGCGTGGGAAGCCAGCTTATCCATGTGCCGGTCATCGGCATCCCGAAGGGTCCTATAAGCAGGCGCTGCAATAAAGGGGGGGTTAGGAACCCCAACGATCGGTGCATCTACCACAGGGGGCGATGACCAAAAATTAACCATCTCAGGGGGGAAAGGGTATTTCCAATCCCAGTCCCCTGGGGCTCCTGGAAGTTTACTGGGGCGTTCCCATTCCTCGAGTACAAGAGTCTGGAAGTGAGCCTGGTCTAGAAATTCCAAGCGCGGTGTCGCTGTATGGAAACGCTCCCCTCTCGGCTTGGGAGCCGCGTTAGGGAGAGAGATAGACAGGGCCTTAAAGATCCTAATCAACAACCCAATGGTGTCAAACTGGTTCCAGTCTTTATGGCCAGAATCGTCATGACTCCTCGGCTCCTCATCAGAGGAGCCTGAGTCAGAGAACAGCCCTCCTTCATCAGAAGGGGTACAGGCACGCGGAGTAGTGAACTCCTCTGATCTCATAGCAAGGGCAGAAGCAGGGGGCGTCGAGGACCGCTTCTTACCAGGGCCCAAGCGCTTTGTCAACCCCATAATAATCTGGTCAGCCGTAGGCAGTCTGGAAGACGCAGCCGGCAGCAACTCCCCACTCGTATGCGACTCAGCAGAAGTGAGATTTAAGCCTGGGGGAATAGGAGTATTGAAGCAAGGTGCAGCCACTGGCAATCCTGGTTGCAGGACCAGTACTCGCTCGGCACACGGTGCGCAGACCTGTGTCCTGTCAGCATCAGCGTGGGGATAGCCACACGTTGTACACAGCCGGTCTTATCCCGGAGGGACCCCGGTCACATAATTCTGAGATGCCTCCATATGGTGATTATTAATGCAATAAATGTCAGTAGGGATTTATGCAATAGGCAACCCTGGATGTCCCAAAGACCCGCTAGGAATGTGGGAGAATTTTTTGTAAGCCCGCTACAATTTATGTTAGGCCGGGAGAAGCCACCGGAGTCTTTAACGTCTGAAAGACAGAAGGGGAATAAAAGGTGTCAGGGTCATGCGCAGCTAGAAAAAGTACTAATGATGAAATCACCCGCGAGGGCACTTACAGACCAAGGGAGGAGAAGGACCGCCAACACGCGTGCGCGCGAAGATCAACAAAATGGCGCCAACCGAACCTCGAAGGGCGGGCCTAATCTGGGCGTGACGCGGAGCGCGCCACGCCAGGTCCCCGCCTCCCCCAAAGAGCGCGAAGCTCTGAAGGAGCCTTCAAGGCTTGACAATCCAAGCATAGGATATGCTAGGAAAAGCATCTGCTAATGGATACTCGTAGTCTGACGCCGCCGCCATCAGTACAGTATTTTTTAATAAAAAAATGAGAGGGCAAAGACGGCGGCGGCCAAAATAAAAAGAGCAAGCAGCACGGCTCTGACACCCAGATGCCAGTCAAGGCAAAACTACGGCCATAAGCGTGACAGTGCAGTACACAGAGACTGCCAACACACACACGCACGCACCCCCCCCCCCCATTCTTTTCCCCCGAATACGGGGGGAAACGAGGGAGGATGGCGACCCTATACACAGGGCCCACCGCTACACGGCGCAATAATGCGGGAGGGACATCCACTAGAGGCTCACCATCAGCCTAAACCGCCTACCCTTTGGTGGGGGACTGCGGTGGAGCATGGCTCCGTTAAGCACGCAAGGTGCTGCCTACCTTCACCCGACCAGCGCAGCCCAGGCTGGGAGGCACACCACAAGGAGGACGGGTGGGAATAGTCCAACAGGGCCGCAGGCTGTAATAGCCCCGCTCACCTGAGAGGGAGTGATACTTCATGTCTTCGCAGTCAGCACTGCAGAGAAATCTGGGGATTTGTGGGAGGTCCCTCGGTATATGAAGGGCCGGGAGGAGCCTGTTTTTTGCATGTCTGCAGTGCACAGCGCCATCTGGCGGAGGATAACCCAAGTGTAAGTATTATATCTGGAGCAGGACGTACTGTATACTTAGAATACTCCAGACATTATATTTCCACGCTGTGGCTCTGACAATGTCATTTTTGGTCAGAGTAGACAGGTAAATTCTTTAGGAAACTGAAAACCGCAAGTGTTTCCTGCATATGGAAGCATTTTCCAAAGCCAGTCGTATTCAATGGGATAGATATAATGGTAACCAACACAAAACCTTAGCAACTCCAATTAAATCCTATACACTACCCCATGTAAAGTGGCCTGTGTACAATGTGGATATCAGCACATCACCGGCTACCCCCCATCATTAGTAACATGACCAAATTAGCCCAGGCTGTTAAAGTGGACCAGTGAAAACCCTGGGTTTTTCACTGTCCTGGGATTTGGTTCTTAGCCCTGGGGCATCACGATTTGGTATGCCCTACTGTGTGTATCCTCCCCGATCACCCTAAAGACTTTTAGCTGAGCCCACAGTGCATGCACAGACTTGTCCAATCAGCACTGAATGAGGTGCTCATCTATACACAGCATTCTGCTGTTTGGAACAGAGCATTGGCTTGGAGGAAGGGGAGTGGCTGGGACTCCCTGTGGCATGCTCCTGCCTCCAAGCCTATCTGAATGGCTGAACACTGGGATGCGCCCATGGTGCAACTGCCGTGTGGTGGCCCCAAAAAGGCACTTGCGGGGTAATCGCAGGTGGTTTGATCAGCCGGGCCTGGAGCCTTAAGACTCTGGGTAGGGAAAATTGGTGGTTGTTTCTCTAAGAAATGTATAAATGTATAATCAGAGAAATATAACAGACCAGAAAGCATAGGCCACATGAAGCTCTTAAAGTGATTCAAAACCCATTTTTTATAAAATGGTTGTTGATTGGTAAATCAACCCCGTGATTGGCCGGGCAGTCACAGGGTCTCAACTATCGGCGGCTGAAAGCATTGGATGACAGCCAGCAGCCAATAGAACTGATCATGTTTGACTGAAGGTCTGCTTTGAAGTAAACACTTGCTCACAGAAGCCAAGGAGGGCAGTTACAGGTCTCTAGACTTGTATGGTTTGGGACAAAGTCCCTGCTGTCAGATTACCTGTAACGGGTGCTGTTGCTGAGGTTGCTGCTGAACCTGCTCATGCAGTGCTGTCTGCTGTTGAGGGTCCCATATATGAACAGTCTGTGCTGTATTCTGATAGGCCCCTGCCACTGCCTGTACTGCCACTGGAATGTGGATATTCCCATTCATGAACTGAGCCGGAAATAAGGAGTTGGCCAAAGTTTGCACCACTTCCTCGTGGGCATTTTTGGCCATTTTGTCCTTGTCATCCTCCAACTTTACGGCAGCTACAGTGGTGGGAGAGCCTGTAACATGGACGGCATTGTAGGCCTCTTGAGGGATGGCGATGTGGGTTATGTTCTGTTGTTGTAGATCACTACGAGTGTTGGCAGAATAAACTGGGATGGTCCAAGTCTCTCCTGTGGGACTTGTAATTGTGCCTGTT
The DNA here is from genome assembly GCA_027917425.1 of Gastrophryne carolinensis. Lineage (NCBI taxonomy): Eukaryota > Metazoa > Chordata > Amphibia > Anura > Microhylidae > Gastrophryne > Gastrophryne carolinensis. The sequence continues at coordinate 237,286,974 of CM051235.1, read as the reverse complement.
GCCCCATATAAATGGGCACTGTCCACTGTCAGCAGGTCAGGCCTCAGAGACACATAACTCTGTTGCTGGCCTTGGGGAATTGCAAGAACAGCGGCAAGAGGCTGCCCGGAAATTGCATACGACAAGGTGATGGGCATGTCCACTTTACGTTTTTTAACGGGCTGAAGAACGCTTGAAGTGCTAGATCGCCGCTCTCCATCTCTTAGAGAACCCTGCTGCGTAGTTGGTGGGGAAAGGGCTCCAGATGTCTGTATTTGAATGCCGCTGCCGACTGACTGTCCTGCAGCCAGCTGAGCCTGAATCTGCTGGTGCTGTATGTGATCATCCTGAATATCGGACGGCTGAACATGTTGCACCTGGATGTGCGCCACCTGTAACTGGGAGTTTGTTAACTGCTGAGAAGGGCTGGGAGACTGGAGAGACTGAGTCTGTATCGTCTGAGCGTTTTGTGTCTGAGACTGAGCTGAACCTTGAATTTGGACTTGCACTTGAATTTGCTGTTCGTTAGACTGGTGGACACCAAGCTGTGGTGAGAGCTGCTGAGTAACGTGCTGGGGTGACTGTTGGACCTGCAAAACAAAATAGCATATATTAGGAGTAGATAGAGTATATTTTGTAAAATAAAATAAGCAAGAATGAGAAAAGAACAAAGTAGCATATAAACCAACCACTTTAGCTGAACCAGACCATTAATAATATAATTGGATGCAATGCAACTGCAGGGTACCTGTATTTGAATAAAGTGGTCAACCCGACATCAGCATAGTATAGCAACTTTGTCAGCCCAGTAACACCAGCCCACAATGGGGCATGCAAGCGTGAGGTCAACGCTGTCAGTATTGCTAGGACCAGGATGTATTTTAATTAAAAATACCTTTCTAAAAAAACACATTCCCACTAGTGACAATAACAAAGAAAACGTCTCTTAGAAGTAGGGCATAGTAAACATCCTATGAATGCTGCGATGACCATGTGGTCCTATTTCTGAAGCGGAGGAGGAGTGTCAAACTAATTTTCACAAAAGGCCACGTCAGCATTCTGGTCGCCTTCAAAGAGATGGTAAAAAACAGACAAAGAGGGGAAAAGGCTGTTTTTGGACTTCCACCACAGAGCACTTCTATCTACTGTGCCTGGAAAAAAAGCCCATAGTACACCATAGGGGGGCCTATAAACATGAAAAGTGTAAAAATACCATTTTGTGATTACTCACTTTAAAATGGGTATTATAAGTATGTCACACACCCCGCTTCAGAATAGTCATTACACTTGGGTTATGGCCAGTAGAGGGCGAACTTTGCAGAGATGACAGGAAAAAAAGAAGCCCCTCCTGGTCCATAAATACCTGGGACCTCCCACACATTCCCCAGTATATGACAGCAGTAAGGGGACCAGGAAGAGCTAATAAAATGTTCTTAACCATAAAAAGGTTCACCATATAAAGGATCCAGAATACAAAAGGGCGGGATGAAGCGGGGTTGTGAGTAATCACAAAATGGTATTATTCCAAGTAAGTCACACACCCCGCTTCCACTATTCATGACATATGGGACATCCAATAGCAGTGTCCGTCATGGGTGGGGATCCAAATACAGCAAAAAAAAATGCACCAATTTTAAACCACTGCAGCTTGCAGAACCTTGCGGCCAAAAACAGCATCCGCTGAGGCCCGCACATCAACCTTATAAAACTTGGAAAAAGTATGAACGGAAGACCAGGTAGCAGCCTTAAAAACTTGTTCAACAGAAGCCTGGTGCTGAAAAGCCCAGGAAGCCCCAAAAGCATGAGTAGAATGAGCAGTGATCTTAAAAAGGAGGAACCCTCCCCTTAGCAGAATAGGCCCCAACAATGGCCTGGCGTATCCATTTACTAATGGGAGACTTGGCGGGCGCCAAACCCCTTCTGGGACCAGAAGGCACCACGAAAAGGAGAAGTAGCAACCAAATAGTACTTCACACAACGAACCACATCCAAAAAGAGTGCAAAACCCTCTCCTTGTCATTGCTAGGCCTGGGACAAAAGGAAGGGAGAACTACATCCTGATTGAGATGGAAGGCAGAAACCACCTTAGGAAGGAAATCTGGTTTAAAGCAAAAAACCACCTTATCCTGGTGTCTCTCAAAGTAAGGGGCCTGAATAGACAGAGCCGCCAACTCAGAGACACACCGAACAGAGGTAATAGCCACCAAAAAGGCAACCTTTTGAGTGAGCACAGAAAGACCCACATCCTGCATTGGTTCAAAGGGAGGCCCCTGGAGGGCCGAAAGAACCAAATTTCCCAAACGGGAACCAAAGGCTTTCTAGGGGGCCGAACATGAGTGACCCCTTGGAAAAAAGTCTTGACCAGATGATGCAAAGCAAAAGACCTTTGAAAAAAAGACAGCCAGGGCAGAAACCTGACCCTTCAGTACTGAGCTGGAACCCCAGATCCAGACCGTGTTGTAGAAACTCCAAAATCCTAGGAATCGAAAACACCCTGCAAGGTAAGGTCCTAGCTTCACACAATATATAGGACCGCCAAGTCCTATAGTAAATGGTAGAGGAAGACCTCTTTCTAGCTCTAATCAAGGTTTGAATAACCGCCTCAAACAAACCTTCCTCCCTCAGGATGAAGGTTTCAGCAGCCACGCCGTCAAAGCAAGCGTTTGTAAATTGGGGTAACGTAGTTGACCCTGAGAGACCAGATCCGGAGACGGGCAGCCTGTACTGATCTACCGCCAACCTTACGACGTCTGCGAACCAAACCTGTCTTGGCTACCTTGGGGCCCCCTCTAGAGCCAGCTTGCGCACTACCTTGCCCACCATGGAGAAGGGGGGAAACAGGTACAGAAACCCCAGATCCCTCCAGGAAAGGGACAAGGCATCCACTGCCAGGGCCAGAGGATCCTGAGACAGAGATACAAAGGTTGGGAGCTTGTGATTGTGCCAAGAGCCAAAGAGATCCACCTCCGGAGTCCCCCACTTGTGACACAGGGCCCGAAAAACCCTGTGGTTGAGGGACCATTCCCCTTGGCGAGAGAATTCCCTGCTCAGGGAGTCCGCCTCCGCGTTCTCCACTCCCGGAATGTATACTGCCGAGATGCAAGGAACATTGCTCTCAGCCCATGTCAGAATCAGAGAGACTTCCCTGAGGGCACTCCTGCTGCGAGTCCCTCCTTGGTGATTGATGTAAGCTACCGCAGTACGATTGTCTGATCGAACCTGAACCGGTAAACCCTGTAGGTGAAATGTCAGACGCGACAGATCTAAGCGTATAGCTCTGAGCTCCAAGACATTGATGGGGTTGTGAGCCTCCTGAGGACCCCACAACCCCTGGAACTGATGATCTTTCCAGAACCTCCCCAGCCCGACAGGCTGGCATCCGTGGTAACAGTCTCCCAACGAAGGGCCAGGAACGATCTGCCCCTCATCAGATTGCTTGATTCCAGCCACCACTAAAGGGACTGCCGAACCCTGGGACATCAGAAATGACTGATCCAATGACTGTGGACATCTGTCCCATTTCAGCAATAGATGGACTTGTAGTGACCTCATGTGTAATTGAGCAAAGGGGACTGCCTCGAAAGAGGCCACCATCAAACCTACCAGAGTCATCCCTAGCCGAATGGAAGGGCGAGGGTTGGTCAGGAGAACACGTATCAGATCCTGAACCCTCTGCACCTTTGGCTGAGGTAGGAACACTCTGGCCTGACTGGTATCCAGATTCATGCCCAGAAAGGAAATCTCCCTTGATGGGGAGAGAGAAGACTTGGGGTGGTTGATCACCCATCCGAACCTCTCCAGCGTCGTCACCACCGTCCTGGTGTCCAGCTCTGCCTGGCAGAGGGAGGAAGCTGTAATGAGCAGGTCGTCCAGATATGGCACAATGCGAATGCCCTGGGCTCTGAGCAGGGCCATAATGCCCGCCAGAACCTTGGTAAACACCCTCGGTGCCGAGGTCAGCCCAAACGGGAGGGCCACAAACTGAAAATGCTGATCTCCGGCCACAAACCTGAGAAATCTCTGGTGTGCTGGGAAAAATACCATTTTGTGATTACTCACCTATAATATGGGTATTATAAGTATGTCACACACCCTGCTTCAGAATGATTAATAACATTCGGGTTATGTCCAGTAGAGGGCGAACTTCTGCAGAGATGACTAGAAAAAAAGAAGCCCCCGGTCCATAAATACTTGGGACCTCCCACACATCCCCCAGTATAATAAAGCAGTAAGGGGACCAGGAAGAGCCAATAAAAATCTTTTAAACAAATACAAGGTTCACCATATAGAGAATCCAAGATACAACGCAGGGCGGGATGAAGCAGGGTGTGTGACATACTTATAATACCCATTTTACAGGTGAGTAATCACAAAATGGTATTATTCCAAGTATGTCACACACCCTGCTTCGGAATGATTAATAACATTCGGGACATCCAGTAGCAGTGTCCAACATGGGTGGAGATCCCAACAGGCAATAATGCACAATTTAAACCACTGCAGCTTGCAGAACCTTGCGGCCAAAAACGGCATCCGCTGAGGCCCGCACATCAACCTTACAAAACTTAGTATGAACAGAAGACCAAGTAGCAGCCTTACAAACTTGTTCAACAGAAGCCTGGTGCTGAAAGGCCCAGGAAGCCCCAACGGCACAAGTAGAATGAGCAGCGAGCTGAAAAGGGGGATCCCTCCCCTTGGAAGCGTAGGCCCTAACAATGGCCCGACGAATCCATTTACTAAATGGTAGACTTGACGGGAGCCAAACCTCTCTTGGGTCCAGAAGGCACCACAAACAAGGCGTCCGACTCACGGAAAGGTGAGGTAGCCACCAAATAGGACTTTACACATCTGACAACGTCCAGAGAGAGCAAGGCCCTCTCCTTGTCATTGCTGGGCTTAGGACACAAAGGAGGAAGTACAACGTCCTGATTGAGGTGAAAGGCAAAAACAACTTTTGGCAGGAAATCTGGCTTAAAGCGAAAGACCACCTTGTCCTAGTGTCTCTCAAAGTAAGGGGCCTGAATAGACAGAGCCACCAACTCAGAAAAACGTCGAACAGAGGCGATAGCCACCAAAAAGGCAATCTTTAAAGTGAGAATGGGAAGTGCAGCATCCTGCACTGGCTCAAACGGAGGACCCTGAAGGGCAGACAACACCAAATGCAAGTCCCAAGCAGGTAGCATGGGCTTGCGAGGGGGCCGCACATGAGTGACCCCCTGGAAAAAGGTCTTAACCAAAGGATGAAGGGCAAAAGATCTCTGAAAGAAAACCGCCAGAGCGGAAACCTGCCCTTTCAGAGTGCTAAGCTGAAAACCCATGTCCAGACCGTGTTGAAGAAACTCCAGAATACTAGGAATAGAAAACACCCTACAAGGCAAGGGCCTAGCCTCACACCAATAAATGTAGGACCGCCAGGTCCTGTAGTAGATGTTAGAGGAAGACTTCTTCCTAGCCCTAACAAGCGTCTGGACCACAGCATCAGACAACCTTCTTTTAGGATAGAGGTTTCAGCAGCCACGCCGTCAAAGCCAGCGTTTGTAAAATGGGGTAACAGAGCTGACCATGAGTGATCAGATCCGGAAACAAAGGCAACCTGTACTGATCGACCGCCAGCCGCACGTCTGCGAACCACACCTGTCTTGGCCACCTAGGAGCCACCAGGATTGCTGGCACACCCTCGTGAACCACCTTGCCTACCACGGAAAAGGGGGGAAACAGATACAGGAGACCCAGACCCCCCAGGCCAGAGACATGGCATCCACTGCCAGAGCCAGAGGATCCTGGGACAGAGACACAAACACAGGAAGCTTGTGGTTGTGACGGGAGGCAAAGAGATCCACTTCCGGAATCCCCCACCTGCGACAGATGGATAGAAATACCTTGTTGCCGAGGAACCATTCCCCTCGGCGAGAGGCCCCCCTGCTCAGAGAGTCCGCTTCCAGGTTCTCCACCCCTGGAATGTACACCGCCGAGATGCATGGAACATTGCTCTCAGCCCATGCAAGAATCAGAAACACTTCCCGGAGGGCACTCCTGCTGCGAGTCCCTCCTTGTTGATTGATGTAAGCAACCGCAGTCCGATTGATCGAACCTGAACCGGTAATCCCTGGAGATGATGCGTCAGGTGCGACAGCACCAACCGGACCGCCCTCAGCTCCAGAATGTTGATGGGGATGTGAGCCTCCTGAGGACCCCACAGACCCTGGAACTGGTGTTCCTTCCAGAAACCCCCCACCAACCCGACAGGCTGGCATCTGTGGTGACCGTTTCCCAACGGGGCTCCAGAAAGGATCTGCCCCCCAGAAGGTTCTTCGGGTCCAGCCACCACTGGAGGGACCGCCAGACCAGAGGAGACAGCACAAACGACTGATCCAAGGACAGAGGACATCTGTCCCAAGCTGATGAAAGATGGAGTTGAAGAGGTCTCATGTGAAACTGAGCAAAAGGAACTGCCTCGAAACAAGCCACCATCAATCCCACCAGTCTCATCCCTTGTCTGATGTACGGACGAGGGTTGGACAAAAGGAGACTAATCAGAGCCTGTACCACCTCCACCTTTGACTGGGGTAGGAAAACCCTGGTCTGAATGGTATCCAGATTCATGCCCAGAAACGAAACCACCCTTGATGGGGAGAGAAGACTTGGGGTAGTTGATCACCCAGCCGAAACTCCAGTATTGTCACCACCGTCCTGGTGTCCAGCTCCGCTTGGCTGAGAGAGGATGCCGTGATGAGAAGGTCGTCCAGATAGCGCCCAGGGCATTCGCATTGTGCCTTGAGAAGGGCCATTACTCCCGCCAACACCTTGGTGAACACCCTAGGCACGGAGGTCAGCCCGAAGGGGAGAGCCACAAACTGGTAGTGTTGGTCGCCTACCGTGAATCTGAGAAACCATTGGTGTCCCAGGAAGACCGGCACATGAAGGTAAGCATCCTTGATGTCTACTGAAGTCATAAAGTCCCCTGGACGAAGGGAGTTGACAGCAGAGCTCAGAGTCTCCATGCGAAATTTCTTGGTTCTGATGAACCAGTTGAGAATCCAAATGGGTCTTATGGAGCCATCCCTTTTGGGCACAGTAAAGAGGTTGGAGTAGTAAACCTGACCTCTCTCTATGGGGGGAACCGGACAAACGACCCCCATATCCCTAAGGTTTTGCACCGCCAAGAAAAGTCCCTGCGTGGCTCGGGCGTCCGCGGGAACCCGAGACCTGAGGAAACAGAGGAAGCCGGTATGCGAACTCCAGCTTGTACCCAGAAGAGACCACCTCCAGGATCCAGTTGTCTGGACCTCCCGGGTCCAGACCTGGGCGAAGAGCCGCAGCCGTCCCCCCACCGCTGAGGGTGAGGGTGCCCCCTCATCGCTGAGTGGGCTTGGCAGCAGTCTTGGGTTTGGAACCCCAGGCGGTCCCGGGTCGGGCGCGTCCTCTGCCCCTACCCCAGGAATCTCCTCTGAACACGGGGTAAGATTCCCCTGCTCGCTCGAGAGCCACGAAAGGAGGGATTGAAAGAGCCCGAACCCCGAGAGGGCTGGCGCTGCTTTTTGCGCTGAGGCAACCTACCTCCTTTCGCCACCGAGTCCAATTTATCACCAAACAGGCGCATACCCACGAAAGGTAGCCCTGGGAGCGCCATCTTCGCAGCAATATCAGCCGCCCATTGGCGCAACCAGACCGATCGGTGAATAGCCACAAGCAATGCCAAGGTACTGCTACACATACGGATCGTGACATCCAAAGCTGATAAGACAAATGCAATAAACATCTCACAATGCGTCAATGCTGTAAATTCCTCACTGGAAGGATTAAAGTGGGGACCATCCAGCATACCCCCGATTAAGGCTCTAGTAGCCACGGCTGTGAGAGCATAGGCACAAACCGGGCGTAAGGCCGAACCCACGCAGGCAAAGGCATGTGAAGCCATTTGGTCGAGACGTCGGTCCTCACTATCCATCAAGGTAGTGGAATCTGAGGAATGCACAACCAATGTATTGGACAATCCCAGAACCGAAGCGTCGACCTCTGGGGGTGACAACCAACGCTTAACCGCATCCACAGGAAAGGGATACTTCCTATCCCACCCCTGAGGGATACCAGGAAGCCGGCTGGGCTTTTCCCATTCTTTAAGGATCAGATTGTTTTTGATTCGGGAACTCCAAACGAGATTTGGCGGTCCCAAAAAAATTCCCCCCTTTGCGGAGAGGCCTCTGCAGGGGGGGGAAATAGCAAGCACTTCAAAAATATGGGTCAGGAGACTGGGAGTATCAACAGTATCCCCACGCGCCTTACCAGCATCAGTATCCAGGGATTGCTGATCAGAGCCAGAAGATACTGAAAACAATTCCCCTTCTTCAAGCGGGGAATAATCAGCTAATACAAATAGTCATAATCGCCGGTACTCGAACTCCAGTTTGTACCCAGACGAGACCACTTCCAATATCCACTTGTCCGTAACCTCCCGGGCCCAGGCCTGGAAGAAGAGCCGCAGCCGTCCCCCCACCCGTAAGGGTGAGGGCGCCTCCTCATTGCTGAGCTGGCTTGGCAGCGGGCTTGGAACAACAGGTAGAGGCTGGACGGGCACGTCCTCTGCCCCTGTTCCAGGAATCACCTCTGAAGCCAGAGTAGGCAAGACCTCTGCGCCCTCTGGCACCGCTAAAGGAAAGATTGAAGGAGCTTACCCCCCGAAAGGAGCGACGCTGCCTCTTACGCTGAGGTAGCCTTCCACCTTTCGCCACAGAATCCAATTTGTCTCCAAACAGCCGCGTACCCAGGAAGGGCAAGGCAATAAGTGACTTCTTGGCCGCAATGTCAGCCGCCCACTGGCGTAACCAGACCGATCGGCGCATGGCCACAAGAAGAGCAGAGGTTCTGCTACACATGGTAATAGTGTTGTCCATAACCGACAAAACAAAATTCATGAACAATTCACACCTCTTAAGGTTTGTGAATTTAACGCTGTCCGGGTTGAGCTGGGACCCATTTAACATGTCCCTAATCTCAGACCTGGTAGCCACAGCCACGAGTGCAGATGCACAGACAGGCCGCAAGGCTGAACCCACACTGGCAAAGGCATGACATGCCATCTGATCAATGCGCTTGTCCTCGCCATCCTTAAGGGTAGTGGCATCAGGAGTATGAACAACTGAGGTGTTGGCCAATCCTAAAACGGGAACATCAACCTCGGGAGGGGAATACCAGCGCTTCACCGCATCCACCGGAAAGGGATACTTTCTATCCCATCCCTGAGGAACACCGTGAAGCCGTCTCGGCCTCTCCCATTCTCTAAGAATCATGCAGTCAAAATGATTCTGATTTGGAAACTCCAAGCGGGGCTTAGAGAACTCAAAGAATCAGCCCAGTCAGGGGAGTCAATCATCAAAATCAATTACCGGCGTAGCCAGTGACAGATGCCTTCTCTTAGCATGGGCCTTTTTGCCCACTGAGCTAGAAATAATTTTCTCGATGTTGGCCAGCCTAGCACAGACCTCCGAGTGCGACTCCCCACTAATGACAGGGTCACTTGGGGTACAGATAATGCGGAGTGGGGTAGGCGAAGAGGCGGACGGCTCTGACCCAGAAGCCTGGGAACCAGACTGCCGCATTATGGCCTGTTGCGCACAAGGTTTACAAATCAGTACATTTTCCCCCGTAAGGGGTACCCCACAACCCACACACATCCGGGATTGTCCCGAAGGGAGCCCGATATCCTGTGGAGCCTCCATATGGTGATTTTTTAAGGTAGTCGCAATGACCAGAGGGAACTACGCTGGTAAGCAACCCGGGATGCCCCTTTTTTGTCCCGAGTGGGAGGATTTATAAGTGCCCCAAAATACTGCTAGGGACCCTAGGACCGGGAGAACCCCCTTTTAAGCAATGCACAGCGAGTCCTGAAAGACACAAAATATGGCAATAAGCACATGCACACCACAGAATAATAATATACATGTAATGAAACACAGTGGCAGAGGGGGGCCAGCTTGCCCCAAGCGCGACTGGGACATACTGATCAAGCAATTAGAAGGGGAAGCCCGGCAGGGCACTCACACACCCCGCAAAATGGCGTCCAGTGCAGCAGCAGCCTCCGTGACAGAGAGAGAGAGGGAGAGGGAGAAGAAGGGGCGGGCCAGCGCGGATCGCGCCAGGACCCGCCCCCTTCCCTCCTAGTCCAGCAATGCGGATCCCATCAATGGGATGGGCCCGCAAAGGCGCCAAGCAGAAGGCGGGCGGGCCACGGCAACGCGCGAGCGCCCGGCCCCCGTCCCCTCACAACTCAGCCGGAGGGGGAAGTTGCGTGTCCCCATGCACAGCCAGTCAAATAGGCTAGAGGCCACACGGTTGCAACAGTAAAAAAAAAAGAAAGAAAAAAAAAAGGGTAGAAGGTGGATGTGGCCACTCCTGGTGCCTATTGCCACCCTAGTACATAAACAGGCGGATCTAATGCTTGGCACATGGCGACAACTGCGCAAGAGGATGCGCATGCAGGGTTTATACATGAAAAGGCAAGTCAGCCCAAATTGTGCGGTCTTACATAGCAAAACTACTATTATGTAGATACCCTTGGACAAAGCTACATAACTATGCTCACTGTAAATCATGCTCTGGAGGTCCCTCAAGGCTCTAAGCTATGTGGTAAAAATACAATTCTGTGATTACTCACCTGTAGAATTGATTTTACTTTGTACAGCATGGCCTGTTTCAGTCAATCATTAATTCTGGGTATTCAGCCACAAGGTGGCGCAGTTGACTGCAGAAGAATTGTGGCTCCTCCCAAGCCCTATAAAAAGCCAGGAATCACCAATAGACCCCCAGTGTTGAAAACCAGTTATGCAAGAAGCCAGGAGATAAAGCATGATCAAAGTATACACAGCCTCAAAAAGGCTAACTCTAAAACAAATCACCATAAAGAGGCAACCAAGGCAACGATAACAAGAGAGGGATAAAACAGGCCGTGCTGTACACAGTAAAAACAATTCTACAGGTGAGTAATCACAGAATTGTATTTTTCCAAGTTTACAGCACGGCCTGTTTCATTTCAATCATTACTTCTGGGACATCCAATGGCAGTGTCCTTAAGTAGGATGGGATCCCCAATGAGTAACGGCAAGCAGTTCAGACCACTACCGCCTGAAGCACCTTGGGGCCAAAAACAGCATCAGCTGAGGCCCTAACATCAACCTTGTAAAACTTAGAAAAAGTATGAACAGAAGACCAAGTAGCGGCCTTACAAACTTGTTCAACAGAAGCCTGGTGCTGAAAAGCCCAAGAGGCACCAATAGCCCTAGTAGAATGAGCAGTAACACGGAAGGGAGGTTCCTTCCCTTTGGCAGAATAAGCACGCACCACCGCCTGTCAAATCCACTTGCTGATAGTAGATTTAGCCGGAGGCAAGCCCTTCCTAGGCCCGGGAGGAAGAACGAAAAGAATCAGACTTCCTAAAAGGCTCAGTGGCAACCAAATAATACTTGAGCGCCCTGACCACATCCAGAGAATAAAGGTTCCGTTCCTTGGAATTAGCAGGACAATAGGAAGGTAAGACAATGTCCTCATTGAGATGAAAGGCAGATACAACCTAGGGCAAAAACTCTGGGTTAAGACGGAACACCACCTTATCCTGATGCTGCTCAAAATAAGGAGGTTTAATGGAAAGCGCCGCCAGCTCAGAGACTCGACGTACCGAAGTAATAGCGACCAAAAGGGCTACCTTAAGAGTCATTATGGACAGCGCAGCACTGCACAAGGGCTCAAGAGGAGGACCCTGTAGAGCAGACAACACCAAATTCAAGTCCCAAACTGGTAGCAGAGGCTTACGCGACGGACGCACATGAGTAACCCCCTGGAAGAAGGTCTTAACAAGCCTGCGATTGGCAAAGGATCTTTGGAAAAAAATTGCCAGAGCCGAAACCTGTCTCTTGAGAGTACTAAGATGAAGGCCCGAATCCAGACCATGCTGTAAAAACTCCAGAATCCTGGGAATGGAAAATTCCCGACAAAAAAGAGACTTGGACTCGCACCAAGCAATGTAAGCATGCCAGACCCAGTAGTAGATAAAAGACGAAGATTTCTTCCGAGCCTGAATCAAGGTATCGACAACAGAGGCCGGCAAACCCTTGTCCATCAAGATAGGGGTTTCAGCAGCCAAGCCGTTAAAGCCAGCGTTTGTAAATCGGGATGGCGCAGCTGTCCCTGCGTGAGAAGCTCTGGATCGTCGGGCAGGACGATCCGATCCACTGCCATCTGTACGACATCCGCGAACCATACCCTTCTCGGCCAGCGGGGCGCCCACCAGAATGGCCGGTACCCCCTCCTGGGCTATCTTGCGCAGCACCCGACCCAGCAGAGGAAAGGGAGGAAATACAAAGTAGCTGAAACTCCGTCCAAGGAATTGCCAGAGGGTCCTTTGACAGGGAGACAAATCTTGGAAGCTTGCGATTGTGACGGGACGCAAACAAGTCCACGTCTGGCTGACCCCAGCGGCGACACAGGTCGTGAAAGATCTGGATGCTGAGGGACCATTCCCCCAGGAGAGACGTCCACTGCTCAGGGAGTCCGCCTCCTGATTCTTCACCCCTGGGATGTAAACCGCCGAGATGCAGGGAACAGTCTCCTCCGCCCAAGACAAGATCAGAGACACTCGCTTGCTCCGGGTCCCTCCTTGATGATTGATGTAGGCAACCGCCGCCTGATTGTCCGAGCGGACCTGTACAGCACGACCCCAAAGGTGGGGGGGTCAACTGGGAAAGAACCAACCGGATCGCCCGCAGCTCTAGGATATTGATGGGCGCGTGGGTCTCCTGGGGACCCGACTGACCCTGGAACTTCAGAGACTGCCAAACTCCCCCCCCCCCCCCCCAGCCGGTCAGACTGGCATCCGTGGTGACAATCTCCCAGCGCGGAAGCAGAAAGGACCTGCCCACTAGAAGATTCCTCGAGTCCAGCCACCAGGAGAGAGACTGCCTGACCGTAGGGGACAGAGCAAACTCCTGATCCAGGGACTCCTGAATCCGATCCCAAACCAACAAGAGATGCAACTGAAGAGGTCTCATGTGGAACTGAGCAAAGGGAACCGCCGCGAAGCAAGACACCATCAGGCCCACCAACTGCATCCCCTGCCGAATGGAGGGGTGAGGACACGACAGCAGGGCCCGTGCCTGCATCTGAATGCCCTCCACCTTCTGCTGAGGGAGAAATACCTTGACCTGAGAAGTATCCAGGGTCATGGAAGGACCTCGCCAACGACGGAGATAGTGGACTCGAGAGTGGATGTCACCACCTGAGTATCCCTCTCGGCCTGATGAAAAGACTGAGCAGCAATAAGAATGTCGTCCAGGTAAGGAAGGATGCGAATGCCCTGATTCCTCGGGAGAGCCATGACGCCAGCCAGCACCTTGGTGAAAACCCGAGGAGCCGAGGCGATACCGAACAGCAAGGCCACAAACTGGTAGTGTTGATCCCCCAGAGGCAACCTCAGGAACCTCTGGTGACCTGGGAAGATTGGCACGTGAAGATAGGCATCCTTGATATCCACCGTGGTCATGAATTCCCCCGGCCGAAGAGAACTTACGGCCGAGCGCAAAGTCTCCATGCGAAAGTGCTTGAACCTGACAAACTTGTTGAGACCCTTTAAGTCCAGGATGGGCCTCAGGGAGCCGTCCTTCTTGGGCACCGTGAACAGGTTGGAGTAGTACCCTCGACCCTGTTCCTGAAGAGGTAGACAGTGGACAGCCAGACGCAGTCCCTAAGCCGACAGGGTTTTGGGATACCCGGGATCGGAGGAATCTTGGGGGCAGCCAGGCTGCAAACTATCTTGTAACAGGACGACACCACCTCCTGAATCCACCGGTCTGAGACGCGAAGCCTCCAGACGTGAGCAAAAAGCTGAAGCCGTCCCCCCACCCGGTACGGCGAGGGCGCCTCCTCATGCCTGAGGGAACTTGGGAGGGGGTTTGGGCTTCCTCATGCCTGAGGGAACTTGGGAGGGGGTTTGGGCTTGATCCCCCAAGAGAGACCGGAGCGACCGCGGGATCTGCCTCAGCCCCAAGAGTCTCTGCGACTACCTGAGAAAGGTGGGCCACGACCTCCCCTTGAAGGACGAAAGGAGGAGGAGCCCCGAAAGGGCCAAGCCTGCTTTCTACGCTGGGGGAGCCTACCATCCTTGGCCAGAGCATCCAGAGGCTCACCAAAAAGGAGACCCGTGAAGGGAAGCCCAGTGAGAGCCTTCTTAGCGGCAGTGTCAGCAGCCCACTGACGCAACCAAACTAACCGACGCATAGCCACCAACAGGGCCGAGGCCCTACTTCCAAGCAGGACGGCATCGTCCATGGCAGCCAGCACAAACGCAATAAAATCAGAGCAAAGCAAAAGGTGCTTATAATCCTCCCTATTCTTACCAGACCGAGCGGCCTCAGCAAGACGTCTAACCTTTTTAATGGCGATAGCCACAATGGCCGCGGCGCAGACCGGGCGCGAAGTGGCCACAACAAAGTTAAAGGCATGACAAGCCAACTGATCCATATGTCGGTCCACGCTATCACGCAGCGTAGTAGTGTCGGGGGATGGCATGACCGAAGTGTTAGATAGCCCCAGGACCGGAGCATCCACCTCAGGAGGGCACGACCAGCGCTTAACTAAATCTGCCGAAAACTGATACCTTCTATCCAACCCCTTGGGCACGGAGCGTAACCTATTAGGACATTCCCACTCCTTCAGGACCATATTTCAGAAATGGCCCTGGTCCGGGAACTCCAAACGTTGCTTGCCAGGGCGGAAGAGCTTCTTCTTCGCCGCCTTAGGGGGGGGAAATGTGCAATGTATCGAAAACCGCCGATAAGAGGCTATCGGTATCATCCGGGAGCCAAGTATCCTCATCAGAGTAGGACCCTAGATCAACATCATAACCGTCCTGGCGATCCCCAGGAGTCCGAGTGTCGGAAAAGCTCCCCCTCCTCCGGGGAGTCACGGCCGCCATACACATCAAGGCCCTCATCCTCCTCGGCAAATAGGGACAACGCAGAGTCAAGGTGTCACTTCTTGCTAGAGGCCTTACCTGGCACCGGTCGGCCAATTGCCGCTCAGTGCTGGCCACGCGCAGCGCCAGATCTGATTGCGACCCCTGCTAGTATCCCCCTCACTGGGGGCTAAATGCAGGTACGGAGGGCCAGGAGATGCCGTAGGCAACGTAGGACTGGAAAGAGAAGCGCTCGGCCCAGCATGATCCGCAATAATACTTTGGGCGCACGGCACACAAACCGCGCCACCACCACTCAAAGAGGATGCCCCACACATGACACACAGCCGAGGCTGCCCCAAGCTCGCTATCCCCAGAAGCCTCCATATGGTGATTATCACAGGCACCATAGGCCAGCAAAGGGTGAGTGCTAAGAAAAGCCACCCGGGATGCCCCCACGGGATGCCCACTGAGAAGTACAGGAGGGTAAGGGGAGGGACTGGACCAGGAGAAACCACAAAACACTGCTATCCCGCCTGCAAGACATAATATAAAAAAACACCATGAGTATCCCGCAGCACATGCCCCGACAAGTACCCCCACAGAAAGACTCACGGACCAAGGGTGAAGGCGAGCGCAGCACACACAAGCGACAGTAGGCACAGGCTAAGGATCCGCAGAGTGAGCCCGGGGAAGGGGCCGCACACCACGAGGACGGAATCCGCAGCAGCTTACCACCTCCTCCAGCGCTGCGTGCCAGCAAGATGGCGCCGCAGCAGAGCACCTTGAGGGGCAGCCCGCGGGAGGATGACGCAATACGAGTCATCCCGCAGCACCGCCCCCACGAAAGGCGCGAAAACGCGCCCGCAGAACAAGGTGCCAAGGGAGTGACAATCACCCCCCGCAGCAAAATAGCGCCTCCCCCCGCGGAGCGCAGTACGCCCGGGGCGACGAGCAGACCAGGGCGCGCACACGGTCACAACCCCCCCACAATGCCACGCCGTGGAGAGGGGAAGAGGAGAGAGCAGACAGCAGCGGGAAGGGCTCCAGCTCAGAGGGACCGGAGGGGAGGCAATAGGAGGGAGGGAGAAGACTGACACACTAACAATCTCCCAAGCAAAGCACACCCACCCCCGATACAACAGGCAGCAGTGGGTTTCTCCATCCCTCAGTAGGCTCACCATAAAACCTATTGCCGGCTACCCTTTGGTGTACAGGGTCTGCGGCCTGGAGCAACGCTGACTGCAGAGAAACACTGGGGGTCTATTGGTGATTCCTGGCTTTTTATAGCATCAGTGTAGGATGCTCCAGGGGTAGGCTAGCGACAAGGCATCTTTTAAAATTGCCCAGGTTTCCTTGCGCTTTGATTTTTTTTTGTTCCTTTAATAAATCATGGCCAGTCTCTTTAAATAATTAAAGGTCAAGTGATGGCAGTAGGTAACAATAGCTTTTGTTTACTTGACATGATAAAACTAAAATATGTCCAAGCAGATATTAGAAGAGGGGCATGCCATAGTTCCTGTGATGAGGGGGTGGGCGCACAGTAGTCCCCTCAGCGCAGCATTCGGAATGTGACGATGTGGCAGAAGTGCCAGCAGCAGCGCCCAGCACAGGACTTTCAGCCTGCGTGGGATGAAAGGTATACTGTTTTTTTTTTTGTTTGACTGAAGTATGATTTTAAGCTATAGGCCTGTTAATAACCCAATAAAAAAAAGATATACTTGCACCCTGTGAAATTGTTATAGGATTAAAAAAAATCTTGGCAAAATTCTCTCAACAGAACCCTGACAAAAGCTGCCTAAAGACTAAGGGCAGCTTTATTGTGCCAGAACTACAAAGGACAAAGTCGTGAACAAGCTTTTTATTAAATAGATCAAATCACAGAAGCCACGTTACTAACCAGCACAAAAAATTACCATCTGGACACAATTAAATAGCATACGGTCCTTTCTTGTATCAGTATTTTACACAGCATTCAAATTAACTGAATTACATAAAAGTAATGTCATTCTGGTATACATAATTTACCACAACTGAATTAATGAAAGGAAAGAATTACACAGTAATAATGTTCTACTTTAAATTATATTTTTATAGCTCATCCTCACCGTATACAGGTATGGAATGCTCATAGTCCCAAGGGGTTTGTCCAGACACAAACAAAAAAAAATATCTACCCTGTTTCCTTGAAAATAAGACGTACCGAAAAGATAACACATGTGATATAGGCCGACTGGAGTCACTTCAGTCTTGAGCATATATGAGATCATTGTGGTTCTGGTTACCAGAAAGAGCAAACCGGTACACTTGCAATGCAGTGGTACTTGGAAGAGAGCAGCTAGAATGCTAAAAAAGGTTTTGGAGCAACAATTAATATATAAGTCTTATTTCCGGGGAAACAGGGTATATACACCTCTTCTCCTACGCAGCTGTTCCATCCAATGTTAAAAAAAAAAAAACACAATAGGTACCAAAACTGTGTCCCATAGTGTGCAGCCCTGGTTTCCATTCACCAACATGCTTGAGCACACATAATACAAAAAGAATATAAGACAGGATTGAAGCCAACAGTTTCCTATGACAATAGCTGCACCTGGGAGTGTGTGCAGGAATGGACAGACCGCGAAGAAACATTGGCACCAAATAATACAAACCTTCCAGCCAGCAGGCACATTTCATTGTGAATCATGAACATTAACAAAATGTTTGGCGCAATAACTGTTAGACCTGTAAGTGTGCAACAGACCACGCGCGACTCAAGGTGCACAGATACCTAAAACCAAAGCAGGTTAGGTTTATTTTATTTGGGGGGGAGGGGAGGACTTTTTTTTATGATGGAAGCCTCATTGAATTACTGAAGAGATATAAATACCACTAGACTGTCTTTGGGAAACTGACCAACAAGTCTTCTGAAATACCAGAGTCCTGCGACCCCTCGGGGGAGAGGTTGATTCGATTCAGCTGAGGGGTGGGGTGGAGTGTCCAGGGCCTGATGAGCGCTTCATGAATCTGAAATCAACAACGGAAACTCAGCCACTAGCAACTTTCGGAGATCATTGGGCACATTAAAGACCAAACTACACAGGGGATTGTGAAGCAAGCAACAAAAAAACAAAATCAACTGCAGCTATGCACAGGTCCCAGTCACATGTTTCTTTCCAAACTACCCCCAGCAGACTCTTCTTGTAATTAGAATATTGCCATATTTATTGTATTATGGTACTGTGTGATCAATATTTGGCACAGCAAAATGCAATCTTCAGTAACCACAAGAGACATGTGGACACTTGGGACAGAGGATTTTACCAATGGTATCTGAACAATAGTGCTTACAAACTTCACAATTGCCTGTGCTGAGTGGGCTTACACTTTATACTAGCGTTTAAGGGCCAGGGTCACCCGTTAGTAATAATAGTTAACATTTGTAACATCTATAAAAATATGAGGCACTGAAAGTCAACCCCTAAGCATAAATACACTTTTATAGGGTCCTGCTTGAGATTATACATTTATTCAGATATTTTATATGAAATACAACACAATCATAAAACTGTTCACAATAATTATTAAAAAAGCAGCAGATACGTTATGCAACATGGTTTAAATGTGGCAATGCAGAGCCAACAAAACTAATCAGGTTCACATTAACAGACCACCCTCAATCAACAGCAGAGACCGGTTAGCACTGGCATGTCTTGTCTGATCGGTTTACCACTTTATAAATCTTTTTTGGCAAGTCTGTATTCACACAAACCTCACTGCAGCTGAGTGAGAATAGGTTACTGCATGCTTTAGAACAGAACAGGTTTGCTTAATATAGCATCAAAACTCACAGCTACACTGGCTTTCATTAAACGTCACCAGCTCCAGTCTCCAGTCAAAAAAACCCTCCCCCCCCCAACCAGATCATACGGTCCTTTCAATTTGCTACGTTGTGCGACACTGAAAAAGTCTCAGTCAGCTACTGGGTGCCACAATGCTACTCACACAGGGCCGCTTCCCAATCAGGTCTGGTCCAGGTTGTATTCCATTTATTAGTTTGACAGAAAAGATTAGGGAACCTAAATTCCCTTTCCCCAGTCCCTCCCTCTGCCATGGTTCCAGCTGTCAGCCCACTCCTATTTGACCCTATGCACTTGCAAGTGGACCAAAACTCAGGATTTTGACTATCTTGGGTTTTGGTTCTTTCCACCCCAATCGGGGTGTTCCGCTCTTCCCGGTCCTACGGAACATGCTCGAAGCCACTGATGCCTCGCCGTGTAAGGTTTTCTCTAAGGCCAGCGGCTCAGAGCATGCTGGACGCATCTCCCACTACCTCTAACAGGGAACGTGCCTGCTAGAGGGATAGCGGGGATGCGGCCACCAGCATGCATGCGCTATTGGACCGGGAAACAAGGTAAGTGTATGGGACGACCTGGGGGGGGGGGGTTCACACAGCAGGGCATCCCAATTTTGGATGCCCCGGGGGGGGGGGGAGGAGGAAACAATCGTCCTGAGAATCCATAAGATCGCAGTGGGTTTTGGTCCACTTTAATCGCAACTATACAGCTATGAAAACTAAGAAGCCAAACTACAAATAATTGATCAATTTCATGCGCCCCTCAATTATATAAACTCATAACTGCAGAATATATACTAGTCAAATGTTTGCCTGCAGATTAAAGAGAAACATTAGAGCCTAAGTCTCCCAGGCCGTCAGAGTTCCTGTCCTTGGGCCTTGCCGTTGTACTCTGCACCCTTCGGCACCACTTGGGTGCATAGCTGTGTCAGTAACTCTGAAGGGAGCTGAGTGATAGCGTGTATGTTGCTGCTTTCTGTTAGTGTTTATGAATATTGGGAAAGGCTTCTGTAAAAAAAAGAAACACTGGCTGTTTTGGGGCACTGGGCTGGGGATAGAAAGTGACAAAATGCCAGTATAGGTATGGCTAGATCCTGCTACGCATTTGGGTTCAGCTGGAAAGGTACAGAGGTGTGGTTTAGGATGGTGAGAAAAGAGATTCATTTTTGGAAAAGGCATTTTCTGGATTTTAGTTAAATAAAGGTTCCCCTTCCATAATCCCAAATCGGGCATTACCTATGTCTGATCTGTACCCTTTATGCCCTGTGGAATATCAATGAGTGTTGCAGGATCCCAGAATCTGGCGAGTTTTACAATGCAGGGAAGGGTTTTTGCTGGATTTTAGGTCCACTTTTTGCCCATTTGAAAACAAAAGCAATGGAGATGCCCACAACAGGAGGCACCACAGAGGGTAGCTTCTTACTCATGGAAGTATCTGGGTATTTCTCTCTCACTATAGAGGGGGTTGGAAGGATTACTACGTAGCCTTGTGTTTACCTTGTTTAGATAGGTCTCCATCTCTAGTATGCTGCACCTAAACCAGTTGCATAAACGCCTGTTGCATTTATCAAAATTAAAAAGGATTTAATTTTTGTTTTATGCTAGAAAAAACTACAGTGATTCAACTGGACAGAACTCTTGCAGTTTTGTAGCGGATGTATGATGCATGGGATGAGGCTCCTTGCATTTCCTTCTTGGATTTTATTAGAGCAAGAAATAAGAGCAAAACCAAGCTAGAAATATAGCAAAAAATTAACAAGTACATAAAAGAAGGTCACTGCACCTAAGACTGAAAAATCACCTTTGGGTTGCCTTATCTAGGTTTAAGATACACAGTACAGGGTAAATTAAGTACAATTTGTATAAAAAGAAAGTCACCTGCACTTGTTGAGGCTGCACTTGGATTTGCTGCTCCTGCTGCGTGGCCTGCTGGACACTGGTAGTAACTGGACAGGCCAGCTCAAGCAATGATCCAGCCACTTCTGTACTGTCTGTGTATATGCAGTTGGCACCCTGCTGATAGACCATGGTGCTTGACGGGGGTGGCGGGTGAAATTCTTGCAGGCCATCTTGCCCTTTCGAAGACAGAGAATCTAGAAACTCCTTCATTCTGTGTTGTGGGACCGTCCGGGCCTTCATGCGGACATACTCTTCGAATGAAATGGTGCCCTCCAAGGAATTATTCATAGCTCAAAGTTATGTCCTAAAGTTGGCAGAAAAAAAAACACACAAACCCATAACTGACAGAGTTAAATTATATTTTTTTTAATTATTAGAGCTGTCAGTTGATAAAAATGTAGATGAACTGCTGAACTGCTTTAGCATGAGAACAGATTTCGTTATATACCGTATTTTTCGCCCTATAAAACGCACTTATTTTTCCCCAAAAGTGGGGGAAAAATGTCCGTGCGCCTTATCGGGCGAATGTAAAAAAAAAAAAAAAAACTCACCCGTTCCCCGCGCTCCCGCGTTGTCTGCCACACTGCGAGAGGCCAGAGGAGCGGCCGGGGCTCTGTCCCGGTCCCGCCGCTGCGATCGCTGTCTTTTCAGGCAGCGATGACAGCGGCGGGGCCAGAGACAGAGCCCCTGCCGCTCTGGTGATCGCAGTGGCGGGGCCGGGACAGAGCCAGCTCGTGAATGGGGTGGGCGTGGCCTGCACCGACGCCCACCCATACACATTTTTATATATATATACATGGCGTCTGCATATACTAATTGGGGGAGGGGGTGGGAATGGTGGGAGAGGGGCCACACAGCCTATGGAAATGGGGGGAGGGGGATGCCACACAGCCTATGGAAATGGGGGGAGGGGGATGCCACACAGCCTATGGAAATGGGGGGAGGGGGATGCCACACAGCCTATGGGAATGGGGGGAGGGGGATGCCACACAGCCTATGGGAATGGGGGGAGGGGGATGCCACACAGCCTATGGGAATGGGGGGAGGGGGATGCCACACAGCCTATGGGAATGGGGGGAGGGGGATGCCACACAGCCTATGGGAATGGGGGGAGAGGGGGATGCCCCACAGCCTATGGGAATGGGGGGGAGAGGGGGATGCCACACAGCCAATGGGTATATGGGGAATGGGAGGGGGGGGGGATGCCACACTGGGTATACGGGGAATGGGATGGGGGCATGCTACACTGTCTATGGAATGGGGGCATCCCACACGGCCTATGGGAATGGGATAGGGGAATGCCACACTGTCTGTAATGGTGCGTTTTTGGTTTAAATTTTTTTTTCTTATTTTCTTCCCCCAAATCCTAGGTGCGTCTTATGGGCAGGTGCGTCTTATATGGCGAAAAATACGGTAAACTATTTTTATAAAAGACTCTAGGCATTCACCTATTTTCGGTAAGAGAATGCAAGAATTTGTTTTAAAAAAGCTTTAAACCAGGGGTCGGTTTTAACATGGAAGGATTATGTTTTTAAGCAGGACCCCCCCAAGACTGCAAATGTAAACAATTTCCTGATGACGGATTGTACACAGATTCTATGACACTCATCTTTTCTCTGGATTTACTACTTGCTGAAGAAAACCTAAAGCCAGAAAACCCACAGCAGTCCTTGCTGACAACTGCATCTTACACCCAACTAGAGCTCGGATTAATAACCGCCAGAAATTGGGCAATTCGATTTCCCACTTTTCTTGCCCTGTGTCAAGTGGGCCCACATGACCAACAGTGAATCCTATTGACCAGTAGCAACTAAACAGCAGATGGCCACTCCAAAACACTATTCCTGGGGGGGGGGAGGTTCAAGGGCCGTTGAGGGTTTTTTCCCCCTTGAAAGTGAACTAGCCACTAGACTTAAAGTATACAGGAACCCGTCCTGTAATCAGACTCCAGGGCTGGAAAATTCCCTCTCCCCGGTTCGATGAAACTCCTCCAGTTGCCCGGACGAGAGGCCATGCATGTACATTGGACCGAGGAGAGGTGAGCTTACTGGTCAGATGGCGGGGTTTCACACAGCAGGCCGGGGGACAGACCAAAACCCGAGATAGTTAAAATTTCCGAAGGCAGAGAGTCGGGGGAAAGACCAAAACCCAGGATAGTGAAAATCCCAGGTTTTGGTCCGACATACGATCACAGTTGCAGGATTAATTTCCAAAGGCAGAAGAAAGCTCCTAAGGGAAACTATAGGATGGTCTATTTTCAGACAGCCAGACCTTTATGCAAATGTACTGGGGGAGTCAAAAGAAAAAAAACCTAAGCAGAAAGAGTGACTTTACATTACAAGGTTTATACCAAGTCTGGTTCTTTCAAGGGGAGCGATTTGGTAACATGCGCTGCAGTTAACAGAAAATGGGGTTATCAATCCCCAAATAGGTCATAGATGGCTAAAAATACCAAAGCAATTCTAATTTGGCCTATTAAAAAAAACCTCTGGTGATGGCATTTACAGTAATATAATTTCACCAGCAGGCAGCACAGAGCCTAATGAGATTCAGTAACTACATATCATGTCACTTCCACAGAATAAACGAATGTTGGTCCTGTGCTGTGGGCAGCATATGTTTAGCAGAGCTTTATTCTCATGATCTGTCAACTCAAAAACATACACATCCTACACCTTAATAGGTTAAAAATGTTGCAAAGCAAATATACAAGGCTGGCATTTCCATAAATATATAGCCATTTGTCTAAGGTCATATATCCACCTACCCCATAAAAAAATGCTCTTTTTTTCAAATGGGGAACTCAAAATTATAATAAAAAAAAAAGAAGGCACACACTGACATATGTTAGCAGTTACATAACAGTCTAGCAATAAATAGGCTGCTGCATTTGTAATGATTATTGTGCCAGGTAAGTTACCCAAGAGAGACCCAGAGACCTAGTGGCCTCCTGCTGAACTCCGGGATCTCACTACTCCCTCCCCTCCCTGTCTCCGTCAGGGAATTCCCTCAATATAAGAGCCTTGGGGCCACTGGGAGCAAGTGGGTCGTGATGCAGGACTATTACAATAGAAGCGCGCACACAGAATGGGAGGGGGAAATGATCCAGAAACATGCACACAGCCAAGCAGTTCCAGGCCATGGCACATCCTTGTTTCAGGTTACACATGAACTGCCAGCACAGGGAGAATCAGGAATGGCTGATTAAATAGTCAGCTTGTCGTAAATGAATGTCTCAGGTTTTTCTACTGAATTCCTTGGTGTAAATTCTCAGTTTCTTAGGTCTCCGAAGGTTCCCATTCATCCAGGTCATGGTAACGCTGTAATAAAGGTTTTCTTAAAGACCAATTGCAGTTATCCAGCTGGGTTTCCCAATTCCATACAACGTTGCTTCCTGCAATCACATATAGCTAATAAAATATCTGTTTTAATTCTTTAAAGAGTAACAACCACCTATTTGGTTGGCCCTGGAGTCTAAACGACTACAGGATCACCGATCAACGCCATACAGCGCTGATTGGAAAAGAGCCTTGCATGAGCTGTCAGAAAGGTAGTTTTTTTTTTTTTTTTTTTTTTAACAATGATTGGGGGGGGGGGGGGGGGGGGGGCGCAAAAGAAACCTGGCTTCAGTTGAACTCCCTGCTACCTTACTATTGCCTAGACTATACTATCCACCCTCTGATCAGGATGATGGTTGGTTATCCTTATGGGACAGTGTTTCATAAAGCACACCAGCCCAGACGTTTGTGGTCCTGCAAGCTACCAACACTAGAACACTAAACTATTCTAAACCACCCCATCATTCTGCTGGGTTTACAAAAACTTTTGAGCAAATTCTCGCTGAAACATTTGCAATTAGGTGGTCATTGGCATGTGCAAAGGCCAACTTGATCGATAGACTACCGATAAATTGTGGATTGTATCATTTTGGCGAGTCAGTCTGTTAGAATGGACTGGTAAGTCAGGATTCAACCCAATTGTAGCAAAAAATCCTTTGTCAATCCCAGATCCTGGAGCAACTTCTGATCTGGGGTAAAGGGGAGAGGGCGTCTGGATATGCTACAATTCAGAATCATTTATGCCTTACTGCCGCTAGAGGTTCCACCAGAACTTTGGTAAAAATTCTCGGAGCGGACGCCAGCCCGAAGGGTAGGCATACAAATTGGAAGTGGATTATTTGGTTCCCCAACTTTATTTCAAATCTCAAAAAGCTTGAGCCGATAAGATCATCAGTACCTGCCAATAGGCATCTTTCAGGTATTTTGAGACCATGAAGGAGCCAGACAGGAGCAGATTCCTCAAACAGAAGATGGACTCCTGTAACGTACTGACAGATTCAGCTTCTTCAAATTGAGAATGAAGCGTAATGCTCTGGAGGTCTTCTTTACCAAAAAAAATGCTTGAGTAGAACCCTTCCCCCCCATTGGTGGCAGGGAACCTGACAATCCCTCCCATATCAAACATCTGATCAGAATCTAGACTGCTGTGAATGGGCAGTCTTTCCTCCCTGCCCCCTGGGAGGAGTAACAAAGTTCCTGGGAGGGACGTGCATGAATTCTATTGAGAAACCCTTCCAAAAATTTGAGTAAAAAAAGAAGAGGGGTATGGGTTTTTAGCGAACTGGGCCAACTTTGCGGTGGGCTACAAGTTTTTTGGCAGTGATGGCCTGCACCTCAATGGGGGAAAGAGGATAGCTAAAAGATTGGAGGAGTGTTTAAACTAAGCACTGAGGCGAGGGTATGAGTTATAAAGCAGAAGACAGGAAAGAAAGTGACAGTGGATATAACTAGGGATGGAGATGGGGAGGAGCACAGGAATAAGGGCAATATACAAAACTACCAAAAGCATTTGAAATGCATGCTTACAAACGCTAGACGCGTGACAAATAAAATGGATGAGCTAGAACTGATAACAGAACAACAATATGACATTGTGGGGGTAACAGAGACATGGCTGAATGAAAGCTATGACTGGGCAGTAAACCTACAGGGTACTGTGTATTTAAGAGGGATCATAAAAACTGCAATAGGGGGTGGAGTCTGCATAATTGTAAAATCCTCTCTATAGCCTTCTCTGCGGA
This sequence comes from Gastrophryne carolinensis, assembly GCA_027917425.1. NCBI lineage: Eukaryota > Metazoa > Chordata > Amphibia > Anura > Microhylidae > Gastrophryne > Gastrophryne carolinensis. The sequence goes on along the minus strand of CM051235.1, from coordinate 237,261,240 downwards.
AGGATATATGTCAGGGAAATGATCATTGGAGTCTGTATGGGTAGAAATACATTGAGGGAGAAACAAAAAATACTGATGGGGTTTGCTACAAGCCTCTAGATATATCATAATCCACAGAAACGTCATGCTAAAGGCAAATATATATAGCCATTAATATAAATGAGGCAGTTATTATGGGGGACTTTAACTACCCAGATATAGATTGGGATGCTGAAACCTGTGGATCTCATAAAAGGTCAAAGTTTTTTGTCTAAAACAAAAGATGGCTTACCTTTCCCAACAAGTACAAGCTCCAACAAGGGGGGGGAACCATATTGGACTTAATACTAACCAATTTACCATACCGTAACATACACGGTGTCACCGAGTGTCACTCGCCCCCATCATCATCAGCTTGCTCCTCACTTGTCATAGATGTCAACCTTGGAAGACCAGTTGTAAGGGTGCTGGGTATTATTGGGGTGTGGCTTATTTGCAAGATTTTGAGTCTGTATCCCCTTTGAAATCCACTGTGTGAGACCCCCATGATCCCCACATATTTAACCTGGCCAGCAATCCCACTGCATTTTTAGGGTCTGCACCCCCAGTATCTCACAGCTGAGGAGCACTGCCCAGCCACTCTTGTAGGCTGAAGGTAAACAAGGGATGTAGCCAGCCCTGCGTCACCCGTACTGTTAAGTGTAACCCATCAGTGATTCGCCGGGTGCACATGGCTAGCCGAGAAAATAAGCCAGATTCTCCAAAAAAATTGGGGAGGCATAAGCTTCACCTTTAGGTAATGGCTGGCCAGATTAAGGGGACGGCAAGCAAATAAGGGTTTTAGTCTGCTCTAAAGGGAGCTTCTAGTCAAAACAGAAAGGGGATCCTCTCACCCCATTATACATGTCCCAAAATCCGATTACTGGCATTCACATGGGGCTGCAATTCACTACACCGGAAATAGGGCCAGGGAACAGGCATCCATTAACTGAACAGAACTCATTTTTGAAAGTTGTTCCTATTTAAAGTGAAGCAAAACCTGCCTCTAGATTCTAAAAGGATTCTGTGCTGGATGAACCTGACTCCAGGCTACACAAAAGCCCATGACATACCTTCCAGCTTTTCAGGGTGGGGAAAAAAGGGACAATTGTAAAATTAAGCCACGCCCCTCATTAATTCATGGATAGGGTGTAACAGTTAGAACAATATAACCACTTTGAATAGGCAAATAAATCACTTATTGATGCAGATCTGCATATTAAACCTCAAAAAAAGGACAGAACGAGGGACATGAACTCAAAAGGGGGACAGTCCCTCCAAATCAGGGACAGTTGGGAGGTATGCCATGCAATTGTCATATACTAACCTTGGCACCTGATCTCACTGGTCATGTCTGTCTTAGCCCCGGGGGCACGTATGACTGGGGTAACTTAAAAGGTAAAGTCCACTTTAGACCAACAGCTTGGCACAGTTGGAAAAGAAAGGTAGCAGCCATTTTGGAGCTTAATTTTTTAATTTTTAATGCATAGATGGCCATTGTATGCTTGGGCACACATAGGAATTCGTCCTCCGCATTTAACCCATCCGTGCAGTGAGTGTACACATGTCCGGAGCGGTGGGCTGCCCTAATAACGGTGCCCGGGGAGCAGTTGGGGGGTTAGGTGCCTTGCTCAAGAGCACTTCAGTCATGTTCCAGGACCCGGATTCGAACCTGCCACCCTCCGGTTGCAAGTCCGCTCCCTTACCTCTAGGCCACAACTGCCCTCCCAACTGACATAACTGAAATGCACAGTAACAGGAAGCCCAGCTTGACTTCCTGTTTGCAGGTGGCCTGTAAGCTCATGAGCAGCCATCTTAATTTTAGTTTTAAATTTGTCCCAGTAGGTGTTAGAAATAGGTAAATTATTTTTTATGCGCAGAAATCTAAATTGCCTGGGGAGGGATGCATGTGAGCACTGTTTGTTGTGTTGGTCTGATTTAAAACTAAATTTTGACTGTTGGTCCACTTTAATTGGCATTTTTGAAAGTCTATAATTTTTTTGTGTCAAAAAGGATGTGCTTGAGGTTCTGAGATGATCTAGTATTATGCTACAAAATGTGTGGTTTATGGAAGCAGTTCTCACTGCTTGCAATCTGTTGCCATAGGCAATGTACACCTAGAGGAGAGTCCATTACATACAGAAAACTGCTGTTATGATCACTGCTGAGGTGTGGGAGCTCACTCCACCTTACACCTGCCCAGCAGCAGTATTCTGTGTGCACGTTTCGCTCTTCTTAGTATACAGACTTGGAATACATTTTCAAAAATTCAATCGAAAGAGGACTTTCACTCTAAACCTTTAAACCAGTGATCTCTATGCCTCAGCCATCAAGCACCGAGGTGAGTATATGGCAGTCCTCATCTGTACAACACAGCCTGGGGGATCCGGTATCAGAATCCAAACCAGGGGGCAGTCATGTTAAAGGGTTTTTGGATCTGGCTTGAAATCTCTGTTATGTGTCATTATGGGGTATAGAGTTGATCCAGGGTGAATGGCAGTAGTGAAACAGGGTGACTGCTGGGCAGGTCGCAGCCTCCCTGTGGGGGGGGGGGCTTCTATTGTCCTCACTGGAAGGAAGTAAAGCCCAATTGACAAACCTTTATCAAGGAGAAGTGCTCATATTTGACCTCATCAGCCTGTTTGGAGGCGCAGACATATAAGGCTACACAATGACAGGTGCTCTTTAGGTCGGTGTCAGCGACTCCCACCTCATAATGAGCGCACGCTCCCGATGGGCAGCTTCTTTTCTCCCCTGTGGCCCCGCCTTTTCCTCGGTCAGGGGCGCACGCGCGCAATAAAGGCAGCGCGCATAGAGCTCCACAGAACGTTGCGCGATCTCTTGACATTCAATGGGGGGGCGTTACGGCCGCATCCAAAACGAAGAAAGGAAGGCCGCGGTCATGTGACGTGTCGCGAGCCCGAGCCTCCCGCGCTTTTTTCCACAGACTGCGCGCACGCGCACAGAAGGGAGGCGCGCCTCCAGCCAGTGACAGGCGAGCGGCGGGAGCGCGCACTATGTAGAGTATACGGAGGGCGACCGAATCCCATGGGCCTTACCCTCCCCCCTGCGATACACACGGTACCCGCGCAGCAGCCTAGCCCGGGTCTACAGCTATACCCCCCTGTTTCCCTCACTCACCTCCCCGCCGCTTGTGCAGAAGCAGCTCTGGGGGTAATCCCGGGCCCGCTTTTCGGCACCGACTCCACCTTACGCCCGGCGGCCCCCCGCCTCTGCTCTGCGCAACCTGCGTCTTCCTTCTCGCTCTGTTATCCCGTGATTTATTTTTTTTTCGGTGAAGATAATTTTTCGCCTCACAGCTCCCTGGGCGCCATCTTACATTCACAGCCCGTCAGCCAATCGCGACCCCGGCGCGCAAGCTCGCGAGATTTGCTAGGGGGAAGTCTCGCGACGAGCGGAGACGGCCCCTGTGTCCACTTAAAGGGGGCATTCTGGTCTAGGCCTCGCAGGCGAGGAGAGGTTACTGTTCCCTCTGGGCCCTAGGTGCGAGGCTGATTGCTATAGCGACCATTTTACATACTCAACGCTACAGGCATGAAATGAAACTCCGTGGTTGTGCGTGCAAAAAAATAACTGGGTTAGGGGTGTGTTTGCTGGAGAGCAATTGTTAGGGAGATGTACAGAGCTGGCTCCAGGCTTATGTGTGTCATTCCAAGGGGCAAGACCAGAAAGAATAAATAGAAGGTATGACAAATGGAAAAAAAAAAGAATAGAAATAAAGGAAAGCAAGAATAGAAGGAATGACATGAGAAAAAAATAGGAATGAAATAAAACAAACATAGACTAGGAGAAATGAAAAAGAATAGAAAAAATAAATAGAATGACAGATGAAGGGGTTGTGCATTTCTTTGCGTTTACCCCTGCAGGAACTCTGAACAAGACCTGCCTCTATGGTAAAAAGCATGTCTATGTTTGACAACATTCTGAACACCCCTCCCCCAACTGCTTGCCTCTTTCTAGTCTAAATGTGTTTAGAATGATGCACTTGGCATTCTCTCCCCCCCTCCCAAATAAAAGTTGACCTTACCTTCCAGCTAATTATTGGCTAATAGTGCAGTGATGACTCGGCAGGGGGGCCAAGGGGACCAGTGTGCCTTTTTGCAATGTGGAGAGTAATTAGCAGAACTAAGGAAGGGTAAAATTATACCTCCAAAAAACAACAGACTTTTAATCCCTCCCACTAGGGATCACAGCTCAAAAAATGTACCTGATCCATGCCAGCAGTCTGTTCTTGTGCCAATGGGGTTCAACACTTCACCAGCCAATTGGGGAGAATGAGGATGCAGGGGCAACGCATTCCATCTGATTAAAAGCAGACCAAAAGTCTAAATGCTAGGGCGCACCCTGATTCGTCCCTTGAGAAGCCCCTGCAGCCCAGTCAACATAGTCACCTACTTCCAGAAGATTGCATTGTTTAAATGTGACTTCACACAGATTGGATTAGTGAATCTGTTGGATGTCACATATCAACTGCTCAGAGCCTTGGAAGTAGGACCTTAGAGAACATTTTAGCAGGCCAAAAAATAGCCTGGCCCTAGCCAGTCCGTGAGCTGGGCCATGGCTCAAGTAATGTGCTTCCTGACCAGTTAACAAGTGCGTTTATTGACTGATGGTACTGAAGGTGTAGTATTGTAGAATTCGATACCCGATAACACTGAGGCTATAGCATTGCAGGGGAAAAAAGAACAGGTAAATTCCAGCATAGAATCTCTGCGAGGAAGGCAGTGTGCCAGAGTCTAAGCCCAGCCAGCCTCAAAGCATTGCATCCCACCAAGAATCCTTCCTGTTCTCCCTATGGCCAGTCTGTTTCTGGGTTTGGCAACGACAAACCAAGGTACAACAGAAACATCAAGGGCACTATGGAAACTGAAGGATATTGCTCGTAAGGCATGTTATATGCCAAGATTTAGGAGGCTCAGAACTCGCTGGCCATGGAAATTAAGACTGAAGAGGAACAAGAAGCTGGAGGTGACATTTCCCGAAAGCCACTAACCATGTTCCACAAGTGGCATCTCCATGTGTACAGTTGAACCAGGATCCAAATAAATATTACTGCAGATTAGAAAAATAATCCACTATAATGGTGATGCTTCTGAGAACCTAATTTGCAATCCAATCTCAGGTTGGTCTACCAGATCAAGATGAGCAGACCATAAAGTTCAGCTGCCTTTTACTAGACATCAACACGACCCGGACTGGAATACACGCCAAGATTTGAGTCCTTTAAAACCTCAGGAGCCTTTGTGTTGCTACAGGGAAAAAGTTCTGCTTGCTGAGTTATTGCTAAAACAAAACAAAACTGCTCCCAAGGTTTCAAATGACCTATACACACTGACACGAGCAGGGATTTGTACTCGCATTTGCTGTGCACTACATTGCAAACAATCACAGTGCACCACACACTGTAAATGTAGCCTAAAGTTCAGTTGTCTCCAGTACTAACAAATATGTTTAGAGGTTTGCTAAAAGAGAGGGCTGTTTCATCTAGTTCAGGGGTTCTCAACCCTTTTTTCATCAAGTACCACTTTACTCCATTTTCTAATTAACCACCTGGGTCATTCGTACATGTTGTCATATTGGTTAAACAAGGCATAAAACAAACATAAAAGTGCATAAATGCTCAAAAATTTGTAGGAGCAGTTTTGTATGTATAAAAGCAACTTGAAAAAGTCCTAAAAGTGTATGAACCTGGAAATAAAGAAAGCCCAGAAGAGACTTTACAGTCTTGTCCTATGGCAACTATCTTCTTTGGCAGCAGGTAGCTTATAAAGGAAGGGACATGTCGCAAGCTGGTTTGGTGGGAATATAAGGCGTGAGAAAGGCTGTCTGCACACATATACCTTGTTGCTGTTATGGGTAAAAGTTGCAAATAGATGACTACTGGCCTTAGAGCAATTTGTGAACAGTTTACATACTGCTTTGATGAAAGTGAGTCTACAAATGGCACTACTGCAAATAAGTGACGTGGGGCACCATGAACAATTGATGTGAGAGATGATCTGTTTTGGAGGTGTGCAAGAGTGGACAAACACACTCAAGTGGAGCAGCTCACCGTCATCATGAACTGGATGGAAGGAAGGTAACATGAAAGATGTGGAATAGAGAATAAGGGAAGGCAAAAATTCAATGTGGAAAGAGACACGAAGGATGTGTGGAAAAAAATTAGAAGGATGTATAGAAGGTGAAACGAGTGGAAGATGAAGAAAATTTAAAAAGGAGAGATAGGGAATGTGTAAAAGAGGAAATTGGGAAAAAAGGGAAGACATAGATAAGGTTAAAATGGAGATATTTAGAAAACATGAAAGAAGAATAAGAAAAGAATGTGGAAAAGAGAGATTGAGGGACATGTAAAGGAGAAGAAACGCGGAAAAGAAAGATGTATAGTGAGTAGGCAATGGAAGAAAGAGTGAGAGGATGCAGATGGCAAAAAGAGGAAGATTGAGAAATGCAAAAAAAAATGGGGAAAGGCGTAAAAGAAGAAGGGAATGTGGAGAAGCGAGAAGGTGATAGTGGAAAAGGGGAAGACAGAGAATATGAAAAGGAAGGAAGATTAACAAAATATGAAAAAGAAAAGCAGAAGAAAGCAAGGAAAAGAAGAAGAAAGAAATGTGGAAAGGAGAGAAAAAAAGAGAAAGAGGATGAGAATAACAAAAAGCGGAAGATGTAGAAAAAGAGGAGGGAATAAATTCAGGCGATACATAAATATGTAATGTGTTAAATAGAGCCAAGATGGAGGAGATTTGCAAAAGAAAGACTAGCTGAGCCAGCTGAAACCTCTCTAAATGGGCATCTGATTGATCGGGGGGGATCCTTTCAGTACAGCACCCTGTTCGGTTGCACAGGTCATACACCCCAAAGACTGGCCATGACTGTATAAAACAGTATTCTACTTGCTACAATTTAAAGAAAATCCCTATTTCTTTCTTTATGTGTAAGTCAAACTGATATCCCTAATTCTATTTACTGCCAGATAGGCTTGTAATTAAAAACAGTATCAAATCTGGAAGATAAAAAACTTGCAATGTTGAAAGGCTGGCTTGAATTTAGTCATGGAGGGGTTAAGTTGTGGCAGCTTTAACACCTCCATGTGCTGCTCTATAACCTCCCACTTCGCACAGCAACACTGCAGCTTAAGGCAGCACGGCTCCCCGGACCTTCGCTCATCCTGCCCAGGATCCCACTGCAACGCTCTTTCCGGGCTCCCAGCTTGACACTCAGAAGAGGGGCTTAAGGGAATAGAGGCGAGCCCATTATTTCTGGATATAGGGTTACAGCAAAGATGGGATAAGGGAATTGCCTGGATCCACCTTAAACCCGGTTGAGAAAGCCGGTGAGCAAGGATATCAGAGGCTGTGTTTGTATACAAGGAAAAGTGTGCCAAATTTTAAAGTGACAGTGTCATTTTACGCCGCCCCAATAAGGAAACTGTACAGGCACTGTAGAAGTGTCTTACCTCCCCTGATGGTTGACTTCTGCAAGTCTGAAGTCTCATATTAGAACTGATGATGAACTCTAGTCTCTTGTTTAACAGATTTCTGTTAGTGAGCAAAGCAGGCTGGAATAGCTCCAAATGTCTGTAAAGAAAAGGGGTGCCTCTTTTCTTTCTGTCTGTGTAAGCGTTCAGCATAAAAGAGGATTTATTTGTGGTCATTATACTTTGTACTATACAAAGAAGAAGGAAAAAAAATAAGTGGAATAGGGACCAGATAACCCTCCCCCTGCAGATGTATGCTGCATAGTCTGCTGCAAGAGGGGTAGGGGTAGAGGTAAATCCCCCCCCCCCCGATCACCATTGGTCCTGCATAAATAAAATATGTGAATTGGGTAAATGGAGCCCCTTCATGAATTATACAATAACCTTTTTTCTTGTAACTGTAATAATAGACAACTGAAAAATCTTAGACAATTGACTTCTATTTCCTGTACATCATGCCATGTGAGCACAAATCTGATAAACCTGAATGGTTGGGTGTAGGAGCATGCATAGCTTCAGGCCCGCAATCGCGGCAAGGGACCGGATAAAAGGTAAGTGATTGCGGGCAATCTGGGAGGGGGGGCAGGGGGCTCACACAATGGGGCATCCTGAATTGGGATGATCCGGGGCATTTAGTTGGCTGTCCCTGGAGCCTCTGTGGGAGGACAGAAGACAAGTATACAAATTGGGTTGGTGTTAAAGCAGGCTTTAAGTCACTTTTGACTGGAGGTCAACTTTAAAGAGGACCGCTCTAACCACTGGAGGTCCTCATACCCTGTCCAGTGCCATGCCCATTTTGGGAAATTAAAATGAAAAAACTCACTTGATTGCAGTGATCCACCACTGGTGGAAGTCGGGTTCTAATCTATGGTTGGCTTGCAGCTCAGAGATTGAGTGACTCATATATCACAGCTTGCAGCTCTGCACGGAAGACAAAAGCAGAGAGCACAGTGCTCCACTCCTGGCCCAGATTGGTAGTGGATCATAGCCTTTCTGTCCATATCAGGTTCAGCTGGTGGTCAGTGGTTTTTATCCATGATCTTGCGCACACATTTTAGGGTCGTTCAGGCATTAGTTTGGATCAGGTCACACAATATACTTGCTCCTATTAAAAAGGTTCAAAAGCCTTTTGATGGCTCCTTTTCTATTCTCTATGGGCATACCAAATTAGGATACCCACAGTGTCCCTCTGCGGACAGAGAGATCTGCTTAGCCACAAGCATCCTGGCTTCCCCCAATCAAGTCAAGTTCAAGTCTGAACATCCCGCAGTGCATCTGCTGGAGATGGGGCTTGGGTGAGCAAGTAGTCCAGAATGAACTGCTGCCTCTGCAAGAGTGCCATTACCACCGCCCGGACTTTTGTGAGCACTCAGGGGGCAGTGGACAGTCCGAACGGCAGTGCCACATATTGGAAATGTCAGCCGCCCACCACAAAGCACAGGTATTGTTGGTGACCAGGGAAGATCTGGACATGCAGATAAGCATCCTTTATGTCCATCATGACCAGAAAATCCCCCTGTTGCAGCGACATTACAAACGACCTTAGAAATTCCATGCGGAACTTCCTCACCTAAACGTAACTGTTCAGATTCCGGAGATTCAGGTTCAGCCAAACGGACCTATACTTCTTGGGGATGATGAATTGTATTGAGTAGAAGCCACAATCCCGCTCTGAGGGGTCACAGGTACTACATCTCCCCAGTCCAGCAAAAGCTCTATCGCGTGGTCGAGAGTCGCCACCCCTTTCAAAATGTGGGAAGGCTTGGACCTGGTCCTGAACTCCCTCCACACAGGCGCGTAGTGCAAAATCCCTCCCCCACCCAACCCTTTTTTCAGTACAACTGCCTTCTCTCACCCATTTGTGGTGCACTTTTGCAAGGCACGGTGGATTGTCTTGGGTCCATGGGATTGACTCAACCCCTTCCCCTATAAGACAGAGGGTCAGGTTCTTATTCTACTTTAACTTTTCATAGTTCCTAAATAAAATTCTGAATGTCCAATACTGGATCTCAAAGAGCTCAACACATTAATTTGTGTTTGGATGTTCCAAATGGAGTATCTGGGATCAGTGATGGTGTCACAAGACCGAGGAGACTTCTTGCCCCAGTAGTAATATGCAGCTGCATATTAAAAAGGGAGTTCCTCAGGCATCATTCACAGCCTGTTTCTGAAATGTCATGGCAATTTTCTTACTGTTAACAGTATTTCTATGAGTCTTCCTTCCTTCCCCCTTTAGAGGAAACACAACTGGAATATATTTAAAGGCTCCACCCCTTCCCCAGTCCAGTATTAAACAAGTATTAATTGGTGGTGAACCGTAGGACCTAATGTATAGGGGGTTATAAGGGCCGTCCTGAAGGACTCGAAGAAATACTGGTATTGGTAAGACTAATGGGAATTTTCTAGCTTTGTCTTTCAGGGCGGCCTTGGAGAGGATAAACAAGTACTTTAAAACTAGGGATGGGAAACCCATCAACCAAATGCCTGGTCTTTGTCAAATAATAAATCTAGCTTTTAGTGTTTGTGAAAGGTGTGGGGAGATGACCACGTGGCTGCCTTGCAGATCTCCTCAATTGAAGTCCCGGACTTTTCCGCCCATAATGTGGAGACTGCTCTAGTGGAGTGGGCTCTGATGTTAGGTGGGATGGTATGCATAGATGTGTAAGCTAGAGAGATTGCCTGTCTAATCCATCTGGCTAGGGAAGCCTTAGATGCTGCCAGGCCCCTATTGCTTCCTGAAAAGAATATAAAAACTCTATCTACAAAAGTCACGTGTGCCTCTGCCTAGAAACACTGCAAATCTTAGGAAGCTTCGGTGACCTGGGCAATCGTCCTCAGCCAGTAGATTCTTGACTCCATCCAATTTCTTTTAAGTTATGTACAAGTTTAAGTCCTTCAGATTTGAAATCACTTGGTAGGCCCCTGATGGTTTTAAGACTGTGGGAATAGAATCCTCCTCCCTGACAATGTAGTGGGACTGGTTCTATGACAGTTTTCTGCCAGAGCTCCAAGATAGCTAGTGGGAATGCTAACCTTTCTGTATCGTGGGGAAGCCTGGTGAGGAGATAATTCTCCAAGGGTGAGAATTCCAGCCGTTAACCCATGGAAACAAGGTATAGAATTATCTGGTTTCGCGTATTTGACTGCCAGGCTTCATGAAAATACAGTTTGTGAGTACTCACCTTTAAAACGGATATTATAAGTGTGACATACACTCCGCTTCAATTCTTCATGACATTTGGTTTATTCTCCAGTAGAGGGCGAACTTCTGCAGAGATGAATGCAAAAAAAGGAGCTCCTCCCAGTCCATAAATACCTGGGACCTCCCACCAATTCCCCAGTGTAAAATAGCAGTAAGGGGACCAGGAAAAACCAAAAATAAAAATACTAACAACCAAGAAACAATGGTTCACCATATAAAGGATCCAGAATACCAAAAAGGGTGGGTGAAGCGGAGTGTATGTCACACTTATAATATCCATTTTAAAGGTGAGTACTCACAAAACGGTATTATTCCAAGTGTGACATACACTCCGCTTCAATTCTTCATGACATTTGGGACATCCAATAGCAGTGTCCATCATAGGTGGGAACTATAAACAGTAAAGAATGCACCAACCTTAAACCACTGCAGCTTGCAGAACCTTGCAGCCAAAAACGGCATCCGCTGAAGCCCGCACATCAACCTTGTAAAACTTGGAAAAAGTATGAACGGAAGACCAAGTAGCAGCCTTACAAACTTGTTCAACAGAAGCCTGGTGCTGAAAAGCCCAGGATGCACCAACAGCAAGAGTAGAATGCACAGTGACCCTAAAAGGGGGAGTCTTCCCCTTAGCAGAAAAAGCCCCAACAATGGCCTGACAAATCCATTTGCTAATGGTAGGCGCCAAACCTTTCCTGGGCCCGCAGGGCACCACGAAAAAGGCATCCGTCTTGCGGAAAGAAGAAGTAGTCACCAAATAGTACTTAACACAGCGAACCACATCCAAATTGTGCAAAACCCTCTCCTTGTCATTGCTAGGCTTAGGACACAAGGAAGGGAGAACAATATCCTGATTGAGATGGAAAGCCGACAACACCTTAGGAAGGAAATCTGGCTTAAAGCGAAAGACCACCTTGTCCTGGTGTCTTACAAAGTAAGGGGCCTGAATCGACAGAGCCGCCAACTCAGAGACACGCCGAACAGAGGTAATAGCCACCAAGAAGGCCACCTTTTGAGTGAAAACAGAAAAAGCAATATCCTGTAATGGCTCAAAAGGAGGACCCTGGAGAGCCGAAAGAACCAAATTCAAATCCCAAACAGGAACCATAGCCTTCCGAGGGGGTCGAACATGAGTGACCCCCTGGAAAAAAGTCTTAACCAGCGGGTGCAAGGCAAAAGATCTTTGGAAGAAAACAGATAAAGCAGAGACCTGCCCTTTCAAGGTACTAAGCTGTAACCCAAGATCCAGACCGTGCTGAAGAAACTCCAAAATCCTAGGGATCGAAAACACCCTGCAAGGCAAGGCCCTAGCCTCACACCAGTCAATATAGGACCGCCAAGCCCTATAGTAGATGCCAGAAGAGGACCGCTTCCTAGCTCTAATCAAGGTCTGAAACACAGCCTCAGACAAACCTTCCTCCTTCAGGATGAAAGTTTCAGCAGCCAAGCCATCAAAGCCAGTGTTTGTAAATTGGGGTAAAGTAGTTGACCCTGAGATAACAGATCCGGAAACATGGGAAGCCGGTACTGATCTACCGCCAGCCTTACAACGTCTGCGTACCAAACCCTTCGTGGCCACCTTGGAGCCACTAGAATTGCTGGTGCCCCCTCCAGAGCCAGTTTTCAAACCACCTTGCCCAGCATGGAGAAGGGAGGAAACAGGTACAGAAACCCCAGATCCTTCCAAGCAAGGGACAAGGCATCCACTGGCAGAGCTAGAGACACAAAGGCCCGGAGTTTGTGATTGTGCCGTGAGGCAAAGAGATCCACCTCCGGAGTCCCCCACTTGCGACAAAGAAACCGAAAAACCCCGGGGTTGAGAGACCACTCTCCTTGGCGAGAGAACCCCCTGCTCAGGCAGTCTGCCTCCGTGTTTTCCACTCCCGGAATGTAGATTGCCGAAATGCAAGGGACATTGCTCTCCACCCAATGCAGGATCAGAGAGACTTCCCTGAGGGCACTGCTGCTGCGAGTCCCTCCTTGGTGATTGATGTAGGCTACCGCCGTCCGATTGTCTGAACTAATCTGAACCAGAAGACCCTGCAAGTGCAACGTCAGCCGTGACAGGACAAGCCGGATGGCTCTGAGCTCTAAGACATTGATGGGGTTGTGAGCCTCCTGAGGACCCCACAACCCGCTGAACTGATTACTTTTGCAGAAACCTCCCCAGCCCGACAGGCTGGCATCCGTGGTAACCGTCTCCCAGCGAGGAACCAGAAAGGATCTGCCCCTCAACAGGTTGCTCGACTCCAGCCACCACCGAAGAGACTGCCGAACCCTGGGAGACATCCTGAACGGTTGATCCAACGACAGCAGACACCTGTCCCAATGCGTCAATAGGTGAAGTTGAAGAGATCTCGTGAAACTGCGCAAACGGGACCGCCTCGAAGGAGGCCACCATCAATCCCACCAGTTTCATCCCCTGTTGGATAGAAGGGCAAGGATTGACCAGAAAAAGGCGGCTCAGATCCTGAATCCCCTGCCCCTTGGTCTGGGGTAGAAACACTCTGGCCTGAATGGTATCCAGATTCATGCCCAGGAATGAAATCACTCGTGATGGCGAGAGAGAGGACTTGGGGCGATTGATCACCCACCCGAACCTCTCCAGGGTCGACACCACCTGGTGGGTGTCCAGCTCCGCCAGACAGAGGGAAAAAGCTGAAATCAATAGGTCGTCCAGATACGGCACAATGCGAATTCCCTGAGCTCTGAATAGGGCCATTATGCCCGCCAGAACCTTGGCGCTGAGGTCAACCCGAAGGGAAGGGCTACAAACTGAAAATGTAGATCATCCACCTCGAACCTGAGGAATCTCTGATGTGCTGGAAAAATTATTGGAACATGCAAATATGCATCCTTGATGTCTATGGATGTCATGAAATCCCCTTGACGAAGGGAATTGATGGCCGAGCGCAGAGTCTCCATGCGGAACTTCTTGGTTCTGATGAATCTGTTGAGGACCTTGAGGTCCAGAATAAGTCTTACAGAACCTTCTTTCTTGGGCACCCCTTCATTGCTGAGCTGGTTTACCCACAGGCTTGGGTTTGGAACCCCAGGCCGAAGCGGGATGGGCCCGACCTCTGCCCCTGTTCCAGGAAGAGCCTCTGACACCCGAGAAGACCAAACCTCTACCAGCTCTGGCACCTCGAAAGGAAGGATTGAAAGAGCCTGCCCCCCGAAAGGGACGGCGCTTTTTTTCAGCTGAGGTAACTTACCTCCCTTTGCCACAGCATCCAACTTATCTCCAAACAGCCGCGTACGCAAGAAGGGAAGAGCTGTGAGCGATTTCTTGGCTGCAAAGTCCACTAATCTTCTCTGTATCGTTCCAATTTTAGTATATGTGCTGCCGAAGCAAGCACAATGAGGGAAGACCATAGGGAAACAGCAGGAGCCAGGCAGACAAGGAGAGCACACCAGGTGCTCTGAGAATGAAATAATGCTGTGTGCCTAAGCCCCGCCCACCCCCAGAATCACATGACCAAGAATGGAGGGAAATTCAAATCTGAACATAGCAGAAACAAAGAGCTTTGAAAGGTAAGCAAAAGAATGCTGCCTAGACAGAAATAGGAAATCTAAATAAAACATATCTTATTAAATAGTATAGTAAACATACATAATAATATATATGTAATAAAGATTTATTTTATATATCTTTTTTTTTTTTTCATTATTTGTGTGCATGGTGACAAATAAGCCCAGATAACGCCCCCCCCCCCCTCCTTTTTACCCCAGCAGGGTAAAGGAGGACTAAAAGGGGAGAGGATAGAAATGCACCCATAAGGCACAAGGGGATTATAAAGGGACAGGGGCATCCCATGCCGAGAACACCAACCCGGAAATCGCCTACCCACATTTGGGTCTCACAGAGGAGTAAAACTCCTGTATACACCAGAAGGTGTATGTATCTACCTTTGCCTGAACCATACAGCCACGTCTGGGAGGCATACAATATAACCAAACAGGTTTAAAGAGTATCAGACAGAAATAGAGAAAAAAAGGGGCCGGGAGCAAACCCGGCTACCTGCAGCTTGAAGGAGAGTCATCTTCTGAATGCTTCGCCGACTGCAGAGACGAAAAGAATGAGGAATAGTGGGAGGAACCCAGTACTTATGGACCAGGAGGGGCTCCTTTTTCCATGTCATCTCTGCAAGATCGCCCTCTACAGGCGGGGTTCCCAAGTGTCATGAATATTTGGAAGTGGGGTGTGTGACATACTAGGAATAACCTCACGTTTTGGTCCAGTTTAAAGCATTGTATATGTAAATGTGGGCAGAGGTGATCAGAGATGAGTAGAGGTGATGTGAAGAAATGGGCAGGGGTGAAGCTGGTAAAGGTAAACTGAGCTGAGGCAGCTAGAGGTAGGTAGAGATGAGATGTAAATAAGTGGGCAAATTGGAGGTGAGGTTGGCTGAGGCGAGTCTACAAGATGTGAAGTGGGCAGAAGTGAGGCAGGAAGAGATGAGGTAGGCAGGGGGCAGACTGGAAAAGACGAGGTGGTAAGAGGTAGGCAGAGGTGCTGGGGGTTGTAACTGATGGCGGTGTGGACCATGATTGTGCATACATTCCAAGTAAAGGGTTAAATTAGTTGATTTCTGTTTGTCCCATGCTGGCTTTCAGGGGCAGCATCTTTTGTTCACCGGCACTTTGCATTCCCTGTGTAACCCTGCTCAACATGCCCCTTTCCCAGTCCCCAAAAATGAATTCACTTTGGAGGGGACTGCTATACTGAAAAATGCATGAATGAGTCATCCTCTGCTGCGGGGGAGACCCAGCAGAAGGGAGGGCGTTCAGTAGGCATTATAAAGCAGGCTGTATAAAAGATGTAGCCCCTTACATTTAGAATGTGGAGAGCAGAAAACAGGCTCATTTAACCTATTGCCTGGAATGTCCCTTTAAACCTGCCCCCCCCCCCTATTTTTTACAAAATTGGTGTTGTACTGGGCGCAGGGAGGCATCCCAATTGCATATGCCCCCCTGCACATTAATGGGACAAATCTTACCTCTCTCCTCTGTGCAGGGACCACACAAAAATGTAAGAGTTCTCCTGTTCTGAGCCATCAGTGTGCAGAGGGGCATCTGCATTCGAGATGCCTCCCTGTGTCTGGTCCATTTTGTGTTCTGGTTTAAATTCCCTGTTCAGGCAATGAATTAAAAAAATAGTTACCAATGAGGGAGAAAAATACCATTTCGTGAGATACTCACCTGTAAAATGGTTATTACGAGTATGTCACACACCCCACTTCCCGATATCCATAACACTTGGGAACCCGGCCTGTAGAGGGCGATCTTGCAGAGATGACATGGAAAAAAGGAGCCCCTCCTGGTCCATAAGTACTGGGTTCCTCCCACTATTCCTCAGTCTTTTTAAACAGCAGTGAAGAACCAGGAAGAGCCAATTATATTCAATAATTGTAAAATTATATGGAAATAATAATAATAATCACCATATAAAGGATCCCTCGAACAAAAAAGGGCGGGGGAAGTGGGGTGTGTGACATACTCGTAATAACCATTTTACAGGTGAGTATCTCACAAAATGGTATTATTCCTAGTATGTCACACCCCCCACTTCCCGATATCCATAACACTTGGGACATCCAATAGCAGTGTCTATAATGGGTGGGGATCCCAAAGGAATAATGCATAACTTAAATTACTGCAGCTTGCAGAACTTTGCGGCCAAAAACAGCATCCGCTGAGGCACGCACATCAACCTTGTAAAACTTAGAAAAAGTATGCACCGAAGACCCAGTCGCAGCCTTGCAGACTTGTTCAACAGAAGCTTGGTGCTGAAAAGCCCAAGAAGCTCCAATAGCACGAGTAGAATGAGCGGTGACACGAAAAGGGGGAACCTTCCCCTTAGCCATATAGGCCCCAATGATAGCCTGACGTATCTGTGACAAGACGCTCTGTCTTTTGGACTTTACACAGGTTCATTACTTTCCTTTTCTTAAGCATGTACAGACTGCCATTGTATTGATTGATTATGTCACAGACAATGGCATTGTTCTGATTGAGTGTATTACAGACGTCTATTGTTTTGCTGATTGCATCACCGGCAGAGTTGAGGGATTGTGTGCCCTGCTCCCATTGGTCTGTGTATTTGTCATGAGGTCCACGGGGGAGGTCCCCTTGCATGGAGCCTTGCATATAAGGCACAGTGTGGCACTAATAAAGTACACTTCACCTTCACCCTCAATACTGAGTTCTGTCTCTTATTGGGGGAAACGCTATATTACAATTCACTAGCCCTTGTAAGGGCTGTTCCTGTTTCCTCACGGACGACTCTGGAATTCCAGCAGCACCTCTTACGATTGGGAAAAGGACGTCTCGGGCGGTGAAGCCCTCCGGCGATAAGGGTTATCGCTACAGTATCCACTTACTAAGGGAAGATTTGGCAGGAGCAAAACCCTTCTTGGGTCCAGAAGGCACAACAAAAAAGGCATCCGTCTTGCGGAAGGCCGAGGTAGTAACTAAATAATACTTAACACAACGAACTACATCCAAAGAGTGTAAGACCCTTTCCTTGTCGTTACTAGGTTTAGGAACTATATCCCGATTTAGGTGTAAAGCAGACACCACCTAGGAAGGAAATCCGTTTTAAAACGAAAAACAACCTTATCTTGATGCCTCTCAAAATAAGGGGCTTGAATAGACAAAGCCACCAGTTCAGAAACTCGGCGGACAGAAGTAATAGCAACTAAAAACGCAACCTTCTGAGTAAGAATAGGAAGAGGAATATCCTGCAATGGCTCAAAGGTAGCAGCTTGCATAGCTGAAAGCACCAAATTAAGATCCCAAACAGGAAGTAAAGGCTTTCTGGGAGGCCGCACATGCGCGACTCCTTGGTAAAAGGTCTTAACCAAAGGATGAAGAGCAAACAATCCTTGAAAGAAAATTGCCAAGGCAGAGACTTGCCCTTTCAAAGTACTAATCTGGAATCCCATATCCAGACCTCGTTGCAGATATTCCAGAATTTCTAGGAATAGAAAACACTCTACAGGGCAAAGCCCTGGATTCACACCAATCAATATAGGACCTCCAAGTCCTGTAATAAATGACAGAGGAAGACTTCTTCCTAGCTCTAATAAGAGTCTGAATAACCACATCAGAAAGCAGATAGCGTTTGTAAATTGGGGTAACAAAGTTGACCCTGAGTGATGAGATCTGGAAGAAGAGGCAGATGGAACCGATCCACTGCCAGCCTTACGACGTCTGCGTACCACAGACGCCTTGGCCACATTGGCGCCACCAGAATTGCTGGCGCCTCCTCCAGTGCTAGCTTGCGCACCACCTTGCTGATCATGGAGAATGGGGGAAACAGATATAGGAACCCCAGATCCTTCCAGGCTAGAGACATGGCATCCGCTGCCACTGCCAGAGGATCCTGGGATAGAGACACAAAAGCTAGCAGCTTGTGATTGTGACGAGAAGCAAACAGGTCCAACCGTGGAGTCCCCCACTTGTGACAGAGGAACTGAAAGACCCTTGGATTGAGAGACCATTCTCCCTGGCGAGAACATCCCCTGCTCAGGGAGTCTGCCTCCACATTCTCTATCCCCGGGAATGTAAACTGCTGATATGCAAGGAACATTGATCTCTGCCCACTGAAGGATCAGAGACACTTCCCGGAGGGCACCCCAACTGCGAGTCCCTCCCTCCCTGGTGATTGATGTATGCAACAGCTGTTCGGTTGTCTGACCGAATCTGAACTGGCAGACCCTGTAAGAAATGGGTCAGTTGAAGTAGAACAAGACGTATGGCCCGAAGCTCTAATACATAGATTGGAGAATGAGCCTCCTGAGGCCCCCACAATCCTTGGAACTGATGCTTCTTCCAGAAGCCCCCCCAGCCCGCCAGGCTGGCATCTGTGGTAACCAGTTCCCAACGCAGAGTCAGAAATGACTTTCCCATTTGGAGGTTGTGCGATATTAACCACCACTGAAGGGACTGCAAAACGTGGGGAGACAACAGACAACTCTGATTTTAATGATAGTGGGCACCTGTCCCACTTTGCCAAGAGGAAGAACTGAAGCGTCCTTATGTGAAACTGGGCAAACGGCACTGCCTCGAATGCAGCTACCATCAATCCCACTAGTCTCATCCCTAGACAGATAGACTGACGAGGGTTGAACAAGAATAGACGAATCAAGTCCTGAATCAGAACCATTCCAGAATCAGGCCCAGGAAGGGAATTTCCCTGGACGGACAGAGAGAGGATTTGGGGTAACTTATTACCCATCTGAACCTCTCTAGCGTAGAGACCACCATCCTGGTGTCCAACTCTGATTGTTCGAGGGAGGAGGCCGTGATAAGAAGATCTTCCAGAAAAGGCACAATGCGGATGCCCTGGACCCTGAATATAGCCATCACTCCTGCCAGCATCCTGGTAAAGACCCTTGGGGCCGAGGTAAGGCCGAATGGCAGGGCCACAAATTGATAATGCTGGTCTTCTATCGAGAACCTGAGAAATCTCTGGTGACCTGGAAAATAGGAATGTGCAAATAAGCATCCTTGATGTCTATGAATGTCATGAAGTCCCCCTGACAGAGAGCATCGATCGTTGATTGCAGAGACTCCATGCGGAATTTTCTGAAACTTGAAAATTGATTGAGTCTCCTTAGCTCTAGGATAGGCCGAACAGAGCCGTCCTTCTTGGGTACCGTGAATAGGTTGGAGTAAAACCCCAAACCCCTTTCCGCTGGAGGCACTAGGCTGATAACAGCCATGTTTAACAGATTCGCTACTGCTGCCGGCAGTCCCTGCGCAATTGCCGGATCTGACGGCATCCGGACATGAAAAATCTGGGAGGAGGCCGGGACTCGAATTCCAATTTGTAACCGGAAGAGACTACTTCCAGAACCCAATTGTCTGATACCTCCTAAACCCAGACCTGGAAGAAGAACCGCAGAGGGTGAGGGCGTCCGCGTCCCCTCATTGTTGAGCAGGCTTAGTGGCAGATTTGGTTTTGGACAGCCACATCCCTTAACTCTATTCCATGCATTCCCTCTAGGGGCTGAAAAGGCCGATCCTCTACCGGATCTAGACCCCCGAAAGGGTTAAAAGAGGCCATTCCACGAAAGGAACAACGTTGTTTCTTACGCTGAGGTAATTTACCTCCTTTAGTGACAGAATCCAATTTTTTCTCCAAAGAGGCGCAATCCCACAAAAGGGAGCGCTGTAAGCGATTTCTTGGCTACAATATCAGCTGCCCACTTCCGCAACCATATTGACCGCCAGATGGCACCTAAACCAAACGCCATGGGGCATCCCTAATGAGCTAGATCCCAGCCTCAAGCTTCTCCTCCAGTTCCTACCTACTAAAGCAGACCTAAAGGATGATCTAGAGGCAGTTGCACTGAGAATCGAGTGAGCAGTTAGGAAAGAGCTAGAGGACCTGCAACAGCAAACATCAGCTCTAGACACCAGAGTAGCCGCCCTGGAGAACTCCAGCACAAATCATGAAGACAGAATTGCAGAGCTAGAACGGGCATCCCGCAGCCAGAAGCAGCGACTCACGGATGTTATCCTGCAAGCTGATGACCTGGAAAATCGGAACAGGCGCAATAACTTGAAGCTGAGGGGCATCCCGGAATCAATACCCTCAAACCAACTGAGGTCAGCCGCCTCTGATATATTTAATGCCTTGCTAGGGAACCCGAGAGAGTCGGAGATCATTATTGATCGCATACACAGTGTGACCAGCCGGCCAGCTGACGAAGCTGACGCGCCACGAGATGTTCTCTGCCGCATACATTTTTTCACGATTAAAGAGGACATTCTTCATAAATCCTGGGAGCAACGACGGGTGGAATGGAATGGCCACAGAATTCTAATTCTCCCAGATCTTTCCCGAAATACACTGCGCATGCGGAGAGTGATGCGCCCCCTCCTGGACAAGCTTCGGCAGGTCAATGCCTCGTATAAATGGGGTCATCCATTCCACCTTATTGTCCGCAGAGATAACGACACCTTTGCCCTACGACGCAAAGAGGACCTTCCTGACCTATTCAGATTCCTGGGCACCAATCCCATCGAAGTTCCGGACTGGTTGGACTTCAGCATGGATCCACCCCCCCGGAGAGATCAATGGGGTAGAAGAGAACGTCAAAGGGGACGGGTTGGGGGGGGCCCCGTGGGGACGGGCCCAAGGAGATAGCGCGCCGGACCTCCAGATCTGGGCTCCTTGACGTAATAGCCGCACTCCAGATGTGAAGGTATCCTCTGAGTGTGACTGCTCCAAGTGAGAAAGGGGATCCTTATCACTAGAGATGAGCGAACTTTTGAAAAGTTCGATTCGGCCGATTCGCCGAATTTCACAAAGAAATTCGGGTTCGGCCGAATCGAACTTTTACGAAGTTCCCCATCAAAAATGCCGGCATGGTGGGAGCCGGCCGGCCCGCTCCCACCATGCCGGCATTTAAAAAACAAAAAAAAAAAGCATTTTTGCCGGCATGGTGGGAGCGGGCCGGCCGGTTCCGCGCTGACAGCGGAACCGGCCGGCGGGCCGGTAAAGCCGGCCGGCCGGCTCCCACCATGCCGGCATTTAAAAAAAAAGCAAACACTTACCTGCAGGTCCGGAGCGTGGAGGCCGGCGCCGCTCTCAGCTGTCATCTGATGACGCGCCCTCAGATGACAGCTGAGAGCGGCGCCGGCCTCCACGCTCCGGACCTGCAGGTAAGTGTTTGCTTTTTTTTTTAAATGCCGGCATGGTGGGAGCGGACCGGCTCCCACCATGCCGGCTTTTTTTTTTCTGAAATTCCTGAAATTCGGAGCGAATTCCGGTTCGTCCGAACCGGTTCGCTCATCTCTACTTATCACGATGTGCCTTGTTATATACCTACCTCTCTTTCTTGTGTTCTTAAATGTTATAGTTGATTTTTAATAAGTAATGCTGTTCAACCCTAGGCACTGCACAACAATAGTTTGTTATCAAAAGTTTTAGACAAATAACTGTCTCTCTAAGCTGGTGACCGGGGAGTCGGGCGTCCACTAGGCGCCAGACCCGAGAGTCAGAAGATTAGAGACGGGGTTGCTGGGGTCCCGCCCCGGGATGCGAGGTTGCTTTACCCCATAATAGTTCTCTGCTTTCTCTCACTGAGCTATCGCCTGGTGGGGCTAAGCAGAATAAGGAACAATTGTTCCGTTCCTAGAACCCGCCCTCTCTCCACAGAGGGTTTCTTTGTTTTTCAGTTCTATTTCCCTTTTCCTTTTACTATTTCCTATCTTGCTTCCGCTTATCTGTCCCCAAGGGTTGACTCCTACGACACCCTTTGGACAAGAATCTCGATCTGCAGGGACCGCTCGGTCTGGTTTGACGGACGGCGCACGCCAGCGGTAGCTGGTGCTGGTGCTCCGCTGATAGCCCAGGTGGGGTGGCTGGTAGAGGCCGCAATATAGATAGGTGTCTGGAGCAGTGCGTGTCCCTTTTACCTGCCTCACCGCTGTTCTTGCCTCCCCTTCCCTGTGCCCGCTCCCCCGCCCCCCGTCACTTGCTCATTGCCCTTGATTTTTCCCAGCTTGGGGAGGGTCTGGCGGCATGGCTAGTTTAAAGATATGCTCCTTTAATGCTAAGGGTTTAAACATCCCCGAGAAGAGAGCCAAGATACTATATGGGCTCCACAAAGAAAAGGTGGATGTAATACTTTTTCAGGAGACCCATTTTAGTGTCAGGAGAATCCCAGAAATTAAAAATAGATATTTCACGAAGTGGTACCATTCCCCAAATCCAGATGCTAAATCCAAAGGAGTGTCGATTGCTATACATAGAGGCACCTCGCTGGAACCCTTAGACTCAAAGGTGGATCCTCTGGGGAGGTACATTTTCCTGAAATTCTCAATGGCCGGGGAGACCTACACAATGGCAAATATTTACTTGCTCAATCAGGATCAAGCAGGCGTGGGCGTGCGGTATCTACGCCTCCTGGAGAAATTTGCAGAGGGGGTCATAATTCTGGGAGGTGATCTCAATATGGCATTAGACCCGAGGTTAGATACCTCTCAGGGTAAGTCGGCAATCCCACAGACTAAGTTGGCATCTTTCAAAAGGGCCCTGAGTGACCTTCAGGTAGTCGACGTTTGGAGAATGCTAAATCAGGGGGCGAGAGACTACACGTTCTTCTCACACACTCACACCACTTACAGCAGATTAGACTATATCTTTGTCAGCCATTATGCCTTACCCAGAGACTTGAGTTCTTCAATTGGCCCAATCGTCTGGTCAGACCACTCCCCAGTATATCTCAATATACCTGTTACGGGAGGGGCCAGGAAGCAGTTCAGTTGGAGACTTAATGACAATCTCCTCAAGGATACCATGTGCATGACAGAGGTAGAGGGCTCCATAATGCACTTCATTGCAGACCATGTAAACGATAACACTCCCCTGCCAACGCAATGGGAGGCACTGAAGTGTGTTCTTAGAGGGATTTTCATTAAACATGGCACTAGATTAAAGAGAGAGAGGGCATATCAGATCTGGACCACTCTAGACTGCATTCGGGCGCTCGAGCAATCCCATAAACATACACCCTCCAATAGGGATTTGATGGAGTTGATCGCGGCCAGAGAGACACTAAAAAAGTTATACGACCAAAGCTACCTGAAATACAGAGACAGATGTAAAGGCAGGTTCTATGAATTCTCAGAGAAGTGTGGGAGACTTCTGGCTAGATCTTTACACCCTAGACAAGATCTGACATATGTCCCGGTAATTAGAGGTAAGGAGGGGCGAGATGTCCATAAACCAAATCAGATAGTGGAGGAATTCCAGAAGTACTATGAGGGGCTTTATAATATAAAAGGTGGTTGGGTCATTGGGGGGGGAGGCTCATACCCTTTCTGACAAAAGTTTTCAATAGCATATCTGACTCTTGCCCTTTCCCAAGACAGGCCTTAGAAGCGCATGTCTCTGTTATACCAAAGCCAAACAAAGACAAGACACTGACAGGTAACTATAGGCCGATTTCATTAATAAATGTAGACATTAAGCTCTTTGCGAAAATTATAGCTACCAGATTGCAAGAATCCCTGACAGAGATTATTGATAACGATCCGGTGGGCTTCGTGGTGCGGAGGGAGGCCAGAGACAACACCTTAAAGACAATCATTCTTATGCAACATGCACAAACCCAAAAGATCCCCTCTTGCCTGCTCTCTGTTGACGCCGAGAAGGCCTTTGATAGAGTTCATTGGAGATTTCTGCGGGCAGCCCTGATCCGGATGGGGATAGGCCCTGATATGCTGGGAAAGATCATGTCCCTTTATAGAGGGCCAACGGCCAGAGTTAGGGTAAATGGGCTCCTATCATCCCCATTTAATATTGGCAATGGCACACGGCAAGGGTGCCCTCTTTCGCCTTTGCTATACGTGATAGTCATGGAACACCTCGCACAAGCCCTGAGAGCAAACCCTGCAATTAGGGGAATCACCTGTGGGGGGAGGGAACACAAATTATCACTTTTTGCAGATGATCTCTTGTTGTACATCTCATCCCCTCATCTCTCCTTGCCTAATATACTCAAGGAATTTGAAAGATTTGCCCGTCTCAGTAACTTCAAAGTTAACCTTGCCAAAACAGAAGCCCTTAACATCTCCCTGCCCAACGACACCTTACAGCTCCTACAAACACATTTCTCCTTTAAATGGCAAAAGGAATCCATTACTTACCTGGGAATACAACTGCCATCTAATTTAGATTTTGTAGACTGAATTACGCCCCCCTCCTCTCTAGGACTTTGGAAAACCTCAAGTCATATAACAGGGTGCAGTACTCATGGTTGGGGCGTATAAACATACTAAAGATGGACATTTTACCCCGCTTTCTTTATGTGTTTCAGGCCATCCCAATAGTACCAGAACAGGGCTTCTTTAAGGTCTTGAAGAAGGCCTGGATCAAATTTGTCTGGAATGATAAAAAGCCCAGGATTAGCTACTCGGTCCTAACGAGACCTAAGGGACAGGGGGGACTGGGCTTACCAGACCATAAAGGTTATCACACGGCTGCAGTACTAGTCAGACTATCTGACTGGTTCCATCATCAGTCGGATAAGCTGTGGGTGAGTGTGGAAAATGGAGCCTCCCCCCTTAGTCTTACTGCGCTTCCATGGATAGCACCCCATCTGAGGCCTAAGTCGCAGAACCTCCCATTGTTGACATATTCTCTCCTAGCTATATGGGACTCAGTTCTAAAGAAGAAGGAAATATCGCACAGACCAGGACCACTTACACCTCTGTTTGATAATCCCGCCTTTCCTCCGGGTGTGGGGGACGGGTAAATTCCTAATCTGGGAGAAATCGCAGGGGGCTAGACTGGGCGATACTTTACAAAACGGCCGACCCCCAAATCTTCAGGATCTTCGGGACCAAGGACAGGGAGGGAGGGTGCCCTGGCTTCTCCATAGACAGCTTGTTGCTTTCATCTCTTCCCATGCCCCAGTGTCTTCGCTCTCCAGGCCTCTAACGTCTTTTGAGGGTATTTTGAGGACGTTGGACGTTGGACCATCACATGCACTCTCGCTCCTGTACAAGGTTCTGCAGGCGGAAAGAGATCACTCGGAGAGTCTTGGGTATGCTAGGAGATGGGAGCAGGAGTTAGGTCGGGAGCTGAGTGCTGAGGATTGGGAGAAGTCTTTTACCCTGACTCATAAGCTCTCCTTGGCCTGTAAAGCACAGGAGAAGAACTATAAAATCCTGTCCCGGTGGTACAGATGCCCGGTTGACCTGGCCAGATTCGGGGGGGCCGACACAGGAACGTGCTGGAGGTGTGGATTGGCGGAGGGCACTATGATCCACATATGGTGGAGTTGCCCCTTAATAAAAAAATTATGGGATCAGGTATTCTCGGTCTATAAATTCTTGACTCTAGAAGACATCCCTAAAGATCCACAAATAGCCTTGCTGTCGGTGATTCCTGGGTCGATCTCTGCCGCAAAGAAGGGAATTCTCAGACATCTACTAACTGCGACCAGGTCAGTGATCCCTCGACACTGGCGATCCCAACACACCCCAGACATTCTAGAGTGGGTGCGGGAGGTGGAGGGAATCAAGAGGATGGAAGAGATGGTGCTTGAGGGCGTAGAAAACGGGAGAGAGAAATTCAATATCACTTGGACAATTTGGATTATGGCACAAAATACACTGGAATTTAGGGAGCTGCTCTCCACATTGTAGCTGGTTGCGAGACCAGATACGTGGGAGCAATTGGTAGTCGAGGTAGAACACAGTCATGCCGTGACTGCTAGACCCACCCTGGCTCGCACCCTACCTTTCGTTTCCCTACCCGTATTGAACAAAAAAATAAGGGGCCTGGATAGACAGGGCCGCCAATTCAGAAACCCGACAGACAGAGGTAATAGCAACCAAAAAAGCAACCTTCTGAGTAAGAATATGAAGAGGAACATCCTGCAACGGCTCAAAAGGAGCAGCCTGCATGGCAGAAAGCACCAAGTTAAGATCCCAAACTGGAAGTAGGGGCTTTCTAGGAGGCCGCACATGCAAGACCCCCTGGAAAAAGATCTTAACCAAAGGATGAAGAGCAAAAGATCTTTTGAAAGAAAATAGCCAAAGCAGAAACCTGCCCCTTCAACGTACTAATCTGGAAACCCAAATCCAGACCATGTTGCAGAAACTCCAAAATCCTAGGGATAGAAAATACCCTACAGGGCAAGACCCTAGACTCACACCAATCAATATAGGACCTCCAAGTCCTGTAGTAAACAACAGAGGAAGACTTCTCACAACCGCATGTGGACAGAAAGGAAGCGCCATAATATGCGGCGCCGTCGAGAAACCCCGCCCACCAAACAGAGCAACGGAGGGCGGGACAAGGAGAGCCAATAGACAGAAGCCACGCAAAAGTACGGGGCCGGACACAGCGCGCCAAGCCCCGCCCACATCCGGGTCCGCACGCTGGAGAAAAAAGAGAGGGAAATTCAAATCCTGACACAACAAAAAGGAACCACAGGTATGCCAGCCTCTTTTCTCTTACTCTTATATATACTTAATCTGAAAAGTGCATAGGAAACAACACTCCTCAGAAATAAAGACACCCCCCCTCCTTATCACCCCTGCAGGGCCCAGGAGAGCAAAGGGGAAGGTACAAAGGGCACCCTAAGGCACAGGGAGATTTCAAGGGATGGGGCATCCCATGCCGGGGGACACCAACCCGGATTCCGCCTACCACTTATTTGAGGTCTCACGGGGGGAGAAAAACTCCCATATACACCCCAAGGGTGTATCTACCCTTGCCTGAACCCTTCAGCCAGGGCTGGGAGGCATATCACAAGTACAATAAAAACGAGGTTCAGGCAGAAATAGAAAAGTCCGGGAGTTATCCCGGCTACCTGCAGGAAAGAGAGTCATCTTCTGAATGCTTCGCCGACTGCAGAGACGAAAAGACTGGGGAATAGTGGGAGGTCCCGGGTACTTATGGACCAGGAGGGGCTCCTTTTTTCCATGTCATCTCTGCAAGATCGCCCTCTACAGGCCGGGTTCTCCAAGTGTCATGGATGTTGGAAGCGGGGTGTGTGAAATACTAGGAATAGACCGATTCCATCCTCCATCACTGGGCAGACATTGGGCTCGATTCAACAAAGGTAGAAATAAATTCGTGTCACTCGAAAAATCAGATCGCATGCACAAAGTTTTAACTATTTCGAGTGATTCAAAAAAGGGGTTGAATTAAATACTTGCACTCGAAAATGCAATCGTAAAATTTTCTAATCACTCGTAAAATTTTCAAAATGCTAGTAAAAAGGCTGTCGCAAGCAAAAATTATTGGAAAATGTACTCGAATTATTTTTCTATTGTTTAGTATGGTTTTCTGATTGTTGCATGGTGTTGTAAGGCTTTTTAATGGGTAAATGTAAATGCATAATTTTTTTTTTCAACTTTTTAAGTTACCTGTGTAGCTGTATGTACATGGCTAACTTTGTGGATACATGTAATAAAGAGGCAAGGTATGCTGTACTGGAAGTACTAATTAAACAGTAATATTTGTAAGAGGCATATATGTAGTTTTTTTTTTGGGGGGGGGGGTTGGTTGAATTGCCAGGGACCTGAATTAAAAATGTTTCCTTTAATGCAGAAATGTGGCCATTGTTTTCTATACAAAGCTTGCTCACATAGCACCACGTATCCCTGGGTGCAGGGTGCAGCTCTTTGCTAGCTTTAACCTCATGGTACGCCATTCTTATGCTTACACTATAACGTGGACCAAAAGCCAGGATTTTGACTATTCTGGGTTTTGGTGCACCGCAATGTAAAAACCCAAAGGTCGACCAAAGATCTTCTACCAGTTAATGGTGCCAAATATGGATTCCAAAGCTGCACGATTTAGCCTAGTAAGCTGGAAAAGTGCTTGATATGGCAGCTGATCCACTTCCAAACATGTCGGAAAATATGGGAATGGGTAGTGTGCGCCTTCTCTGCGCCACATCATCTGCAATATGTTCGAAGTCAATGGCCTCGATTCACAAATCATTGAAAAAAATTCTCATGGTAGTAAAAAATTTAATTCATGAGAAAAAAGCCTGAGAATTTCACTGTTACCAAATCACCAGATAGGAAGATACTGAAAGTCAATGGAACTTTTTACTAGTAAAAAAGGGTAAAAAGTTCAGTATTTTTTTCAGGAGTAAAAAAGTGCTATTGACTTTCATTGTCTTCCTAACTAGTGATTCACAAACAGTGGAATTCTCAGGCTTTTTTTTTATGAATTGCATTTTTTACTACCATTAGAGTTTACTACCATTGCAAAGAAAGTAGAAGGGCTCCATTGTGAGAAAGAGCAAAATGAGTTTTCTCCTGCTGAAAGCTGCATCAAAAAACTAGTGTGAAACACTCTAATTTATATCATGTGTGTGGCTCATTAAGTCCACCTGAATCAGTAGTAAAATTTTCGAATTGTAAAATGCAGTAGTAAATTTTTCGATCCACTAATTTAATTCGCACTTTTACAATCGCACTCGAATTTAATTCAAGTAACTCGTGTTTTACAATGGTTCCAGGTAGCTGAATCACTCGTAAAAAAAAAATATAGCAAAATCGCAACTTTTTAAGCAAAAAACACACGAAAAATCCATTTTCGACCTTTGTTGAATTGAGCCCATTGTGGTGTACATCAATATGGCTTTACTTTCTCATTCAAAGATTTTTATTGAGAGACAACCAGCATATTACACATTCAGGACATCAAAAGTACACAACAATGTACAGCATGTTAATCTTCTCATTATGTCTACTACAAGTTTTTATGTTTTACAAGTGGAAAGCAAATCTAGAAAAATATTGGCATACAGTAACGAGAACAATATATAAATTACAATATATCTACTGTAAACAACTTCCAATAACAGTAGAATGACATCCGCCTACTGGAAGATAGAATCCATAAGACGTAAGGATGAGAAGGGGCAGGCGAGGGGGGAAGGAAGGTGGAAAGGAATAAGAACGAAGAAGAGAAAGAAAAGACATGGAAAAGAATAATAATAAAAAATAAATAAATAAATAAAAAAAAGCAAAATACTAAGGTTCGTCATTAAGAGGAAAATTAAAAGGAGCATTATAATTCAGATCATTAAAAGAGCGCAGTCAATATCTACAGGCAAAAAGAAGTGAACCCAAGGATCCCATATCGCTTGAAAGCCTTCCAAATCTCTTTTCCATTGACATTGTATAGTTCACTTTATTTTTAAATTCCATAATGCTCAAACTAGGCGCCTTCCAATTCTTAGCAAAAACCAGCTTTGCCCCTGTCAAAATATGATAAATCAGAATTTTTTGAATTCTAGTTGTCTTGTCTATCGGTCTGTTGAGAAGAGCCACCCCAGGATCAGGCCTAACGCTTTTACCCAGTACCGTTGAGATGGTATTGAAGATTTTAACCCAAAAGGCGTATACCAAAGGGCAGTCCCACCATGCATGCCATTAGGAACCTACCATAGTGCACCCCCGAAAACATTGTTTCTGTGCCGCCTCTGAGCAGTGACCTAGGCTCTCAGGAGCTAGATACCATCTCGTGATTAATTTTATATTGACTTCAATAGACGTGACCGATACTGCTGGGCCAAAGGAGCTGCTCCACATCTTGCTCCATTCTTTGCTATCATAAGAACATTTCAGGTCTCTATGCCACTTAGCTCTATAGGTCGGGTCATGAGCGACAGTACTACCGCTAAGTTGGGCGTATAATTCCGAAATCGCTCCCCTGCCTCTGGGGTCCTTTCTACATCTTTCTTCAAAGGAAGTTAACGAGGCTGGCCCTGAAAGCCCTTTGGTAATTGCCTTTATGAAGTGAGCCAACTGTAAATATCCCAAAAAGTCTCTGGGCAGTAAATTATATTTTTCCCTAAATTGTTGGAAAGTGAATACATTAGGCCCTTGAAGACAATCCAAGACCCTATTAATTCCTGCTTCTTTCCAGGCACGAAATCTAGCAGGGTCTAAACAGGCCGGTAAAAACCTAGGGTTGTCCCATAGAGAGAGTAGCGGTAAATAAGGGGAGGCCAATCTACTCGAAAAATGCAATTCTGTGAGGTACTCACCTGTAGAATTGTTTTTTCTGGGAATCCATTCCATACACTCCTTTCTCCTTGGTTTCCTCCTCCTTGCTGATCACGTGACTGCAAGAAAGAAAACAGGCGTGGCCCTCCCAGCCCATAAGTAGCAGCTGCCCCTAATCAGATCAGTTTACTTAAAAAGCAGTAAATAATTTAGAGACAGGCCGGGAGGCCCTAAAAAGAGTCCATGTTACTACACATCAAACTCAACCAAAAAAAATGCTCTCAAAATTAAGTCCTATTACTTTTTTTTTTTCTTCTTCCAATACTATGAATTAATAATCCAAAAAAATCATGGTATGAATGACCTTAGCTGATAATCCTCTCTCTGCTAGGACCGCTATCTCAATAGCCAAGCCGTCAAAGCCAGCCTCTGTAAATTCGGGTGCCGAAACGTCCCCTGAGTGAGAAGATCTGGCTCGACCGGTAGATGCCATTGGTCTACCGCCATCCTTGTTATGTCCGAGAACCAACTTCTTCTTGACCAATGAGGAGCTACTAGAATGGTGGGTATTCCTTCCTGAATTATCCTTCTTAGCACTCGACGAAGCGGAAATGGGGGAAAAATGTACAGAAGCTTGAACCTTGTCCAAGGGACTGAGAGGGCGTCCGTGGCTATGGCCAGAGGGTCCCTTGATAAGGACATGAATTTTGGCCGCTTGTGATTGTGTCTGGACGCAAAGAGCTCCACTTCCGGGCGCCCCCAGCACCGACAAGGGCTTGGAAAACCTTCCGACTGAGGGACCATTCCCCCCGGCGCAAAACCTTCCTGCTCAGAGCGTCGCCTCCTGGTTTCCTATCCCCGGGACGTAAACTGCCGAGATGCAGGGAACACTTTCCTCTGCCCAGATCAGAATCCGGCTTACCTCTAGTAGAGCACCCTTGCGCCGGGTACCCCCCTGATGATTGATATAGGCTACCGCCGTCCGGTTGTCCGACTGGACCTGGACTGCTTGCCCCTTCAAGCAGGGGGTCAGATACTGAAGCACTAACCCGAGGGCTCTTAATTCCAATACATTTATGGGAAGCCGATTCTCTTTCGGCCCCCACGGACCCTGGACTTACTGAGATTGCCAAACGCCGCCCCATCCTGTGAGACTGGCATCCGTGGCAACGATCTGCCACTGTGGGGTCAAGAAGGATCTGCCTACAGACAGGTGAAGAGGGTCCATCCACCACAGAAGAGAATGTCTTGCCGAGGGCGTTAGTACAAAGACTTGATCCAGCGACTGTGGGGCTCGATCCCAGCTTGCCAACAGATTCCATTCAAGGGGCCTCATGTGAAACTGGGCAAATGGTACCGCCTCGAAGCAGGCTACCATCAGGCCTAACAACCTCATACCCAATGGTTGGCTGCCGGCAAGCCAGGAAGCACTCTATCTGATCTTGGATTAGTTGCGCCTTCTGTCCTGGTAGATACACTTTGACTTGGACAGTGTCCAGAATCATACTTAAGAAGTTCCTTACTGGCGCCGGAGTGATATGAGACTTCGGGTAATTGATCACCCAGCTGAATTCCTCCAGAGTCGATCGGACCATCTGCGTGTCCTTCAGGATCTGCTGCTGCGATCCAGCTGATATTAGAAGATCGTCCAAATAGGGGACAATACAAATCCCCTGGCTCCTGAAAATTGCCATGAGACCTGCCAAAACCTTGGTGAATACTCTTTGGGCCGAGGATATCCCGAATGGGAGTGCCACAAACTGGAAATGCTTTTCTTCCAGGGCAAACCTCAGGAATCTTTGATGTCCCGAAAAAATTGGCACATGCAGATACGCGTCCCTTATGTCTATGGTAGTCATAAGATCCCCGGGTCAAACTACTGTTAAAGCTGACCTCAACGTCTCCATGCGGAAATGCTTCACGCGGATATATCTGTTGAGATCCTTCAGATCTAAAATGGGACGAATCGACCCGTCCTTTTTGGGGATTGTAAAAAGGTTGGAATAAAACCCCTGACCTTCTTCCTAAAGGGGTACTCGACAAATCACCCCTTTTTGAAGGAGGTGTCGAACAGCGGACTTCAGGGCATCTAACTTTGACTGGTTCTGGGATGCCCCTGACCGAAGGAACCTTGCGGGCGGTCTGGCTGCAAACTTGATTTTGTAACCTGAGGACACTACCTCTTGGATCCACAGATCCCTTACGCGGTGCCTCCAGATATGAGCAAAATGCAAAAGACGTCCCCCCACCCGCTCGGGTGAGGGCGTCCCCTCATGCTGGAGTGGGCTTGGCTGGAGAATTAGGCCCACCTCTCCAGGCCCCTCCTGCCCTATTACGTGCTATGCCTCTACCTCAAAAAACTCTACGGGAGCAAGGACGAAAGGCTCCTCTGCCAGTCCAAAAGAGTCGATATGATGAAGCCCTCTGAAAAGGCTGAGTCGTCCTCTTCCTCTGAGGCAGTTTGCCATCCTTCACCATACCGCCCAGTTTTTCTCCAAAAAATCTGCTCCCTAAAAAAGGTAGACCTATAAGAGCTTTCTTAGTGGCGGCAACCGCCAACCATTGTCTTAGCCATAAGGAACGGTGCAAGGCCACAAGCAGAGCAGAAGTTCTAGCAGCTAGCCTGACTGCACCATCCATCGCAGTGATAGCGAAAGAGTTAAAGTCCAAACAATCCTTAAAATCTTTGGACTCTTGAATAAGCCTGCGAGACTTAGACCTGGCTAAACTTTTTCTTCATCTTCTTCCAAGAAAGAAAACAGGCGTGGTTTGAAGCCAGGGACACAATGGCCATGGCACAAACAGGACGTAGAAAGGATCCTTTCATAGCAAAAGCATGGCGGGCCAATTGATCCATTCGTCTCTATATGGGATCTCTTGAAGATCCCATAGTAGCAGACGGCATGGTGGAAGTATTAGACAAGCCTGCTACTGGAGAATCCACCTCAGGTGGGTAAGACCAAAGCTTAATCATGTCCGCCGGAAAGTGATACCTAGAGTCTAGTATCCTAGGAACAGCCGGTAATATGTTAGGATTTTCCCCTTCCTTTAACGCCATTTTAGAAAAGTGCGGCTGCTCCGGGAACACCTGCCTTTGACTTACTGGCTTAAACAGATCATCCTTCCCTCTTTTTGCTTCAGGAGGGGTGATATTATTATTATTATTCATTTATATAGCGCCATCATCTTCCGTAGCGCTTTACAAAGTAGTAATTACAGACAGGGTAGAACATACAGTACATACACTATTTCAAACGCAGTTTTACAGATTTGACAGTACAAGATACAATATGGGAGAGAGTGATATTCAAAGTTTCAAAAACCGAAAAGAGCAGACACTGTGTTTCGCCTGCGAGGAGGGAGTCCTCATCAGAAGAGAAAAAAATAGAGTTACTATCCTCCTCACCAGAGCGTAACTCGCCTTCTGAGAGCTGCTCATCTATATACTCTTCTTCCTCCCACTCTCCAAAAGAGGCAAATAAATCTCTTTCCTCCACAACAGGTTCCAATGCCTCCTCTTACAAGTGGCCTTTTTTGGAAACCATATATGGAACGCTTCACGAATTTGTGTCTCATCCTTGCGCAGGGGCCATGTTAATCTTCTCTGTATCGTTCCAATTTTAGTATATGTGCTGCCGAAGCAAGCACCACATCTGACTGCGCCTCGCTGCCTTCCCCCTTCCAGGGGAAGGAAGGGATGGGTGAGCCGTTGCGCTCACACCAGTAATAACTGGACTAAAGACCTGAGCCGCCGCTCTATTATGGTCTAACCAATTCTCATTGCGCAAGCGGAACAAACCGTGCTGAAACTACCCAGGGGATCCTGCTTACATAAGGGGCAGAGCCCGCCCTGCTCAAATGGGATGCCCGAATCACTATCCCCTGATGCCTCCTTCATGGTGTTTTTTTTTTTTTTTTTTTTTTAATTTGGCAATCAGACCTAAAAGGCCCTAAGCCTAAAACCAATCCCAAAAGGGACCGGGAGGAACCACAACCCTTTTCTATCCTTCTTCCAAATTCTAAAAAGTAAAACAGGAGAAAAAAAGAGCTTTAATCTTTTTTTTTTTTTTTTAACTGATAAAAACTGACAATCATTATAATAACAAAATATATTCATACAGATAGTAAACTATATATATATATATATATATATATATATATATATATATATATAATATAAACATATAAAAAGATATAAAAAAAATATATAATAACAATAACACTTAATGTTATAACAATAGCACTTGATAGAACAAGGGGGCACAACCTGAAGCTAGTCGGGGGGGAAGATCAGGAGCAATATTAGAAAATATTATTTCACAGAAAGAGTAGTAGATGCTTGGAACAAACTTCCAGCAGAGGTAGTTGAAAAATCACCAGTCACTGAATTTAAACATGCCTGGGATAAGCACACATTTAGATAGATAGAGATAAAGAGTACATTAAGGGCAGACTAGATGGACCTTATGGTCTCCTTCTGCCGTCAACCTATGTTTCTATATAAATAATATAAATATGAAATTGATAATGCAAATAATCAAAAAAATTTATATAAAAAAGATAATGGCAATGTCCACTCACCACCACCGCTCTTCTCTTTACAGCTATACAAGAGAAATGATCAAACACACAATATATATATCATAGCTTAGTGCAAACAACGGCAAATCAGCTTGCCCTGAGGCAGCAATATGAAAAAACCAGTGGAACCCCCGGAGCCATCCTAATATATATATATATATATATATATATATATATATATATATATATATACACACACACCTAGCAACATGCGATTTCCTTGCCCGGGGAGAGAGACAACTGAATACACGGCCTTATGGTTCCGGGTTAAAATCTGCCCCTTGCGTGACGTCAGCCACGTCTCTTAAAGTGGACCAACACCCAGGATTTTGACTATCCTGGGTTTTGGTCCACTTCGGTGGGGCACCCCGATCGGGGGTGCCCCGCTGTCTGAAACCCCCCAGAAAGCCCCAAAAAACTCACCTCTCCCCGCTCCCACGTGACCGCGCCAGCCAATCACAGCGCTCAGAGCCGCTGTGGTATGCATACCAGCTCAGCTGGCTCTGAGCGCTGGAGGCCGCGTCTCGCGCTTCCCTCTAACAGGGAGCGCGCCTGCACCGGCCATTCACAAACGGCCGGCGCGGGTGCGCGCCCTGCTAGAGGGAAGCATGCGCCGATGGAACGGGGCTGAGGTAAGGTTTGTGGGCCTCCTGGGGGGTTCCTCCCCGCGGGACATCCCGATTTCGGATGCCCCGCGGGGAGGGATCTGATCGGTCCGGGAATCTTATAGATTTCCGGGCCGATCCCCCCTGGGTGTTGGTTGTTTTTTTTTTTTGTTGTAAAATCTTTTTTTTTTTTATGATAAAAAACCTACCTAACTGGAAGAAGGAAGGGTTGGGTAAAAAATAAACAACATTCCTCAGCAGGTACACCAGAGAAAAACCTGCGGCTGACTTACTTTTCAAAAAAGCCTGCAGCCCAGAGCATATACACTCTGTAAGCGCCCCAAGACCCCAGCGCTTCCACCTTACCTTCACGGACCCCAAAACAGCCAACGCTGTGGAGGCATAAACTTGGGTCTTGAGGGATCCGTGGGAATAAGGCTCTGCAGAGAGCAGACAGGGTTCAGTCCCTCGCTTGCTGCCAAAACCTTGAGAGCTACCTGAATCTTCAGTCAGTCATCTTGCCACTGCAAGAAAGAAAACTGATCTGATTAGGGGCAGCTGCTACTTATGGGCCGGGAGGGCCACGCCTGTTTTCTTTCTTGCAGTCACGTGATCAGCAAGGAGGAGGAAACCCAGGAGAAAGGAGTGTATGGAATGGATTGGAAGAAAAATTTGTGGTCGTCCCACACCTGTAGGGAATGAGCCATGATTGGATTATGTCCCAGCTTCCTAAATTTTGGAGTGAGCCATAAGAGATTATCCACTTTCAGATTTCAATTGAGACCCAACTAGGGGGATCGGATAGTTCATGGTATGCTAAATCTTGGGCTAACTGTGCAGCTTGGTAGTACCTGGAGATATTAGGGACTCCCAAACCACCCTCCGTTTTAGATTTATACATAGTTGATTTCCTAGCTTGTTTGCCACACCAAATAAAGTCAAAAATCCTATTTTGCATCAACTTTAGATATTGAAGCGGTAATTTTACAGGCAAAGCTATAGCAAGGTATAAAAATTTGGGCAACAAGGTCATCTTGATCGCTGCAATTTTGCCCAGCCAAGAAAGATTGTAAGTCTTCCATTTGTCCAGAAGAGCATACAAATTCTGACGTAGTGGGATAAAGTTTGCAGCAAACAAGGACTCATAAGTTAGTAATATAGACACCCAGATATTTGACTCCCTTATTTTCCCAGTGAAAGTCATAATCTAATTGCAGCTGCCTCCAGGCTTCAGGGGGGAAATTAATATTGAGAGCTCTAGATTTGGCCAGATTGACCTGAAGCCCCGAGACCGTCGCAAAATTACCTAACAATTTCAATAAATTTGGAAGATATATGAGGGGGTTAGAAATTGTTAGAAGGACATCATCTGCAAACATACAAAGCTTAAACTGTTTACCACCCAACTCAATGCCAGAAATATCTGCCGATTCCCTAATCCTCAACGCCAGGGGCTCCATAGCCAGGGCGAACAGGAGAGGAGACAGGGGGCAGCCCTGTCTTGTTCCCTTCTGTAGTGGAAAGGAGCTTGACTTAAATCCATTGTATTTAACGTATGCCGTGGGGTTGGCATAAATAGCTTCGAGAATTCCAGTAAATTTAGGACCAAAACCCCACTTCCTGAGTAAGAAAAAAAGATACTCCCAAGAGACCGAATCTGGGCCTGAAATTAGACCATATAGAAGTATCAGTCTCCGGTTTTGGAATCATACTAATGGCTGCCATCATAGATTCCCACGAAAACGAACCACCCCCCTCTTATATTGTTATAATGGGCCGTTAACTTGGGAGCCAGGATGCTTACAAACTTCTTATAATAGACGGCTGAAAAGCCATTTGGCCCGGGCCTCTTGTTCAGCTTTAGACCACCTATAACTTTGGAAACCTCATCTACGCTAAAGTCCTCCTCTAATACTTCATGTAACGACACCGGCATTGCAGGAAGCGGGACATCTTCAAAGAATCGCTGTAAGTCCTCTATATTCGTGGATGTGGACTGGCGTATAACTTCTGAAGTTGGTCACTAAAGATGTTGACAATTTTAGGATTTTCTGGTTAACTCTCCCCTCACGTCTTTTAACCTAATAGGACAGTACACTTGACCACGTGTTTTTAACTTTTTAGCTAATAGAGTGTCGGGTTTATTGGCCCTACAATAAAATTTGTGCTTAACCCATCATAGCGTCTTCTCAGCTTTGCCTGCAAGGGCTAAGTTCAACTCTTGGGAAATATTGTATAACTGAGTACGCACCGCCGGTGACATCTGATTTTTCGCTCTCTCGGCGACCTCCAGATATTCCTTCTCTAACCTATCTATATGCAAATTTCTCTCTTTTCTTCTGGGAAGCAATCTGAAACAATCTACCCGATAGTGGGTTTGTAAGCCTCCCAGCAAGTAGAAGTCGAAACATCTGGGGTCTCATTTTGCTTAAAATACTCTACCAATGCGTCTGAAATTGAGGAGACCACATCCGGGTAGGCGAGAAGAGAGGCATTAAGGGACCAGGAGCGTTCAGATGGCCTACACAATAGAGAATCCAGTTTAAAGAGATTCCCATCGTGATCTGACCACAATATAAGGACAATAGTAGCGGAACTCATTCGATTCACAAATCCCTGTGGGAGAAACACAAGATCTATTCTAGAAAAAGTATTATGGGGGTGTGAAAAATGGGTAAAATCCTGAGTTCCTGGGTGAGCTTCCCTCCAACAATCCACCAATAGGTAAGTGTCAAGAATTTCCCTAAACGTTTTTGACATTGTGACTGCCTGAGTCGGTGTGATTGAGCTGTTGGGGGAATGCCTATCCAGGAACGGATTCAACAAGTTGGAATCTCCGCAGATTATAGTAACTCCCTTAGCTACTAAAGTTACTTCTCCCAGAACCTTAGTAAGAAAAGGAATTTGATTAACGTTAGGGGCATAGTACATTGCCACTGTCACCTCAACGTCTTGCAGGGTTCCTATCACAATCAAAAATCTGCCCTCCGGGTCACTGATCTCGGTATTACACTGAAATTGTGCCCCTCTCCTGAAGCCAATCAGTACTCCCTTCTGCTTAGTCTCAGCGCAGGCCGTAAATAATTGAGGATAAGATGTGTCAAGATATTTTGGCCTGAAAGATTTCAAAAAGTGAGTCTCTTGTAAACAAATGACAACCGGTCTTAAAGATCTGATTTTGCGAAATGCTAAATCCTTTTATTAGGTGAGTTAAATCCTTGAACATTCAAGGAGAAAACAGTAGCCATCTTAACGACGAACTAATGCTACTTTTAAACGGAAGAAAAAGACAGAAAGAAAAAAAAAAAAGGAAGGAGGAAAGGAAAGAGGAAAAAAAGAGAGTACAGATGAAAGGGGAAGGTAGAAAGAAAGGGGAAGAGGAATCCCTGTATAACCTCAAGGACTCAGGGGGCGTCACCTAGGGTAGGAATTAAGAAACTCCTTCCTTGGTGAGGCAGCCACTACCGCCTCTCTGCAGGCGTTTACGGCATATACTTGTCTACAGCCGGAAGGTAAATAACTCCTGCTGTAGAGAACAAATCACACAAAAAAACAGACTAAAATATATATATAAAGTGTATATACTTAGTACAGTAGAAAAATGAAAAATACTGTTAGGCTGTAAGGAGCAACAGAAACAAACCCGTAGGCTAACCAAACCACAAGGCTAGTACCTTCTGGTTTCAAGGGAGTGCAACATAAACTAACCAACGGAGTTAGGGGGGGACTATACTAGATTATATACAATATTTGACGTAAGGCACTTTGCAACAAAAAACAGTAATGACCAAACAGTGTGACGGTGCAGGCGATCAAGAAAATAAACTCAAATAAATATTTCTATAAATTCGAATTCCAAACTTCAGCTATATTATAGTGTGACAGAGGCTCTGTCTTTTGGGTGTCATCACTATTCAGTTGCCCACCGGGCCATTCACTGGCCTTTTCTTAATTAGGTTACAGGCAATGTCATTGTATTTTGACTGCCATTGTGTATTGTTGATTACGTCACAGTCAATGGCATTGTCCTGATTGAGTGTATTACAGCCTGCTATTGTTCTACTGATTGCGTCACCGGCAGAGTTGAGGGATTGTTTGCCCTGCTGCTATTGGTCAGTGTGGTTGTCATTGCATGGAGACTTGTGTATATAAGGCCTAGAGTGGCACTAATAAAAACACTTCACCTTCACCCTCAATACTGAAGTTCTGTCTCTTATTGGGGGAAACGCTATATTACAATTCACTAGCCCTTGTAAGGGCTGTTCCTGGTTCCTCACGGACGACTCTGGGATTCCAGCAGCACCTCTTACGATTGGGAAAAGGACGTCTCGGGCGGTGAAGCCCTCCGGCGATAAGGGTTATCGCTACAATTGGTGGCAAGCGGTCGGATGGTCCTTTCTACCCAGAGAGAGTGCTACCCTGATGGAGAGTCAGTAGGACAAGTTGAAAAGGCTGACCTGGAGGATCTACTCGAGAGCCGGGGAAGGTCAGCTAGCAACCGCCCACGTCAGGAACTGATAGCCGAGCTGATCAAAATGGATCGTGCAGCAGTGAGGACCGAAACCAATATAGAGATCGATGAAGACGCTGCTCTCGTTCAAGCGGTTCAGAACAGATTGTCGGTCTATGGCCGAATCCATCACAAGAACTGATCGACCAAGTCTTCGCCGCAGCGGAGGCAGAGGCCAGTAAGCGAAGGAAAGATCGGCGACTCGCAACCCAGCAGCCTCTCAGCGCCCCTGTGTCTCCGAGCCTCAGTTACACTGGGGGGAAAAAGATTCCATTTGCAGCATTTAAGTCCTTCCAGGAAAGTGACAATGAGATTGATGGATTTTTGGCCGATTTTGAACGGCAGTGCGCTTTACACCGGGTACCCACAGAGGAATGAGTCACCATATTATCAGGGAAACTATCGGGGAAAGCTTCCGATGCTTTCCGGGCCATCCCTGATGCGGACTTACCACACTACCATCTGGTAAAGGAGGCTTTGTTAGCCCGGAACGCTGTCACCCCGGAAGCCTACAGTTGTTTTTACTAGAACATTTTCTCAATGCCTTGCAACCAGAGCTAAGAGAGTATGTGTGTGTGTGTGTGTGTATCATCTTCACCCTCAATACTGAGTTCTGTCTCTTATTGGGGGAAACGACAAGACCAGCACCCTGTGAGTACATGTGTGTGTACAAGACCAGCACCCTGTGAGTACATGTGTGTGTGTACAAGACCAGCACCCTGTGAGTACATGTGTGTGTACAAGACCAGCACCCTGTGAGTACAACTGTATGTGTGTGTGTGTGTACAAGACCAGCACCCTGTGAGTACATGTGTGTGTGTACAAGACCAGCACCCTGTGAGTACATGTGTGTGTACAAGACCAGCACCCTGTGAGTACAACTGTGTGTGTACAAGACCAGCACCCTGTGAGTACATGTGTGTGTACAAGACCAGCACCCTGTGAGTACAACTGTATGTGTGTACAAGACCAGCACCCTGTGAGTACATGTGTGTGTACAAGACCAGCACCCTGTGAGTACATGTGTGTGTACAAGACCAGCACCCTGTGAGTACAACTGTATGTGTGTACAAGACCAGCACCCTGTTAGTACAACTGTATGTGTGTACAAGACCAGCACCCTGTGAGTACATGTGTGTGTACAAGACCAGCACCCTGTGAGTACAACTGTATGTGTGTGTGTGTGGGTATCATCTTCACCCTCAATACTGAGTTCTGTCTCTTATTGGGGGGAAATGACAAGACCAGCACCCTGTGAGTACAACTGTGTGTGTACCAGACCAGAACCCTGTGAGTACAACTGTGTGTGTACAAGACCAGCACCCTGTGAGTACAACTGTATGTGTGTGTGTGTATACAGGCCCTGTAGACAAACCAGTAATGCAGATGGATTATCCTGGCAAACAGAACTCTGCCCATAACAAGAGTCCGGACAGCCCCACGTTAACCCGAACAGGGTCAATCCGGGTCTGCCGGGTGTTCCACAAAAAGGGGGCATTGTGACAGAGGCTCTGTCTTTTGGGTGTCATCACTATTCAGTTGCCCACCGGGCCATTCACTGGCCTTTTCTTAATTAGGTTACAGGCAATGTCATTGTATTTTGACTGCCATTGTGTATTGTTGATTACGTCACAGTCAATGGCATTGTCCTGATTGAGTGTATTACAGCCTGCTATTGTTCTACTGATTGCGTCACCGGCAGAGTTGAGGGATTGTTTGCCCTGCTGCTATTGGTCAGTGTGGTTGTCATTGCATGGAGACTTGTGTATATAAGGCCTAGAGTGGCACTAATAAAAACACTTCACCTTCACCCTCAATACTGAAGTTCTGTCTCTTATTGGGGGAAACGCTATATTACAATTCACTAGCCCTTGTAAGGGCTGTTCCTGGTTCCTCACGGACGACTCTGGGATTCCAGCAGCACCTCTTACGATTGGGAAAAGGACGTCTCGGGCGGTGAAGCCCTCCGGCGATAAGGGTTATCGCTACATATAGTAACCATTAAGAAAGGTTACATCGAAAGTGTACAGCACAGAATCTAGGGCAAACAGGGGGAAACCCCAAGAGGGCCCCTGGCCCACCTTGTCACCTATAAAACAAAACATATTAACAGAGCTATATACAAAGCAATATTTGACAAGGCTTGAGAAAAAAAAGATGGCAGCTACAGACTTCAGAGCCGGAGCATGAGTGATGATTTGAATGAGCTCCCCGGATCGCTGACCCTCTTGATGGGTAAAGAGGGGCCAAAAGTAACAGGCGCTCCAGAATAACTTCAAGTGTCAGTGTGATGGAAGGGCGAGCTTTGGCCAGAAAAGCGGAGCCCTCTCTTAAATCTTTTCCCAGTCCTTTGAATTTTAGGCGAATCATCCACACTTCTGGAAGATTTAGCTCCAGTGGGAACTCGGGCTAGTCCTGCCGCTGTCAGGTGAGCTTGTAATTCCTCCACAGACGTTGCAACATAAGATGTGTCGTTAACGCTGAAGATAATACGGAAGGGGAAGCCCCATTTATATTTAATGTTACGCTCCTGAAGAATCGCAAGTAAGGGCCTCATCTCCTTCCTCCTTGCCATTGTAGTGGCTGACAAATCGGAAAACACCTGATATTTGTAACCCTGAAAGATTAATGAATTCGAATCTCTAGCTGCTTTCTGGATCGATTCTTTCGTGCTGAAGAAATTAAATTTCGCTATGATATCCCGCGGGGGTTCTTCTGGAGGTCTGCGGGGGCCCAGGGCCCTATGGATACGGTCAAATTCAAGACGCTCTAACGGTAGCCCAGGAAGTAACTCCTGACATAATGCTGTGATGGCTGATTTAACGTCATCTATATGCTCAGGTAGCCCACGAAACCGCATATTTGCTCGCCTGTCTCGGTTCTCCATATCCTCGATTTTAACTGACATGAGAGAGCTGTTGCTACGTAAAAGGTGCAGTTCACCTTCCATAGCTTCATGAGTGGCCGAGACATTGTTCATTCTGCTTTCCAGAGAGCTCAAACTTAAAGTGATTTTACTTATTTCCTTAGAGAGGTAGTCTGTCAATAGTTTAGTATTAGAGGACAGAGATCTCTGTAACAACAACTCAAACTGTGCCATAAGATCAGCACTTACTGTATGCTGGGTAGAATTGTGTGGCTGTGGAGAGCCCTCGCTGTCACCCGCCAGGAAGGAAGCTTCACTGCGATCCATCTCCTGCAAGTCAGCAGCGGAAACTTTTCCGCCATCTTGGCGCCTTCTGAGACCCGGCCTGTGCTGCAAGTACAGCTCCAAACTTCACGGAAGCCGCCTCCGGACCTATCTGCGCTGCACCCGTCAAGTCCCCCGCCTGCAGCTGGGTAAGTCAAAGCCGCTCACAGCGCTGTACCTCGCCGCTGTACCCCGCGCTACCTCCGTGGGGCTCGGAGCTGTTTAGGACGCGTGCATCAGCTTCCGATGCGCATGCACACTCCTCGGCTTTACTTTCTCTAACACTGAAGGGGGCGTGCCAAGGCAAGGAAAAATGAATGGAGTAGGCTTGTGGGGTTCCATGGACATCTCCATGAGAGGCAGGACAGAATCCCTGACTCCCCATCATTGGTTATTATGAAGTAGCTTACAACTAATATATACTCCGTTCTGATGGCCGGGCAGAATGGACAGCCACTGGGAAGGTATTTTCCAAGTACTGAATTTTTATTCAGTGCTAAGAATTATTACACCCAAATTAAGATCATGACACCAACAGGTATGCTACAGATTTCTCTTGATGCCTCTC
Source organism: Gastrophryne carolinensis (assembly GCA_027917425.1). Lineage (NCBI taxonomy): Eukaryota > Metazoa > Chordata > Amphibia > Anura > Microhylidae > Gastrophryne > Gastrophryne carolinensis. The sequence goes on along the minus strand of CM051235.1, from coordinate 237,217,568 downwards.
TGAAACCGATTGAAGACGATTTCTGTAACTGCAGAAATCAGTTTTAACCCTTTGCTTACTGCTTTATTCATTCTAAATCTGGGTATGCTACAGACAATGTTTGCAATTTTAATTTGACTGATCATTGTGTAGACATGATATACCGGTAGATATAGTCTCCTTATTTCTTAAGATTCCTGTCTTTTTACAACCCTCCACTTGTTTATATTATATCTGGCCTTTCCCCTGTGATCTGTGAGGCCTTGTGCTTAACAATATGTAACCCCACCCCTGACTCAGCTAGCAGGCTTTGGTCAATCAAGGCTTCATTTCTCAACTAGTGTGTACTCAGTTCTGATGGCTGGGCAGAATTTTTCCAAGTACTACATTTTTTTTTTTTATATTCTTTATTTAAAGATTTTGCAGTTTTAAACGTTACAGACAATTATACATACAGTATAGAACAAAGGGGGAGGGGGGGGAATGGACCCCGGGGAAACCATATTCAAAGCACAGAGATCTTCACAAACATAGATCAACCTTCGATTACAAAACCCCTTACATGGTATGAAAATCTCAACTTAAATCCCTTTTCAGGGGGTACATAAATCCTAAAACGAACGGTTCTTGAGCTCCATTACTGTGTACCATACATAGCCATATAATGTATTGTTATTGGCTACCTGGCGTAGTCTAGCCTGCAGTGCCACTGGAGGGGAGGCAGAACTTTCCAGTGCTAAGTGCTTTGGTTTGACCGGCCCGGGGGGGGGGGGGAAGGGGAAAGGAACATTAGGACCTGAAGAGAGGAGTTGGGAGTGGAGGGGTGGGGAGAGAGGGGGGCAGGTTATTGGTGGCTGGCGTATGGGGTCTGATAATGGGACGAGGAGGGGGTGTGGCGTGTGGGACACGGCTCCCGTCCACGACCGCATCACAGCCTTCCCTAAAAAGTAACACCCAAGGTCACTCAAACCCCATTTACCCCAAATGCCGCAAGTAGAGTCGTTGGCACGGCCCAGAGCCCCACCGGTCAACCAAATAGGTCTCTAAACTCTGCCGACTCCTCATATATTAGCCAAGGCAGCCAAGTGGTTCTATATTGTTCATCCCTGTCATGCAAAGAGAGAGTCAGGTCCTCCATTTCCTATATACTCATGACTCCCCTTGCCCAGTCCCTAACGGAGGGTTTTTTTTTTTGTTTCCAGAATCTAGGTATTGTTAGCTTGGCGGCATTTAAGAGGTGGATCAATAGGGTTTTTTTGTATTTCCCCGTCGGGACCTTCGTCGAATGAAGGAGAATCTGGGCAGGGTCTCCTTGCACCTGGGCCCCCGTTAGTTGTGCGACGATGGGCAGGACCACTTCCCAATATTTACGGATCTTGGGACATGTCCAGAGGATGTGGAACAGCGTCCCCCGCTTTTCACCACATCTCCAGCAGCTAGAGTCTGCTGTGTTAAAAATCTTCCCTAGTCTATCGGGGGTGTAATGCCAATGTGTCAATAGTTTGTAGTTAGCCTCCTGGATTCTCGTGCCCACTGAAGATTTGTGCGCCAGGGTCGCTATTTTATTCCTCTCCCCATCCCCTATGGCTCTGCCCAGATCAGTTTCCCAGTCCCTCCAAAATGAAGGGGGGGTCTCCTGTCTACCCATGAGGAGTGAGTAAAGCCTCGAGATCAAGTGTGGGAATGGTTGCCCCTCAAGACAAATCCTCTCAAACTCAGTGTGACCCCTGATGTTCTCTTTTCTATAACCCAACCGGGACAGGATTGATTGAAAACGGAGTAGTGTCCAGGGATCAAGGTTCCGGTTCTCTAGCCTAGCCCTCAGGTCTCCTATGGCCACCCAACCCCTTTCCGTTATAAGATCGCTGCCCCTTAGCCAATTCAACTTACCCCACTCCCTGAGGGCTACCCTTGAGCTTGCCTGCAGAAGGGGAGGGTTATCCAACAGAGCAATCATGGGGGTAGGCCAGGGGGATATTTCTGAATGTTTCCTATGGCGCCGGAAGACCTCCAATGTGGCTGCAACCGCCGGATGCGCTCTCAACCCAGGTCTGTATGTTTCCCTGTTCCAGACTGATATGTCCAGTGGAGCTTGTGCCAGGGAAAGCTCAAGTTGAACCCACCTCTTTGTGGCATTACATGTGTGCCATTCACATATTCTCTGCAGGTGGGACGCCACCCAGTAGGAGTGCATATCCGGCACGCCATGCCCCCCAGGTGCTTAGGCCTGGATAGTGTCTGTCGCCTAAGCCTGGCCTTCTTTTTCTGCCAGACAAATCCCATTAGGATCTTATCAAGTGTCTTGAAGAAGTGTGCGGGGATATTTATCGGGAGTGCCTGGAATAAAAATAAGAGCCTCGGCAAGATTGACATTTTAATTATATTTACCCTGCCCATCCATGAGAAGGTGGGGGAGTCCCATCTATCCAAGTCTACTTTTATTCTTTGAGACAAGGGCAGGAAGTTCAGCTCTAGGATCTTTGATAAACGGTTCGGCAACTGAGTGCCCAAATATGCTATCGAGGTCTTAGCCCATCTAAATGAGAATGATTGCTGAAGGTTCCTGGCCGCGTCCCCCGAGAGGGAGACATTTAATGCTTCAGATTTCTCAAAGTTAATTTTAAAGAAAGACAGTCTACCAAAGACCTCAAATTCCTTGATCAGGACTGGTACAGAGATTGCAGGGTTCGTAATAAAAAACAGGAGGTCGTCCGCGTAGGCCGCCACCTTATGGGTGTCATCTCCGACTCTCAATCCCCCTACGTCAATATTTCCCCTTACTCTGCAGAGGAAAGGTTCCAGGGACAGGGCGAACAGCAGAGGAGATAAGGGGCAGCCCTGGCGCGTACCGTTGCAAATGGGGACCGAGGCTGAAAGGTGGCCATTGACCTTAACCCTAGCAGAGGGTGTTGTGTATAGGGCGCCAATAAGCTTTCTCATGTTCTCCCCAATACCTATGTGTCTGAGTGTCTCTTTCAGGAAAGGCCAACTCACCCTGTCAAAGGCTTTTTCCGCGTCCGTGGACAGGAGCATCATGGGTACGTTGGAGCTCTGCGCCACGAATACCGCACTGAGAGCCCACACCACATTGTCCCTAGCCTCCCTCCCCAGCACGAACCCAGTTTGATCCAGGTGGACCACCTGGGCCACTACCGGTGCCAGCCTATTGGCTAGGATTTTTGCGTACAGTTTCAGGTCCGCATTGAGGGAGATGGGGCGATAGCTCCTACATGACAGGGGGTCCTCTCCCGGTTTATGTAAGACCGAGATGTGTGCCTCTAAGTCCCTGACTGAGAACGAGCCTGGCGCCTCTGGGTCTGTTATCGAGTTCCACGCCTTGATCATTCGTGGGCCCAATATAGAGGCGAACATTTTATAGTACTTGGCTGAGAACCCATCTGGGCCCGGGGCCTTACCTAAGGGGGGTTTGTTTAATAGCCTGTTGTAATTCCTCTACCTCAATCGGGTCTTCAAGCAGAGCCGCGGTCTCCTCCCCAAACGTCGGCATGCCCGAGTTCCCTATATAATCCTCTAATTTACCAGGGCGCGCCCGCACCGCCGAACCCCTGCCCAAGTTGTATAGGCCAGAGTAATATTTCCTAAACGTTTCCGCTATCCCTTCAGTGGTATGCTGCGCCTGTTGGGTGCTATCCCGTATCTCAGCAATATAGTTCTGGGTTTGCTGCTGCCTACGGGCCCTAGCCAGTAGGGCGCTACTTTTATTGCCGTGTTCGTAGTAAGAGTGTTTACACCTCCTAATGACATGCTTGGCCTTTTGCCTCAGCAGGGTGTTAAGGGCCTCCCTTACTTGGGTCAGCTCCCCAAGCGTCCCCGCTGCTCCAGACTGTTTATGGGACAACTCGAGGAGTCTTACCTTCTCTGTGAGCTTCTCAATTTGGGCTAGCCTATCTTTTTTGAGCCTCGCTCCATGGCTGATCAAGATACCCCTTATTACACCCTTATGAGCCTCCCATAATGTGAGTGGCGTGACCTCCCCATTGTCATTGATTCTGAAGTACGTCTCCAGGCTCTCTTTTATGTCTTGGGTCACTACTGCATTTTGAAGGAGTGATTCGTTCAACTTCCATGTCGAGGGGGGTGGAGGTCTGTCCAGTAAGTCGAGGTCAAGAAAAACCGGGGCATGGTCCGAGAAAGAGGTTGGGTATATTCCATCTCCTGTAGCCCGGCCTAATAGTCTGTGTGAGACCCATATATAGTCCAGCCTAGAATATGTCCCATGCACCTTGGAATAGAATGAGAAATCCCTTGCCCCAGGGTTCCTGGCACACCACGCATCCACCAACTGCATGCTATGTAATTTGCTCTTCAGCGATCTCAGGGCCAAATGCGAAATCGCTGATCTGCCCGCCGAAGAGTCTCCAAGTACTACATTTTTATAAGTGCTAAGAATTATACCCTAAATTAACCCGAAGAGAACTGAAGTGACTAAGTATAAGATTCTGCTCAACTGAACCTTCACCCGCTGTTCACAATGCCTGACTTATTGTGCTACCAATCATCCTCAGAACCACACAGGCAATGCATCCCACTTCTATTGGTAAGTCCCTCTTCATTTCCCCATCACTTCTATCCTCCCGACATATCTCCTGTCATGAATTTCTCTGTCTCACTAAAACATCAACATTGCACAAACAATGCTCTGCCTCCTTTCTTTCCACAGCCACCTTTCTCTCTCTGCTCCTCCTAGCCGGGGACATCTCGCCTAATCCAGACCCAGGTCTCTTCCCGCATCCTCCCCTCAACACTATCTCCAGAATCACTACTAACTACCTCCAATGCACTACACCTCACATCCGTAACCCTACTAATCTCATAAACATAACACCTAGCCTACGCTCCCCAAACTCTGTTACCTGTGCTCTATGGAACACTTGGTTAGTCCCACCCACAAAGATGGTCATATCCTAGACCCCCATTTTACTAACATCTGCTCCGTATCAAACTTCCTTTCATCCCCTCTGCTACTCTCTAACCACAACCTGCTACCCACACGCAGACAACCTTGCGCCAAAACATACTCTTGCTTGAACTTCATTCACTTGCTGACTCTTTGAAACCTCTGCACACTCTCTCCTCATTCACAGACACAGACTCTGCAGCCTTGCGCTACCACAACACCTTAACTTCAGCCCTGAACTCTGTTGCTCCCGTCAACCACAACCACCAAACAACCGTGCTAAACAACCATGGCTAAACATGAACATCACTAAACTGAAACGGCATTCCAGAGTTACTGAACAGAGCTGGTGGAAATTTAAATCCAATGAGGCTTTCCTTCTACAAGCCCTTCAGGAACTCTCAGCTGTTTCATCCACTAAGCAAGTGTACTTTACCTCCATCATATCTACACAGGCCCGGAATCCCAAACAACTGTTTAAAACATTTAACTTGTTGCTTTGCCCACTACCTCCTCCTCCTACCTCCCAAATAACAGATGGGCAGCCTGCCACATTCTTCAACAAAACTGACAGTCTTTGTGCTGGCTTAAATCACCCCCAGATTTTGCACGTCCGTGAACCAAACTGCCAGAGCCTCCTGAGACAGATTGGATTCCAGGAAGGAGGTGCTTGATCCAGAATTCCATCTTGTAGCCTGTGGTGATCACCTCCTGGATCAAAGCATCCTGGATGAATTGTGTCCAAAACAATGCAAACTGAAGAAGCCATCCCCACCCTGCAGGGTGAGGGTGTCCCTTCATGCCTGGGATGGCTTGACCAGAGGCTTGGGCTTGCCCTGCTGACTTCTCTTGTTGGAGGACACTTCTTGCAGTCTGTAGCTCACCGAAACACCATATCGTCTGTAGGGATGAAAGGACAAAGACCTGTGAAAGGGCGTTTCTAAGGGAGTCTAGTGTATTTACCACCTGTGGCCATCTTCACCAACTCAATAAGCGTTTCCCCAAAAAGAGGAGTCCTGTCAAAAGGGATCTCTGCTAAATGCAACTTAAAGCCCAATTGGCTTTCCACTGGCGAAGTCATAACACGTGACCAATACTGACCAGTATAGAGACAGTCCAGAAGCCTTAGATAGTCATTAAACTCCAAAACAGAGAAGGTAAGACCACACTGTTCAATGTCTGTTGGGATGCTTAAGCTGATTCTTGTCCCACTACACTGACGACATAAGTAGAAAACTTTTCAAAGGGTCAACGCGGCCATGACATGGCTTTGGCTAGCCAACTGTTCCAGGCATTTGTCCGTTGGAGCTGTACAGGCGCATATGTCTAGCCAGGCCAGAGAAAGGGTCGTCCACAGTCCACAGTCAAACTGGGCCTCCAAGCTCTTGGGAGTTCCAGGCAGCTTGTCTGACTTCTCAAACAGCTTGTCCATCATGTCTGAAAAATGAGCAGGACAAGTGAAGCCTCACTTTAGGACTCTTATATTTAACATTTGTGCTCTTCATCTTTTTCTCGATGGTCTCTCTCCTAAGATGAAGGATAAACCAGAGAAATAAGGGCATCCACCTCATCCGGGACAGAATCCAGCACCTGTTCAACTTCTGATGCGCTGGAGAGCAATTCTCTGTCACAGTCAGCAAAGTCTAAGTGATAAATGCCCACCTTTAATGTGAGGAGTAAGCCATTACAAAAATTAGACTTCGCTGAAGAGCTTACTACCATCTGCAATACCTTTCTACCAAAGGCGGCATCCACTGAAGCTCTATCTACCTTTTATGAACTGAAGACCAAGTAGCGGCCTTGCACACTTGTTCTACTGAAGCCTGGTTCTGAAAAGCCCAGGAAGATCTGATAGCCAGTGTAGAATGGGCCATAACCCAAAAGGAAGGATTCCTTCCCCTGGAGATGTAGGCCTTAATTGCTGCTCGTCTAATCCATCGGCTGATAGTAGACTTGGCTGGCGGTAGACCTTTCCGTGGCCCCTCGAATTGATAAGGAGTTAGTCTTACGAAAGGTCTGCGTAGCAGAGATTTAATATTTCAGAGCTCTCACTACGTCCAGGGAGTGGAGGACTCTCTCCTTATGGCTAACTGGAGCCTGACATGAGGTCAAAACCACCTCCTCGTTAAGATGTAAGGGGGATATCACCTTAGGAAAAAAACTGTTTAAAACAATAGACGCCTTATCCTTGCATAGGACTAAGTAAGGAGGCTTAACAGATAAGGCTGCTAACTCAGAAACCCGTCGCACAGAGGTAATTGCCACTAAAAATATGAGGTTAAGTGTCATCAACCTTAGTGAAACTTCTGCCATTGGTTCAAAGGGAGGACCATGAAGGGCCAATAATAGTTCAGGCCCCAGAATGGCAAAAGAGGTTTTTGGGGGGGTTGCAAATGTGTGACCCCCTACAAAAATGTCTTTATAAGCTTATTTACCGCAATGGGTTTCTGAAAAAAGATGGATAAAGCAGATTTCTGTCCTGTGCTCAAATGAAGACCCTCATCGAGACCCCAAAGTTCTGGGGATAGAAACATTTCTACATGTGAAACCTCTAGATTCGAACCAAGTGATAAGGACCAGCCAGACTCTGATACAATTTTGAGAAAATTTGCTTTCCAGCTTGAATCATGGTCTGGATGACCCTGGCAGATAAGCTTCTTTTTGCCAGGATAGTTCCTGTGTGAGGAGATCTGGATCGTTGGGCAGCCACCAATGGTCGCCTTGCGACATTCTTACTATGTCTGAAAACCAGCTTCTCCTTAGCCCACAAGAGGATCCCTTGGACTGAGAGACAAACCTCAGAACCTTCCTGTGGTGGGACGCGAAGAGGTCCACATCTGGAAGCCCCCAGCGTATGCATAGATCCCCTGAATGAGGGACCATTCTCCCTGTTTTAAGATTGCTCTGCTTAGATGATTGGCTTGCACGGAACATGTTTCTTAGCCCAGAGTAAGATCCGTCTCACCTACTTAAGAGCTCTCCTGCTTCTGGTGCCCCCTGGTGGTTAATATATGCCACCACCATCAGGTTGTCAGCTTGAACCCTGACAGGATGACCCCTCAGATCGGAGGTCCAGTGTGCGTGAGACCGTAGAATCACTATCAGTTCAAGGATATTTATGGGAAAGTTGCTCTCTCCTGGTCCCCACTGTCCCTGGATCATTTGTGATCCCAGGACACCCCCCAACACATTGGGCTGGCATCCATGGTGACAGTCTTTCACTCTACCAGCTGAAAGGACCTAAAGATGCCCACCTAAAGATGCTGGGGATTCAGCCACAAGGCTAGGGACTGCCTTGCTGAGTGTGTCATGTAAAAGGGTTGATCCAGAGTTTCTCTGGTTCGATCCCAGGTCGAGAGCAATTCCGACTGCATTGTGTGGAATGGTGCAAAGGGCACCGCCTTGAAGCAAGACACCATCAAGCCCAACAGACACATTCCCTGATGTATCGTGAGATGAGGGTAGGTCAAAAGAGCCTGAGCCCGGGCCTGAAGTGAGAGAAATATTTTGGCTTGAGCCGTGTCTAATGTCATTCCCAGAAGAGAGGAGTCTTGAGGGAATAATTGGCGGCTTTGTATAGTTGACTATCCAGACAAATCTTTCTATAGTCTATAAGACCGTCTACGTAAGGGATTATTTGTATCCCCTGGTTTCTTAGAAGGGCCAAGAGGCCTGACAGAACCTTGGTAAAGACCCTTGGAGCCGAAGACAGGCCAAGAGCCAAAATTCAAATACTTTTGATGGCCTGGGAAGATAGTGATGTGTCACCAATGTGGATCTTTAAGATTCCATGCAAAATCTCCGAAGTCAGACAAAACTGTTCAGGCCCTTCCTTGAGGTCTAATATCGGGCGCACAGAACCATCTCACTTGGAGACTATGAATAAATTGGACGTACTTGAATATTTCCATGCTGGACTTTAGTAGCCAGAACAAACGAGTTTGAGTACTCAACTGTTTTAACAACTTCCTACCCGCCACAGCAACCCTAATATAGAAAAGGCACGCTTGGACACTTGATCCAGGCGTTTATCCACAAGGTACCTAATAGTGTTAAAAGTCTTGAAACCGGATCATCCACCTTTGGGGGGGGGGGGGGGGGCGGGAGACCATAACTTATTCAGGTCTGAGGGAAAAATACCGTTTTGTGATTACTCACCTTTAATATTATAAGTGTGATATACACTCCGCTTCAATAAGTCTTGACAGTTGGGTTATTCTCCAGTAGAGGGTGAACTTCTGCAGAGATGAATGCAAAAAAGAAGCCCCTCCCGGTCCATAACCACCCACCAATTCCCCAGTGTCAGATAGCAGTAAAGGGACCAGGAAGAACCAAATATAACAATTCAAACAAAAAACCAATGGTTCACCATATAAAGGATCCAGAATACCAAACAGGGTGGGTGAAGCGGAGTGTATGTCACACTTATAATATCCATTTTAAAGGTGAGTAATCACAAAACGGTATAATTCCAAGTGTGACATACACTCCGCTTCAATAAGTCTTGACAGTTGGGACATCCAATAGCAGTGTCCGTCAAGGGTGGGAACCATGAACAGTAAAGAATGCACTAACTCAAACCACTGCAGCTTGCAGAACCTTGCGACCAAAACCAGCATCCGCTGAAGCCCGCACATCAACCTTGTAAAACTTGGAAAAAGTATGAACGGAAGACCAAGTAGCAACCTTACAAACTTGTTCAACAGAAGCCTGGTGCTGAAAAGCCCAGGATGCACCCACAGCATGAGCAGAGTGCGCAGTGACCCTAAAAGGGGGAGTCCTCCCCTTAGTAGAATAGGCCCCAACAATGGCCTGACGAATCCATTTACTAATCGTAGACTAAGCAGGTGCCAAACCTCTCCTGGGCCCGCAGGGTACCACGAAAAAAGTGTCCGTCCTGCGGAAGGAAGAAGTAGTCACCAAATAGTACTTCACACAGCGGACAACGTCCAAATTGTGCAAAACCCTCTCCTTGTCATTGTTAGGCTTAGGACACAAGGAAGGGAGAACAATATCCTGATTGAGATGGAAAGCAGACACCACCTTAGGAAGGAAATCCGGTTTAAAATGAAACACCACCTTATCCTGGTGTCTCTCAAAGTAAGGGGCCTGAATCGACAGAGCCACCAACTCAGAGACACGCCGAACCGAGGTAATCGCCACCAAGAAGGCAACCTTCTGCGTGAGAACCGAAAGACCAATATCATGTAGCGGCTCAAAAGGAGGACCCTGCAGAGCCGAAAGAACCAAATTCAAATCCCAAACAGGAACTACAGCTTTTCGAGGGGGCCGCACATGCGTCACCCCTTGGAAAAAAGTCTTAACCAGCGGGTGTAAGGCAAAAGACCTCTGGAAGAAAACCGACAGAGCAGAAACCCGTCCTTTTAAAGTACTAAGCTGGAACCCCAGTTCCAGATTATGCTGAAGAAACTCCAAAATCCTAGGTACAGAAACAAAAACCCTGCAAGGCAAGGCCCTAGCCTCACACCAATCAATATAGGACCTCCAAGTCCTATAGTAAATGCCAGAAGAGGATCGCTTCCTAGCCCTAATCAGGGTCTGAACAACCGCCTCAGACAAACCTTCCTCTTTCAAGATGAAGGTTTCAGCAGCCAGGCCTTCAAAGCCAGCGTTTGTAAATTGGGGTAATGTAGATAACCCTGGGATAGCAGGTCCGGTATCAAGGGAAGCCAGCACTAGTCTACGGCCATCCTTATGACGTCTGCGTACCAAACCCTTCTTGGCCACCTTGGAGCCACCAGAATCGCTAGTGCCCCTTCTAGAACCAGTTTGCAAACTACCCTGCCCAGCATGGAGACAGGTGGAGACAGGTACAGAAAACCCAGGTCCTTCCACGCCAGAGACAAGGCGTCCACTGCCAAGGCCAGGGGATCCTGGGAAAGAGACACAAACGTCGGAAGCTTGTGATTGTGCCTCGAGGCAAAGAGATCCACCTCCGGAGTCCCCCACTTGTGGCAAAGATCCAGAAAGACCTCGGGGTTGAGAGATCACTCTCCGTGGCGAGAGGACCCCCTGCTCAGGGAATCCGCCTCCGTATTCTCCACCCCCGGAATGTAGACTGCCGAAAGGCAAGGAACATTGCTCTCCGCCCATCGCAGGATCAGAGAGACTTCCCTGAGGGCACTCCTGCTGCAAGTCCCTCCTTGGTGATTTACGTAGGCCACTGCCATTCGGTTGTCCGAAAGCACCTGAACCGGAAGACCCCGTAACTGTGGGGTTAACCGAGCCAGAACCAGACGAATGGCTCGAAGCTCCAATACATTGATGGGGGTGTGAGCCTCCTGGGGACCCCACACCCCGCTGAACTGATGACTCTTCCAATAACCTCCCCAGCCCGACAGGCTGGCATCCATGGTAACCGTCTCCCAACAAGGGACCAGAAAGGATCTGCCCTTCACCAGATTGCTCGAGTCCAGCCACCACCGAAACGACTGCCGAACCCTGGGAGACATCCTGAAAGGTTGATCCAAAGACTGTGGGCTCCTGTCCCAATATGTCAATAGGAGAAGTTGAAGAGATCTCATATGAAATTGTGCAAACGGCACCGCCTCGAAGGAGGACACCATCAGGCCCACCAGTTTCATCCCCTGTCGGATAGAGGGACAAGGGCTGGCCAGAAGAAGACGGATCAGGTCCTGAATCCCCTGCACCTTGGTCTGGGGCAGAAACACTGGTATCCAGATTCATGCCCAGAAATGAAATCACTCGAGACGGGGAGAGAGAAGACTTGGTGCGGTTGATCACCCAGCCGAATCTCTCCAGGGTCAACACCACCTGGAGGGTGTCCAGTTCTGCCTGCTGAAGGGAAGAAGCAGAGATCAACAGATCGTCCAGATAAGGCACAATGCGAATGCCCTGAGATCAGAGCAGAGCCATTACGCCCGCCAAAACCTTGGTGAAGACCCTCAGTGGCGAGGTCAGACCGAAGGGACGAGCTACGAATTGATAATGTTGATCCCCCACCGCAAACCGGAGGAATCTCTGATGTGCCTGAAAAATCGGAATATGCAGATACGCATCCTTGATGTCTATGGATGTCATGAAATCCCCTTGGCGAAGGGAATAGCCGAGCGCAGAGTCTCCATGCGGAACTTTTTGGCTCTGATAAACCTGTTGAGAACCTTGAGATCTAGAATGGGTCTCACCAACCCTCCTTTTTGGGAACCGTGAAAAGGTTGGAGTAGTAACCCTTGCCTCTTTCCAGCGGAGGCACCGGGCATACAACCCCCATTTCCAGAAGGCTTTTCACTGCCAACAGGAGCCCCTGCGCAGCCTCAGGGTCCGTGGGCACCCGAGACCTTAAGAATCTTGGGGACGGCCAGTACTCGAACTCCAGCTTGTACCCGGAGGAGACCACTTCCAAGATCCAATTGTCTGTGACCTCCCGGGCCCAGACCTGGAAGAAGAGCCGCAGCCGTCCCCCCACCCTTACGGGTGAGGGCGCCCCTTCATTGCTGAGCCAGTTTAATGGCAGGCTTGGGCTTGGAACCCCAGGCAGCAGCGGGACGTGCCCGACCTCTGCCTCTGTTCCAGGACGAGCCCCTGACCCCAGAGAAGGCCAGACCCCTAGACGCTCTGGCCCCTCGAAAGGAAGGAGTGAACGAGCCCGCCCCCCGAAAGGCTGACGTCCTACTACACACAACAATGCAGTCTTCCATCGCAGCCATGACAAAATCCATGAACACCTCGCACTTCTTAAGTACAGCAAACTCAGCGCTAGCTGGATCCAGCTGAGCGTTATTCAGCCTGTCCCTGATAAGAGACCTGGTAGCAAGCGACACCATGGCAGATGCACTAACTGGTCGCAGAGCCGAGCCCATGTTGGCAAATGCGTGGCACGCCATCTGATCCAGGCGCTTGTTCTCGCCATCCTTAAGTGAAGAGGCCTCAGGGGTGTTCAGTACAGAAGAGTTGGTCAAACCTAACACAGGCGCGTCGACCTCAGGAGGAGAAGACCAGCGCCTGACCGCCTCCACCGGAAAGGGATACTTCTTATCCCATCCCTGAGGTACACCAGGGAGCCGACAGGGCCTCTCCCATTCCCTAAGTATTAGCGCATCAAAATGACCCTGGGTAGGGAATTCCAGACGGGGCTTGTGGGCCCCAAAAAATCCCCCTTCTTAAGAGGGGGCGCCTCAGGTGGATCAATATCCAACACCTCCAATAAATGTGTCAAAACAGTGGCCGTATCAACGGCATCCCCCAGCGCCTGCCCGGCATTGGAATTCCCAGGCTGACCATCGTCCGCCTCTGAATCCTGATACAATTCCCCCTCCTCAAGCGGGGAATAATCGGACAATTCGGCAGATTCATCGTCAGTGTCCCACAAGGGCTGGGCCGACGACAACTGTCTCTTTTTAGCCTGGGGCTTCTTGCCCACCGTGCTAGCAATCATTTTCTCTATGCTGGCCAACTGAGCCCAAACATGAGAAAGCGACTCCCCACTAGTACCAATGTCACTTGGGGTACGGATCAGGTGGGGAGGGGAAGGCGATGAAGCGGGAGGAGCCGACCCCGAAGGCTGGGTACCAGACTGCCGCGTTATGGCCTTTTGTGCGCATGGTATACAGATCAAAACATTCTCCCCCGTAAGGGATACCCCACACATGGCCCAGATTGTCCCGAAGGGACCCCGGGCCTGGTATCCTGCAGAGCCTGCATATGGTGAATTTTTGTGGTCAGTCGCAAGATCGTAGGGAATTACGCATAAGCAACCCGGGATGCCCCTTAAAAGTCCCGGTGGGAGGATTTTTGGGGATGAACAATATTTATATCTAGGGACACCAGGACCGGGAGAGACCCCTTAAAATGCACTTATACGGGGACACCTGTAACACACAAAATAGGTCACATAAGAGCAGCATAGTAAGGGATGCCCTAGCATAGATATTACAGTCACACAGCAGAAATACTCATGTACAGACATATGAGACATATGACTGCGTATATATATATATATATATATATATACACACAATTTTCACCCATGCATAGCAATTAAAAAGGCATATAGGCACACACACCCTCCGACGCGGGATTCCCCCCCAAGCCGCGCTTCTAGCCGATAGGGCTGGAGCCGGCCGACGACACCGAGGGGGGCGGGCCGACGCCGACATGCTCCGCCGATGCGGGCGAGCGCCAGGCCCTGCCCCCCCTCACTGAGGAAGGCAGAAGGTCGCGCTCCCCGGCCAATATGGCCGCGGAGCCGACCAGTAGAAAACTGGCCCGCCGCCACAAGAGAGCGTGCGCGCGGGCCGAACGTAAAAGCACTCACACACACACATACACCTGTAAAGGGAACAAACACACACACACTGCGAATAAAGGCCAGGGATAAAGCCCCCCCCCCCCCCCAGGGGGAGAGTAAGGGACCCGGAAGGGGGAGTGGGAACCCTGCCATAATAAGGCCATAGGCATGTAGGGACGGGGCATCCCACACCAAGATCACCAAAAACCTGGATCACCGCCTACCCCGTGGTGGGGTCTCACGGTGGAGCAGCGCTCCTACAGCACCCAGAGGGTGCTCCTACCTTTACCAAGGACCCGCAGCCGAAGCTGGGAGGCTCAATACAGGGACAATTTTGGGGGACGTGGCTATGTAACGGTGCTGGAAGGACGTGTGACACGAGGGCTCCTGAGCAATATCCTTTAGAAACCCCATATATTCCAACTACATCTAACTCTTGGAGGAGAGAAACTACCTGCCACATTACCTGGAGTTCCTGAGGCGAGTGGCAAGGTGACCTGACCTGGTGGTGGGGTGCGGCGTGCTGTGAGGTCCTCAGGCATCTTGATCCAGCGCCATTTTGGGAGGTGAAGAGGAGAAGCCTGGATTCGGGGTGGCTGCGGATCATAGGCCGTCCCCGCTTCGGAGAGGAGGACCTGCTGAGACTGCCCTGCTTAGCCACCCGTGCACGGAGATGAGCGGGACCCGAGGGACTTGTCCTGCCCCCGCAACGACTGGTCTGCCTGCCCCGCTGACCGCACTAGTAGTGGCTGGCTCCTTCCGCCGTCGGCTGCTCCTCCTGACTGGCAGCTGTGCGCGGTTGAGCTCCGTGCACTGACATCGTCGGCAGCACCTGTCGCTCCCCCCCTGCCGGATGCAAGAGGCTGTCAGCTCTAGCCAAGCACGCTGACTTCCCTCTCCTCTCCCTATCGCACGTGTGTCGGCTGGCGGCCCTGACTGCGGGGTGGATTTCCCCCTTGGTGGTGGGGCTTGAACCGGCGCACCGCCCCCCCCCCCCTTCCCACTCATCTAGCAATCCGGACCTCTGCACTACCTGCACCCAAATCCAGTATATGGTGCAGGGTGATATATATATATATATATATATAGAGTGAGGATATATATGAAGGTGGTGCAATATATGAAGGTGGTGTAATAAAGCAGACCTACACGGGACATTGACCAGCTAGTACAGAAGGCACCAAGTCTGAATCCCTGACATCACCCCCCCCCCCCCCCCAACTGATAATCTGATTGCTACTCGCCTGTGGGGGGATTTCATCTCAGGGGGGCAGAGTGGGTGGCTGTCCTAGACTCACTGTCCCTGTATGAAGGGTAATAAAAAAAGGCGCACTGGACTCTTACACTGCGGCACACAAACCATGGCTGATTTACCAGATGACCGCACAGCCTCGCCCACTCCTGTTCCTGATAATGCGGCGATCACTAACTGCCAAAGTGTCCTTACAGTGAAGTTTGACAACTTGCAAGAACAACTCAACTATTTCAAGCATGATCTAGACAAAATGAAGGACAGAGCGTCCGAGTCAGAGAGGCGAATCGGTGAGACGGAGGATGGTTTGACGTCAGTCACTTCAGCCGTTCAATCTCTGCAGCGGCAGGTGAAGCTCCTCACGGATCAAGCGGAAGACGCAGAGAACCGAAACCGCCGTAGCAATGTGAGAATACTGGGGATACCGGAGAGGGCGGAGGGGGATGCCCCAGAAAACTTTGCTGAAAATCTCATCCGTAAAGCTCTAACACCGGAGGGCCTCTCGCCATTCTTTGCAGTGGAGAGGGCACACCGAATCCCGTTTAGGCCCCCACCACCCGGGGCCCCCCGCGCCCTTTTATCCTGAAGCTAATGAACTTTAGAGATCGGGACACAGTTTTGGCGGCAGCCAGGAGTCAGCGGGACATCCTATACAACGGATCGCGCTTGTCCTTTTTCCCAGACTTCTCATCGGCCCTGCAGAGGCAGCGCCGCTCCTTTAATGATGTGAGAGCACGCCTCAGACAGAAGAAAATTAAGTATGCAATGCTGTTCCCCACCAAGCTGCGAGTACAGGACGGGGAGACTACAAGATTCTTCCTTACAGCGGAGGATGCAAGTACCTGGATTGACTCGTTGCCGGCGGATTGAGGACGGAGTTCGTGCCGGCGGTCGGCTGGGGGGGCTGTGTGTACCTAGCCGCCCATCATTTTCAGCCTGGTGGGGCTGAGACTTGGGAGGGACCTCGGCCTGAGGGAACCTTCCTCCTTCCCCCCCCCATACTTCTGCAGGAGCCTGCGGGTTCTCTCCTCTCTCCCCTCCTCCCTTCACTCCCCTTGCTCCAGGGGTGATCATACTCCTTGGGGTGTTTGTATCCTGCACATCCCCTTGAAGTGCACACCTCCAGTGAACACGTCTTGTTGTTAACACTAAGGACAACCAGTGTTTAGTCAGTTAGGTAATTGTTTGGTTAAGGGATTAAGCTCGCCACAGTTGGGTTAGGTAGAGCAGGGTGGGAGTGGGTACTGTTCGGAGGGTAAGTTTAATGGTTGATGTTTATCCA
Source organism: Gastrophryne carolinensis (assembly GCA_027917425.1). NCBI lineage: Eukaryota > Metazoa > Chordata > Amphibia > Anura > Microhylidae > Gastrophryne > Gastrophryne carolinensis. Next base: position 237,200,869 of record CM051235.1, on the reverse strand, counting down.
TCTATGTGGTTTGGTTGTGTAAGATGTTGGTATGTGTGTGATAGAGTGAATGGTGTGACCTGCTGCTATAAGGCTCTGAGGGGAATGGTGGGCCGCTGGGGCCCTAGGTGTTTACCTGGCATATACGAGTTTCAGACTAAATTGGTATGGAGAGTAAAGTGATCTCGTGGAATGTGCGCGGCCTCAATGACAAGATAAAAAGGTCCTCAGTTCTCCAATTTTTAAAAAATCATAAGCCCAATATTATGGTCTTGCAGGAGACCCACCTACTAGGGCAGAAATCGATGTCCATCAAAAGACCATGGATCGCGCACTTATTCCACTCCCATTACTCTAATTATGCCAGGGGTGTTTCGGTGCTAGTGGCCAAACATCTGCCCTTTGCTTTAATCACATTGCACTCTGACTTTAAGGGTCGGTTTGTTATTATACACGCAAAAATATATGATGTTAAGATTCTAATAGTGGGGTTGTACATACCGCCCCCCTTTGATATTGGGGTCCTCCGAGAGATTATGGATAGAGTGGCCACCTTTCCGCCAGACCCACTGTTGTTAGTCGGCGATTTTAACATGATTCTTGATAGGGCTCTGGACCGGCTGACAGCCGGGACAGGCCCGTCCACTCAATTGGCGGGATGGGCGCGGGCCCTGGGCCTAACTGAAATATGGAGGTGGAAACACCCCACGGAGAGGGCTTTTTCCTGCCACTCGATCCCTCATAAGTCCCTCTCATGCATAGACATGGCCTTTGGGTCTAGGTGCCTGCTGGCCAGAGTGGTGGCCTGCAAGTACCTGCCGCGGGGTATCTCGGACCACTCACCGCTAATGGTGACAATTCGCATGTCCGGGAACCGGGAGGGCCTGCGGCCTTGGACACTGAACCCCCTATGGTTGGAGGACAAGGAGGTCTGTGGTATAATGTTTAATGAACAAGAGAGATACTGGCAGTGCAATGGGGAAGAGACCTCAGCTAACACACGATGGGACGCTTTCAAGGCGGTGGTTAGGGGCAGTGCCATCAGTGCCATAAAAGGGGCCAGAGTAAAGAGAGGGAAGACCATCCGTGAGCTGGAAAAGAAAATAGCCAGAGCGGAAGAGAGATTTGTGGAGACAACTAGCCCCTTAGATCATGATTTACTTAATGCCTTACAGAGGGAGTATAATCTGGCACTAACAGAGTCCACTAGAAAGAGCTTATTATTTAGACAACATACCATTTTTGAGAAGGGGGATAAAAATGGGAGAACCTTGGCATACCTTTCCAGAGCAGAAAGTCCACAAACACTGATTGCGGGTATTACCAATCAGAACCAATTTATCACTGACTTTTCTTTGAATTTCTAGACAATTCTATGATTATTACAGCTACCTTTACTCCTCTAAAGTTAGTCACGATCTGGAAGAGCTGGATTCTTATCTTGCTCCTATAGCTCTTCCTTCTTTGTCGGAGTCAGATAGGGAAATGTTGGATAGTCCAATAACCTGCGATGAAGTGGTGAGAGCAATAGCCCTAATGTCTAATCGGAAGGCCCCAGGGCCAGATGGACTTCCCTCCAAGTGGTACAAGAAAAATAGTGAAACCATAGCGCCGAGGTTACTGGAGGTCTTCTTGGGGGCCCTGCAATCAGGGCATCTCCCTGAAGCCTTTGCACAGGCGACTATCACCCTTATTTATAAAGATGGGAAACCCCCAGATGCCTGCAGCTCCTATAGGCCGATTTCTCTCTTGAACCAAGATGCCAAGGTCCTCGCCAAAATACTAGCACTCCGTTTAAACAAGGTGATAATCTCCCTCATTGGAAATGATCAGTCAGGCTTTATGCCAGGCCGAACAACGAGCATTAACCTAAGACGGCTGTTCAGCAACTTGCAGATTGGGCATGACAATGTGGGGAGTAGAGTGGTGGTCTCTCTTGATAATAAAAAGGCCTTCGACTCTGTTGAATGGCACTATTTATGGGCAGTGTTAACTAAATTTGGCCTTCCCCCAACATATATCAAATATGTCCAATTGCTTTACCAGAATCCCAAGGCAAGGGTTAGAGTTAATGGAGTCGTAACGGCTGAATAGACGTTGGGTCGGGGTACGCGACAGGGGTGCCCACTCTCCCCGTTGCTGTTTGCACTGGCCATTGAGCCCTTGGCGTCGTTGATCCGAGACTCCGCCGAGATCCAGGGATGGAGGCTGGGACAGGTAACCGAGAAGGTCTCCATGTATGCGGATGATACTCTAGTCTACTTGGCTGATGCTGAGGGCTCTCTTGAGGCGCTGCTGGAGTTAATAACTAAATTTGGCTCATTCTCAGGCCTGAAAGTCAACTGGGAGAAGTCCAGCTTATATGTGGTGGATGAGCCGGGCGGAGCTCGAATGTCCCCGGTTTCTTCGCTCCGGAGAGTGGACAACTTCAAATACTTGGGAGTTGTCATGCACGCAGACCCTTCTAAATTTATTGACCTCAATATCTGCCCCGTGGTTGGCGCTCTCAAGAGGAAAGTAACCCAGTGGGCGACTCTCCCTTTGTCAGTCATTGGTCGCATTAACATAATTAAAATGATCTTTCTCCCTAAGTTCCTATATCTGTACCAGGCGTCGCCTGTGGTGCTGCCGGCCTCCCACTTCCAACTTTTAGACTCCATCATATTCCGGTTCATATGGGGGGCCTCTCCCCCCAAAATGAACAGGACCATCCTTAAAGCCCCGTCGGGGTTGGGTGGCTTGGCCGCGCCACACATGATGCTGTACTTTTATGCCGCGCAGTTGGTGTACACTACGTGGTGGATGAACCCCCCCGCTGGTAACCCGGTGGTGGCTCTAGAGTCCTCCCTATTGGGCCCAATGCTTCCTTTGCGGAGTCTGGTGTATAGGGGAACAAAGGGTCTCCCACGCGCCACTACATGTATGAGAGCGACGCTATATGTATGGCAGAGGGTGCACGCTATGAGGAATCCCCCCCGTTCCCCTCATGAATGGTCTCCCAATACCCCTCTCTGGGATAACCCTAATCTACCAGAATTGAGGGCCCTCCCTGACACGATTTTTTGGAAAAGGCGGGGAATAATCTCATTAGCACAACTATTTATTGGAGGGACTCTGATGACATACGAGCAGCTGTGCCATGTGTTCGCACTGTCGCCCAGAGATTTCTTCCGGTACCTACAGCTCCGGCACGCCCTAAGATCCCAAATCCCTATAGTGGGACTGCGGCTGGTGGAGTCACCGATTGAGTCTCTGATAAGGTCCGCGGATATAAGTAAACCCACCTCTACATTGTATAATGCCCTCCTTGCAAGTCAACCGTCCCCCTTGGAAAAAGCACAGAGGAAATGGGAGGATTTGATCCCGGGTGTGGACCAGGAGGATTGGGAAGAAGGCCGGACACGTCACCCTGACGAAGCCCCGTGGGCGGGGCGAAACGCGCGTCGGACGAGGGCGGCCCCACTTCACCTCGTGTCCCTCCACCACAATTTGCCGGGTTGCTAGGCCTGGGCTCGCGTGTGTAGGAGCTCCTGACTGCCGAGAGGATGTTTACTCCCACCAGTTATTATACATCAATATACAGCAAGTATCATCTGATGGCAATATGTGGCAGCAAGAGCACTGACATCTAAGGTAGGACGCATGCGCAAAGAAGTGTGTCCCCGGAAGCAGTGGAGTGGCCGAGTAGGAGCTATAATGCTGGCGACGGCAGTGTGAGGTATCAATACACAGCCTGTGTACACGGTGTGTCTGTTTACGCTGGCCCTGCGGACCGCACAATCTCCTTTGGAGTATCTGGAATAGGATGCGCTTCTGCGTGGTGTCTCTATAACTTGCAGCATACATACTTAGTGTTGTCTTGCCTTGCCCTATGCCTGTGGAAATCAAGTGAAGGACATGCGTATGAAATGTACATAAGGAGGAGACAAATGGCCAGTGCTGTCATGACGTACAAACAGAGGGACTAACAAGTGATGCATTCATGATAGGGGAAGGGCATCAGTCAGTATGGTTGATATTGGAAATACCTGCCTGTATGTAAAAAGTGTTAACCCCTGAATGCCCCTGAACAATGTCTCTGGCCGTCCGTCCTATGACCTGTGGGTCTGTATGTTGAACACTGTATATTATTTGAGGAGCATTATTCCTAGTCTTGGCGCCCAAAGTTGAAGCTTCAGCAAGTTTATGTGAATACATTAGGTGCTTGGCTCTAGGTGGATAGTGGCGGTGTGTTTGTGGATGCATTTGTGATGTGTTCATGCATGGGCATGGGGGGGGGCCCTATTTTTAATATCACAACGTTGTGATTTTTTTAGTACATATTTTTTCTGTGTGTGCTGTTTTTGTGAGTGCAATATTTTTCAATAAACGATTCAGAACTATATACTGCTTTGTAGTTTAAATTTCTACATGGATGTATCAAGCCAGTGCCCTTAAGTAACCGTGTGGGTTTGTGTATGTAGATATTGGTCAAGTTGGTTAAAGGGACGCCATACATTTGTAACGGTAGTGCTTGTGATGAACTAACTTGGAGTCTCCTTGTTTTTATTTCTTCTTGCGGTAGATAATCTATACTCCTCTGTTATAGATGCTAGGGATAGGCTGATCCAGGCCAAATGGCTTCATCAGGTGTATCTGACCCCAATTAAGTTGAAAAGGATGGGCCTGGCAGAAACAGACCTTTGCCCTAGGTGCAACATCGGCACCAGCTCCTTGCTACACATGATCTGGGAATGTCCGATTATTTCTGCATTCTGGGATGAGGTGTCCAACTTTATCTCGATTTCCATGGGACTCCCGGTGAGGAAGTCAGCGTCCCTTTGTCTATTAAGTGTGGTAGAACCTATGTTAGATGATGGTCCGCAAAAAATCCTGTTACGTCTACTAATGTTTTATGCGAGGAAATGCCTTCTTTTACATTGGAAGCATCCAAACAAGCCGAGCCTTTCAGGCTGGAAGAGTTTGATAAACAGTAAGCTGGTTCTGTATAAGATGACTACCAGGCTAGGGGATGTCCGGACAAGTTTGAACGAGTATGGGGAGCGTGGCTTAATACTCCCAACTCCACCAGTGTCTAGGGACTACCGGTAGCTCACCCTCCAGGGCTAAAAGTTTATCCTACATACGACGAGCGCAATTTAAGCAGGTGAGAATGAGAGTGAATGTGGTGTGAATAGCGTAATGTTGGCGTGTATGTACGGTTGTTGTGATGGTTGTGATTGTAGATATAACTGTAGTGTAATAGTGTAATATTCTATTGTAAGTGTAACGTTGCTGTATAATTTGAAAAGCATAAATAAAAACTTAAAAAAAAAATATATATATATACAGGGACAATTTAGGAGGGTCCTGGCAGCAATAGGGACAAAAAAGGGGGCCGGGCTCGAGCCCGGCTTACCTGCAAGTAAGAGAAGCTTCAACTTCTGTCTTGCTCGCTCCCTGCAGAGAAGACAACTGGGGGAATTGGTGGGAGGTCCCAGGTGGTTATGGACCGGGAGGGGCTTCTTTTTTGCATTCATCTCTGCAGAAGTTCGCCCTCTACTGGAGAGTAACCCAACTGTCAAGACTTATTGAAGTGGAAGCCAAACTGGGAGCAAAGGCTTCCTAGGAGGCCGCATATGCGTAACCCCCTGCCCCTTCAAAGTACTAAGCTGGAACCCCGAGTCCAGACCATGTTGAAGAAACTCCAGAATTCTGGGAATAGAAAACACCCTACAAGGCAAGGCCCTGACCTCACACCAATCAATATAAGACCTTCAAGTCCTATAGCAGATGGTAGAGGAAGACAAGAGTCCGAATCACAGCATCGGAAAGACCTTCCTCCTTCAAGATGGAGGTTTCAGCAGCCACGCCGTCAAAGCCAGCGATGGTAAATTGGGGTAAAGTAGTTGACCCTGGGTGAGCAGATCTGGCAGCAGGGGCAGAGCGAAATGATCCTCTGCCAACCTTACCACGTCTGCGAACCAAACCTGTCTTGGCCACCTTGGAGCCACCAGGATTGCTGACGCGCCCTCTAGGGCCAGCTTGCGCACCACTCTGCCCACCATGGGAAACGGAGGGAACAGGTACAGAAACCCCAGATCAGAGACATCGCATCCCGCGAGAGAGACACAAATGCCGGAAGCTTGTGATTGTGCCGAGAAGCAAAGAGGTCCACCTCCAGAGACCCCCACCTGAGGCAAATCGAGCGAAACACCTTGGGGCTGAGAGACCATTCCCCCCGGCGAGATGAGAACTTGCTCAGAGAGTCCGCCTCCGTGTTCTCCACTCCCGGAATGTACACTGCCGAAATGCACGGGACATGGCTCTCCGCCCAGGCCAGAATCAAAGACACTTCCCTGAGGGCACTCCTGCTGCGAGTCCCTGGTGATTGATGTAGGCGACCGCCGTCCGATTGTCCGACTGAACCTGAACCGGCAAGCCCTGTAACTGATGAGTCAAGTGAAACAGAACCAACCTGATGGCTCTCAGTTCCAGAACATTGATGGGCTTGTGAGCCTCCTGAGGCCCTCACAGACCCTGAAACTGATGATCCTTCCAGAAACCCCCCCCCATCCTGACAGGCTGGCATCCGTGGTGACCGTTTCCCAACAAGGAGTCAGAAAGGATCTGCCCCTCAACAGATTGATTGGATCCAGCCACCACTGAAGGGAACGCGGAACCCGGGGGGTCATCAGGAAAGACTGATCCAACGACAGTGGAGACCTGTCCCAGGCAGCCAACAGATGGAGCTGGAGCGTCCTTGTGTGAAACTGAGCAAAAGGAACCACCTCGAAGGAAGCCACCATCAATCCCACCAGCCTCATCCCCAGCCTGATGGCCGGACGAGGGATGGACAGGAGAAGCCAAGCCAATTCCTGAATCAAGAGAACCTTGGACTGAGGAAGAAACACCCTGGTCTGAGAAGTATCCAGAGACATTCCCAGAAAAGACACTACCCTGGACGGAGAAAGGGAGGACTTGGGGTAGTTGATCACGCAACCGAACCTCTCCAGAGTGGATACCACAGTCCTGGTGTCTAATTCCGCTTGGCTGAAGGAAGACGTCATAATGAGAAGATCGTCCAGACATGGCACGATGCGGATACCCTGGGCTCTGAGGAGAGCCATCACCCCTGCCAGCACCTTGGTGAAAACCCTTGGAGCCGAGGTAAGACCGGAAGGAAGGGCCACAAACTGAAAATGCCGATCTTCCACCACGAACCTGAGAAATCTCTGGTGCGCCGGAAAGATTGGAACATGCAGGTAAGCATCCTTGATGTCTATGGACGTCATGAAGTCCCTCTGACGAAGGGAGTAGATGGCTGAACGAAGCGTTTCCATGCGGAACTTCAGGGGGCGGACGAACCTGTTGAGGATCTTCAGATCCAGGATGGGCCGAACAGAGCCGTCCTTCTTGGGCACCGTGAACAGATTGGAATAATACCATTTTGTGAGTACTCACCTGAAAAATGGATATTGTCAGTGTGCCACACACCCCCTTCCCCTTTAATTCTTACGATCGGGTTACTCACCAGCAGGTGACGAAATTGCAGAGAGGAAGTCTTGTAACGAGCCCCCTTCCGGCCCATATATACCTGGTACCTCCCACTTAACACCAGTGATTTAAAAAGCAGAAAGACAAGGTACCAGGAAATCCAATGGTAACCTCAAAATAAAGAAAAGCTTCACCATATAAAGGATTCAGGATACCGAAAAGGGCGGGTGAAGCGGGGTGTGTGGCACACGGACAATATCCATTTTTCAGGTGAGTACTCACAAAATGGTATTATTCTCAGTGTGTCACACACCCCGCTTCCCCTTTAATTCTTACGATCGGGACATCCAAAAGCAGTGTCCACAAGGGATGGGTATCCGAAGGCAAAAATGAAGCATAACTTAAATGACTGCAGTCTGCAGAACTTTGCGGCCAAAAACAGCATCCCCTGAGGCCCGCACATCAACCTTGTAAAACTTAGAAAAAGTATGAACAGAAGACCAAGTAGCAGCCTTACAAACTTGTTCAACAGAAGCTTGGTGCTGAAAAGCCCAAGACGCTCCAACGGCGCAAGTAGAATGAGCAGTGATACGAAAAGGGGGAACTTTCCCCTTAGCAGAATAGGCCGCAATAATGGCCTGACGTATCCATTTGCTAATGGAAGATTTGGCCGGTGCCAAACCCTTCTTAGGCCCACAGGGCACAACAAAAAAGGCATCCGTTTTACGAAAAGGAGAAGTAATAATCAAATAGTACTTAACACAGCGTACTACATCCAAACAATGCAAAACCCTCTCCTTGTCATTCTTAGGCTTAGGACACAAGGAGGGAAGAACAATATCCTGATTCAAATGAAAAGCAGAAACAACCTTAGGAAGAAAGTCTGGTTTGAACCGAAATACCACTTTATCCTGATGCCTCTCAAAGTAGGGCGCCTGAATAGACAAGGCCGCCAACTCCGAGACACGCCGAACCGAAGTGATAGCTACCAAGAAGACAATCTTCTGAGTCAGGGTAGACAAAGCAATATCTTGCAAAGGCTCAAAAGGAGGAGCCTGAAGAGCAGAAAGAACCAAATTCAAGTCCTAAACAGGGAGTAATGGTTTCCTGGGAGGCCGCACATGCGTAACCCCCTGGAAAAAAGTTTTAACTAAAGGATGAAGCGCAAAACGCTTCTGAAAAAAGATAGATAAGGCAGAAACTTGCCCTTTCAAAGTTAGCTGAAGACCAGAGTCCAGGCCAGATTGTAAAAACTCCAGAATCCTGGAGACCGAAAAGACCCTACAAGGAAAAGATCTAATCTCACACCAATCGATATAGGCTTTCCAAGTCCTATAGTAGATGATAGAAGAAGACCTCTTCCGGGCACTGATCAGAGTCTTAACGACCGAGTCAGAAAGACCCTCCTCCTTCAAGATGGAGGTTTCAGCAGCCAGGCCGTCAAACCCAGCGTTGGTAAATTGGGGTAACACAGCCGACCCTGAGTGAGCAGATCGGGCCGAAGAGGCAGAACAAACTGGTCCACTGCCAGTCGAACGATGTCTGCGAACCATACTCACCTTGGCCACCTTGGGGCCACGAGAATGGCGGACACCCTTTCGAGAGCCAGCTTCCGTACCACCCTGCCCAGCATGGGTATCAGAGGAAACAGGTACAGAAACCCCAGATCCCCCCAGCTCAGGGACATGGCGTCCACTGTCAGAGCCAGAGGATCCTGGGAGAGCGACACGAAGTTCGGGAGCCTGCAATTGTGACGAGAGGCAAACAGGTCCACCTCCGGCGTCCCCCCACCGGACACACAGTGAGCGAAAAACCTGAGGATGGAGAGCCCATTCTCCCAGACGGGAAGAGCGCCTGCTCAGGTCCGCTTCCTGGTTTTCCACCCCTGGGATGTACACCGCCGAGAGACAAGGAACATGGGCCTCCGCCCAGGTCAGGATCAGGGACACCTCTCTGAGAGCACCCAGACTGCAAGTCCCTCCCTGATGATTGATGTAAGCAACCGCTGTTCGATTGTCTGAACGAACCTGAACCAGAAGGCCCAGAACGTGTTGAGTCAGAAGAGCAAGAACCCGACGGATGGCTCTCAGTTCCAGAATATTGATGGGTAAGTGGGCCTCTTGAGGTCCCCACTGCCCCTGGAACTGAAGATCCTTCCAGAATCCCCCCCATCCCGAAAGACTGGGGTCCGTGGTGACAATTTCCCAAAGAGGGGTCAGGAAAGACCTGCCCTTCACGAGATTGGCCGAGACCAACCACCATTGGAGGGACTGCCGGACCCGGGAGGACAACTGGAAGGGCAGATCCAGCGACCGTGGCCGCCGGTCCCAGGACGCCAACAGACGGAGCTGAAGCATCCTCGTGTGAAATTGAGTGAAAGGAACTGCCTCGAACGAGGCAACCATCAACTCTACCAGCCTCATCCCCAGACGGATGGATGGCAGAGGATTGGAAAGTAGGACCCGAGCCAACTCCTGAATCAGATAAATTTTGGACTGAGGGAGAAACACCCTGTGTCCAACTGCATCCCCAGAAAGGACACCACCCTGGCCGGAGCGAGGGAGGACTTGGGAAAGTTGATCACCCAACCAAAGCTTTCCAGCGTGGAGACCACCATCCTGGTGTCTGTCTCTGACTGATTGAGGGACGGAGCCATGATGAGAAGGTCGTCCAAATAAGGTACGACACGAATGCCCCGAGATCTGAAAATGGCCATCACCCCTGCCAGCACCTTGGTGAACACTCTGGGAGCCGAGGTAAGGCCAAACGGAAGTGCCACGAATTGAAAATGCTGATCTTTCATCACGATTCGAAGAAAACGTTGATGAGCCTGGCAGATGGGAACATGAAGGTAAGCATCCTTGATGTCTATGGACGTCATGAAGTCCCCCTGCCGAAGCGAACCGATGGCCGAATGCAAAGTTTCTGTCAGGAACCGCTTACCTGATCCCCGTTCCAGCGACGTCTCCAGGCGGCCAGCTGCAGCTGTCACTGTGCGGCGGCCGCAACGGGCGGCGTCGGCTCGAGCAGCGTCGGCTCGAGCGGCGCCCAGCTCAGCCATGCCCCCCGCTTCCTCCTCCAGTAGACGTGCTCGCGCGCGGCCGCGAGCACGTGTCTGTTATGCCCTCCGGCGGCGCTGTGCTGCGCGCACCCGCCGGAGGATCAATTAAAGGGTTAATGAGTCCTAGGGGATTGAGGGCTTCGCCCTCTTCTGCTCTGCAGGCCAATCAGCCCCATTGATATCTTGGCCTTACCTCCTCCCTTGTTGCCAGCCAATTACCCTTGGAATCCTATGTGCTCCAATCAGTACACTGCTTCCCTCAGACCTGTCCCTATAAAGGCAATTCCCTCTCAGTTGTGAATTGCCTGTGATAGCGCTCAGAACCCTGTGTTACCTACTCCTGTGAAGTCTAGCCTGTTGCCGATTTGATTGTACGACCACTCTCGATCCTGAATCCTTGTTGCCGACCTCTGCCTGTATTGACGCCTCTCGATCCTGAATCCTTGTTGCCGACCTTTGCCTGAACTGACGCTTCTAGATCCTGATCCCCAGTTGCTGACCTCTGCCTGAACCCCGACTACGTCTTGCCTGACCCCTGGTGCCGCAACGATCTCTGCCTTCCCATTATTGACCTTTTGCCTGTCTCTGGACTTCCGTCACTCACGCTTTTGCTATTGGTTCTCCAGTCCTCCCACATATAAGCTTACATCCTTTGAGCCATTAAGTCCTGGGGGCAACCGATCCCGGGTAGGCGTATCTTGCTTCCCGGCAAGCGGGGGCTCCTACAGGTGAAGCTGGCTGTGGAGATTGGGGGTTGTGAGCTTATTAAGAGGGCTGGAGTTACCCCGAGCGTGACAATATCAAACCAATTAATTGCTCAAACATATTAAACATATCATCATAATGGCTAAGCAAGTCATTGCATGGGCCTGGAAACCAACTGCAATACCATTCTCTGAAAAAATTGCTGCATGTATCAAGGGTTCACTCACAGATTTGAAAAAGTCTGTGAGAATTGGTCTTTGCACTTATTCCCCAATCATCTGATCCTCCCCTGATGTTGACTGTCTCTCTCCATCTTTTCTTCTCACCTTTCTCTTCTCTTTTCTCATTTTTGGCCGCTTTAGAATCTAGGCTGGTTATCTGTTTATGGCATATCATTAATTGTTCTTTCTTAAACCCACTTGAGGGTTACATGTGATTTGATTCATGTATTTTGCCTATTCATTGATCATACTTATTTTTCTCTTGATCTGTTTTGCTGATGTAAGGATTGCAGCCAGATTTGGTTGAAACACGTCTAACTTAAAGATGTATCTTTATTCTGTACCTGAAATATTTTAATACAAATTATTTGAATGGGAAAAGGGTATTTGGTTCATAGCTAGGTAGGTGGATATGCTTTATGTAATGGGGTGGAACCTCAATATCTAATAGTGGGTGATGTTCCCGGGCAAGGTGTAGACCAGGGGCGCTCAACCTTTTGACAAGCGAGTGGCGCTTAAATTATTTGGAACCTGGGTCATGGAATTGCATAATGAAGATCATTATGCCAGAGATTATCACCCCTAAAATAAAGTAGGTCGTCCTGATACAAGAAAGTCCCGAAATAGTGATTATGCCTTTCATCATTTGATGAGTTAAGTAAAGCATGATTTAGAAAAATGAGATCATGACATTATGAAACTTTCACTTCGGCATTGTAACAAGTCATTTAACTTTCCTTTTTGAAGGGTCTTTCATAAAGATGAACATTATATGTTTACTTAAATCAAATGGTTTATTCTTACATACAACTTTTTAAAATATGTTAGACTATAATTCATCTTTTACAACCATTCCCAGGGGTTCTGACCTGGTTGGATACATCGAATGTGAGCTACTCTCGCTTGAAAAGTGATGATGCTCCTGGTTCTGGTGAGAAATGTGGCTATTTAAAGAAACAGTCTGGCTTCCAGTGGGAAATGACTAATAACTGCAGCCAGGAAATATATTTTATCTGCCAGTATGAATCTGGTTATACCATTGCATGTGATAACCAAAATGACACTGTACAGTGTGAATCAGGAGAAGTGCTACAAATTGGGGACAGCTTCTATGGACATCAGAGCCCCTATCTGTGTACCTCGGAGACTGCCATGCCCACCACAAATGCTTGCAAATGGAACAATGTGAGAGAGCAAGTAGCAGGTCAGTGCCATGGGCTCCAGGCATGTCAAATTGCCATTGAAGCATCTTTGTTTGGTGAACCATGTCCTGTGTCCGGAAGTTACCTCTCTATCCGATACAGCTGCATTGAAGGTTTACAGCTTGGTTTGCCAGAAAAATGTCTGGTGTCGGAAAACATCACACTCACTCTGAAATGGCTCTTAACTCCTTTTACTGGTAATCTATCCTGCATTATAAACACCGGAGATGGATATTCTATTGACCCCTACCAGCCTGAGAATGTCTCCAGCTCTATAATGCACAGCTACTCTTCTTCCGGAGTCTTTGCTGTGTTTGTAGAGTGCTCCACCAGTGAATGGCATGTGACTGCTCAAGGAAACATACTAGTTGAGGAAAGCCTCATAAGCCTTATAGTCAGTGGCTGTTTTACGCAATATGAAACCCAAGAAGGTGTTTGTACAGGCGTATATGGAGAGGATGTATGGATCCAAATAGATCTGAGTACAGGAACCAATCTGAACATTTCTCTGCTAGCCAATAACAGGTCTTTAATTGAGTTTTGGGTACAGGCTGGAGACACTGCACACAATCTTACCCTGGACGCAGCATCTCAGCATCATCTTGGTCCAGGAGTCCATGAGCTGCAAATAGTAGCCTTCAATGATCAAAATTTGGTTAGGCTCAATAACAGTATCACCATTAATCTCATGGAAGCCGTGTCTGGTCTACAAGGCGAGTTGTCCACAAATACACTGGAAGCTGGTGAAGAACTTCAGATGAATGTGTCTGTTTCACACGGGGAACCGATGGAGTATGAAGTGAATAAGATCTTGGATTCACGTAAAGTGCGTAATTCTTTACAGTATTTGGTGGATTGGGTTGGCTATGGTCCGGAGGAAAGATGCTGGGTGGCAGCGAGGAATGTTCATGCCAGGCTCTTGTAAGAAGGTTCCATCGTGACAATCCAGGGAAACCGGGTGAGGGTCCGGAGGCCCCTCGTGAAGGGCGGGGTAGTGTCAGGAACCGCTTACCTGATCCCCGTTCCAGCGACGTCTCCAGGCGGCCAGCGACCAGCCGTCACTGTGCGGCGGCCGCGCCGGGCAGCGTCGGCTCGAGCGGCGCCCAGCTCAGCCACGCCCCCCGCTTCCTCCTCCAGTAGACGTGCTCGCGCGCGGCCGCGGGCACGTGTCTGTTATGCTGCGCGCACCCGCCGGAGGATCAATTAAAGGGTTAATGAGTCCTAGGGGATTGATGGCTTCGCTCTCTTCTGCTCTGCAGGCCAATCAGCCCCATTAATATCTTGGCCTTACCTCCTCCCTTGTTGCCAGCCAATTACCCTTGGAATCCTATGTGCTCCAATCAGTACACTGCTTCCCTCAGACCTGTCCCTATAAAGGCAATTCCCTCTCAGTTGTGAATTGCCTGTGATAGCGCTCAGAACCCTGTGTTACCTACTCCTGTGAAGTCTAGCCTGTTGCCGATTTGATTGTACGACCACTCTCGATCCTGAATCCTTGTTGCCGACCTTTGCCTGAACTGACGCTTCTAGATCCTGATCCCCAGTTGCTGACCTCTGCCTGAACCCCGACTACGTCTTGCCTGACCCCTGGTGCCGCTACGATCTCTGCCTTCCCGTTATTGACCTTTTGCCTGTCTCTGGACTTCCGTCACTCACGCTCTTGCTATTGGTTCTCCAGCCCTCCCACATATAAGCTTACATCCTTTGAGCCATTAAGTCCCCTTTTTGGGGACTGCGAAAAGATTGGAGTAGAAACCGAGGCCCACCTCTAAGCGTGGCACCGGCCGGATGACCGCCATTTCTAAAAGATTCCTTACCGACGCCAGGAGCCCCTCGAGACCGAAAGATGGGCACTCGAGACGAAAGAAACGTGAAGGAGGGCGAGACTCGAACTCCAGTTTGTAACCGGACGACACCACCTCCTGGATCCATCTGTCCGGAACCTCCTGGTCCCAAACCTGGGAGAAGTGTCGCAATCGCCCCCCCACCCGCACGGGTGAGGGCAGCCCCTCATTGCTGAGCGGGCTTACCAGCAGGCTCGGGCTTGGCGCCCCAGGACTGACCAGGACGGCCACGGCCCCTCCCCCGGGTCCAACCTGCACCTCTGGTAGCGGGAAAGGAAGCCCCCCTACCCGCTCTAATTCCCCGAAAGGAAGGATTAAAGGCACTCGTACCCCGAAAGGGGCGACGAGGCCTCTTGCGTTGAGGCAATTTACCACCTTTTGCAACTGAATCTAATTTATCACCAAACAGTCGCAAACCCAAAAAAGGAAGTGCTGTGAGCACCTTTTTAGAGACAAAATCCGCCGACCACTGGCGCAGCCACACTGACCGACGAATAGCCACCAGCATTGCCGCTGTCCTGCTACTCATTGCCAGAGCATCGTCCTGAGCGGTCAAGACAAAGGAAATAAATGACTCACACTGTTTAAGAGAACTAAACTCATCACAAGCGGGATCAAGATCTGCGCACAGATCCCTAACTGCCAACAGAAGAAGCGCCGAAGCACACACTGGCTGCAGCGTCGATCCGGCACTGATAAAACCATGGCGAGCAAACGGATCAATCCGACGATCCTCACCATCCTTAATGGCAGTGGTGTCAGAAGAATGTACCACAGCCGTGCTAGACAGCCCTAACACAGGAGTATCGACGTCGGGGGGAACGGACCAAAGCTTCACCAAATCCTCCGAAAAGGGATAGCGTTTATCCCAACTAGCAGGGATTCCAGCCAGTCGCGTGGGTCGTTCCCATTCCTTAAGCACAACCCTCTCAAAGTGTTGTTGCCTGGGAAACACCAAACGCGGCTGAGGCACATCAAACAACTCACCCTTTGGCAGGGCGACTGCCTCAGGCGGATCCAAATTAAAAATTTCAAACATTTGAGCCAAAATGGAAGGGGTGTCAAGGGATACTCCCGTAGCCTGACCGCCAACAGCATCAATCTCTAGCTGGTCTGCAGGCTCATCCGACTCCACAAGGAGTTCCCCCTCCTCGTCCAGGGAATAATCGGACCAATCCACTAATTCACACCTCTCATCCTCCGAAGCAGGTGCTGCCGGAGAAAGGTGTTTCCGCTTCGCTGTAGCCTTCTGAGCTACTTTGGCGGAAATTATCTTCTCGAGGTTGGTCAATCGCGCACACACCTCGGATTGCGAATCCCCACTTTTGACAATGTCACACGGGGTCCGGAATAGGGAGGGGGGGTAGGAGATGACGGAAGTTGCGAGGAGCCAGAAGCCGGAGCGACGGACTGACCCACAACCCCACACAGCCTAGATGGTCCCGAAGAGCCATTTCCGGTATTGTCGGAAGCCTCCATATGGTGATTTTATGGTATTCGCAACAACCCAGGGTTTTACGCATAAAGCCACCCGGGATGCCCCTTTAAATTAATGTCCCAGGAAAGGGAGGATTAATTTTTTTTTTTTTTTTTTTTTAATTTAGAGTAATAAGACTAGCCAGGTATAACAGAACCGGGAGAGCCACTGCAGTGAGGGGATCCCAGGATCTGTGGGGAAAAGAGACAACAGTAAGATCCCCAGAAAAAAAGGCAGCATGCAGTATAATCATTCATCACAGAAAGCAGCATATACAAAAATATAGCAAAAGCCCCAAAGTGCTTTAAGGCCAGTCAACATACACTTTTATTTTTTTTTTTAAAACATGCTGAAGCAATACTGATAATAAACAGGACGGCCCACACACGAGGTGGGGCCGCTTACCTGAACAAAGCACGAAGAGCAGTAGCAGCAGCAGCAGCCAGCTAGAGACACCGCTTCCTGCAGCCGAGTTCCCCGCACCTGACTCCTGATTAGAAGGAGGAAGTGCGGCGGGGCCGAGCTGCGAGACATCCAGCTCAAGCCACGCCCCCAACATCGGCGTCATCGAAACGTGGGCCGAGGCCCCGCCCCCTCAATTCAAACAGCGCGGCCCGCCAAACGGCGGTGCCGCATACAGAGAGGGCGCCCTGACGCCCTCGGAGTCAGTGGGGGGGGGGGGGGAAACACACACACATACACACAGCCCTAGCAGTTCAGGCCGCGTGCGCGCAGCCCGCGGCGCTGAGCCTGAAACTGCCATCACTCCAAATATACACAGTAAAGTAAAACACCACATGCACCAAATAATACACCCCCCCCCAAAGTGAAGGGAGAAGGGACCGTAACGGGAGAGAAAAGGCCAAAAGGGAACCTCGGGACAGGGGCATCCCAAATCCGGATCACCATGCCGGATAGCCGCATTGCCCCACGCGTGAGGTCGAGCGGAGGAGATAAGCTCCTAGGCACCTATAGTGCCATCTACCGTTGCCCAGTGAGCAGCCTGGGCTGGGAGGCTTCCATTTAACCATCTAGGTAACAAACAATCAAACTGGGCAGAAATAGACCCAAAGGGGGTGCCGGGGTAAGACCTCGGCTACCTGCAAGCAGGAGACTTCTTTCTTCTGTCTTGTCGCCATGCAGAGAGAAAAACACTGGTGTTAAGTGGGAGGTACCAGGTATATATGGAAGGGGGCTCGGCACACAGTGTGTGTGGCACACTGAGAATAAAAGCCCTGGCCCGAGGGAGGCACCGGGCAAATGACAGCCATATCCAGAAGATTTTTTACCGCCGCCCAGAGCCCCTGCGCGGCAAGAGCATCCGAAGGCTCCCGAGACCGGAAGAATATGGGAGGGGGCCGGAACTCGAACTCCGGCTTGTAGCCGGAAGACACCACTTCCCGGATCCATGTGTCTGAGACCTCCTGGTCCCAGACCTGGGAGAAGTGTCGCAGCCGTCCCCCCACTCACAAGGGTGAGGGTGCCCCCTCATTGCTGAGCTGGCTTGGCAGCGGCTTTGGGCTTAAAGCCCCAACTGTGTCCTGGACGGCCCGTCCCCTGCCCCTGTTCCAGGAATCACCTCTGGCTGAGGAGAAAGCCAATCCTCTGCCAGCTCTGGCCCCACGAAAGGAAGGGTAAAGGAAGCCGCCCCCCCGAAAGGAACGACGTTGCTTCCTTCGTTGAGGTAACTTACCGCCTTTGGCGACCGAATCCAATTTCTCTCCAAAGAGCCGCAACCCCACAAAGGGAAGAGCCGTAAGCGACTTTTTGGACACAAAATCAGCCGCCCACTGGCGCAACCAAACCGAACGTCGAATAGCCACAAGCAAGGCCGACGTTCTGCCACACATCACCAATGTGTCATCCAAGGCGGCTAGTACAATTCACACCGTTTAAGAGCAATGAACTCATCACTAGCCGGATCTAGCCTGGAAGTAGTCAACAGGTCCCTAACAACCGACCTGGTAGCTACCACTAACAGCGCCGAAGCACAAACAGGCCGCAAGGCCGACCCAGACACTGGCAAAACCATGACAAGCCATCTGGTCAATGTGTTTATCCTCACCATCTTTAAGAGTGGAGCAATCAGGAGAATTTAAAATAGCAGTGTTGGACAACCCCAAAACCGGGGCATCCACCTCTGGAGGAGACGACCAACGCTTTACTGCATCCAACGGAAAAGGATATTTCTTATCCCAACCCGAAGGAACACCTGGGAGCCGAGTAGGCCTCTCCCATTCCTTAGTAATAATGCCATCAAAATGCTTTTGGATATTGTCAGTGTGCCACACACCCCGCTTCCCCTTTAATTCTTACGATCGGGTTACTCCACCAGCAGGTGGCGACATTGCAGAGAAGTCTTGAAAACGAGCCCCTTCCAGCCTATATATACCTGGGACCTCCCACTCAACACCAGTGATTTAAAAAGCAGAAAGACAAGGTACCAGGAAATGCAACGGTAACCTCAAAATAAAGAAAAGCTTCACCATATAAAGGATCCAGGATACCAAAAAGGGCGGGTGAAGCGGGGTGTGTGGCACACTGACAATATCCATTTTTCAGGTGAGTACTCACAAAATGGTATTATTCTCAGTGTGCCACACACCCCGCTTCCCCTTTAATTCTTATGATAGGGACATCCAAAAGCAGTGTCCACAAGGGATGGGTATCCGAGGGCAAAGTGAAGCATAACTTAAATGACTGCAGTCTGCAGAACTTTGCGGCCAAACACAGCATCCGCTGAGGCCCGCACATCAACCTTGTAAAACTTAGAAAAAGTATGAACAGAAGACCAAGTAGCGGCCTTACAAACTTGTTCAACAGAAGCTTGGTGCTGAAAAGCCCAAGACGCTCCAACGGCGCGAGTAGAATGAGCAGTGATACGAAAAGGGGGAATTTTCCCCTTAGCAGAATAGGCCGCAATAATGGCCTTACGTACCCATTTGCTAATGGAAGATTTGGCCGGAGCCAAACCCTTCCTAGGCCCACAGGGCACAACAAAAAGGCATCCGTTTTACGAAAAGGAGAAGTAATAATCAAATAGTACTTAACACAGCGTACTACATCCAAACAATGCAAAACCCTCTCCTTGTCATTCTTAGGCTTAGGACACAAGGAGGGTAGAACAATATCCTGAATGAAAAGCAGAAACAACCTTAGGAGGAAAGTCCGGTTTGAACCGAAAGACCACTTTGTCCTGATGCCTCTCAAAGTAGGGCGCCTGAATTGACAAGGCCGCCAACTCAGAGACACGCCGAACCGAAGTGATAGCCACCAAGAAGGCAATCTTCTGAGTCAGGGTAGACAAAGCAATATCTTGCAAAGGCTCAAAGGGAGGAGCCTGAAGAGCAGAAAGAACCAAATTCAAGTCCCAAACAGGGAGTAATGGTTTCCTGGGAGGCCGCACATGCGTAACCCCCTGGAAAAAAGTTTTAACTAAAGGAAGAAGCGCAAAATGCTTCTGAAAAAAAGATAGATAAGGCAGAAACCTGTCCTCTCAAAGTACTCAGCTGAAGACCGGAGTCCAGCCCTGATTGTAAAAACTCCAGAATCTTGGAGACCGAAAAGACCCTACAAGGCAAGGACCTAACCTCACACCAAGCGATATAGGCTTTCCAAGTCCTATAGTAGGTGATAGATGAAGACCTCTTTCGGGCACCGATCAGAGTCTTAATAACCGAGTCAGAAAGACCCTCCTCCTTCAAGATGGAGGCCTCAGCGGCCAAGCCATCAAAACCAGCATTGGTAAATTGGGGTAAGACAGCCGACCCTGAGTGAGCAGATCGGGCCGAAGAGGCAGAATGAGCTGATTCACTGTCAGCCAAACGATGTCTGCGCACCATACTCGTCTTGGCCATCTTGGGGCCACGAGAATGGCGGACACCCTTTCCAGAACCAGCTTCCGTACCACCCAGCCTAGCATGGGTATCGGAGGAAACAGGTACAGAAACCCCGGGTTCCCCCAGCTCAGGGATATGGCTTCCGCCGCCAGAGCATCCTGGGAGAGCGACACAAGGATCGGGAGCCTGTAATTGTGACGAAAGGGAAACAGGACCACCTCCGGTGTCCCCCACCGGAGCAGACTGCAGACTGCCGAGAGACAAGGAACATGTGCCTTCGCCCAGGTCAGGATCAGGGACACCCCTCTGAGGGCACCCAGACTGCAAGTCCCTCCCTGATGATTGATGTAAGCAACCGCTGTTTGATTGTCCGAGCGAAGCAGAACCAGAAGGCCCAGACCCTGATGAGACAAAAGAGCAAGAACCAGACGGAAGGCTCTCAGCTCCAGAACAGACGGCCGAGGGTTGGAAAGAAGGACCCAAGCCAACTCCTGAATCAGACAAATTTTGGACTGAGTGAGAAACACCCTGTGTTGACCGGAATCCGATTCCCAGAAAGGACACCACCCTGGCCGGAGCAGGGGAGGACCTGGGAAGGTTGAAAAACTTCAGATGCAGGACGGGGCAAGCCGACCCGTCCATCTTGGGAGCTGCGAAGAGAATGGAGCAAAAACCGAGGCCCATCTCTAAGCGCAGCACCGGCCGGATGCCCGCCATTTCCAGGAAAAACCGTGAAGGAGGGCGAGACTCGAACTCTGGTTTGTAACCAGGCGACACCCCCTCCCAGATCTATGTGTCCGGAATCTCGCGGCCTTAAACCAGGGAGAAGTGTCGTAATCGTCCCCCCACCCGCATGGGTGAGGGCAGCCCCTCATTGCTGAGCGGGCTTAGCAGTAGGTTTGGGCTTGGCGCCCCAGGACTGACCGGGATGGCCACGACCTCTTCCCCGGGACCAACCTACACCCCCGGTAACGGGAAGCCCCTCTGCCCGCTCTGGCTCCTCGAAAGGAGGAACTAAAGGAACTCGCACCCCGACAGGAGCGACGAGGCTTCTTGAATTGAGGCAACTTACCATCCTTGGTAACAGCATCCAATTTCTCGCCAAAAAGGCGTAAACCTAAGAAAGGTAGCGCTGTAAGCGCCCTTTTAGAGTTAAGGTCTGCCGTCCACTGGCGCAGCCATATAGACCGACGAATAGCCACCAGCAATGCCGCTGTCCTGCTACTCGTCGCAAGAGCATCGTCCTGAGCAGTCAGGACAAAAGAAACAAACGACTCACACTGCTTGAGAGAACTAAACATATCACAAACGGGATCAAGATCTGCGAGCAGATACCTAATAATGGATCTAACTGCCAGCAGAAGAAGTGCCGAAGCACAAATTGGCTGTAGTGTCGACCCGGCACTGATAAAACCATGGCGAGCCAATTGATCAACCCGACGATCCTCACCATCCTTAATGGTAGTGGTGTCAGAAAAGTGCAATGCAGCCGAGCCAGTCAGCCCTAACACAGGGGTATCGACGTCGGGGGACACTGACCAAAGCTTCACCAAGTCCTCCGGAAAGGGATAACGCTTATCCCAATTATAAGGAGTTCCAACCAGGCGCGCGGGTTGTTCCCATTCCTTAAGGACAACCCTCTCAAAGTGCTGTTGCCTGGGAAACACCAAACGCGGCTGGGGTACGTCAAACAACTCACCCTTTAGCAGAGGGACCACCGCAGGCGGATCCAAGGCCAAAACTTTAAACATTTGAGCCAAAATGGAAGGAGTGTCAATGGACACCCCCACAGCCTGATCACCAGCAGTGTTAAACAATAGCTGGTCTGCAGGCTCATCCGACTCCTCAAGGAGTTCCCCCTCCTCATCAGGGGGACAATCGGACCAATCCAAAAATTCAGCTACCTCACCCTCCGAAGCAGGCACTGCCGGAGAAAGGTGCTTCCGCTTTGCCGTAGCCTTCTGAGCCACTGAAGCGGAAATTATTTTCTCGAGGTTGGTCAACCGCGCATGCACCCCGGAATGCGAATCCCCATTTTTGACAATGTCACACGGGGTCCGGAATAGGTTGGGGGGGGGATAGGAGCAACGGACTGGTGCGCAATGTTCTGCCTTGCACATGGAACGCATAATATGACATCGCCTGGGAGCGGAGCCCCACAACCCCCACACAGCCTGGATAGCCCCGAAGAGCCATTTCCGGTAACGTTGGAAGCCTCCATATGGTGAATTTGTGGTATTCGCAACAACCCAGGGTTTTACGCATTAAGCAACCCGGGATGCCCCTTTGTAATTAAAGTCCCGGAAGTGGGAGGTTTATTTTTTTTTTTTTTTTTTTAAGCCTAGGAAAATCCCAATTTAGAGACTAAGACTAGCCAGGTATAACAGACCGGGAGAGCCACTGCAGTGAGGGGATCCCAGAATCTGTGGGGGAAAAGAGACCACAGTCAGTCCCCCAACCAGTATGCACCACATTCATACATAACCAACAAGGCAAACATATATGAATAGTTTAAACATCATGAATAAAATATACATGACACATGCTATTTCAAGGCAAAGTCAGAGAGTGCATCAATAAAAAATAAGAGTATATACCTGCATAAATATATGCACATATATATATATATATATATATATATATATATATATATATATATAACCACACATACACACACACATACCCAAATACAGGCATTTGACCCATACATAAGCAGAAGTGCCCCAGGAAAAAACGCTATACATGGCAGGCAATAACAAAGTACACCTCTACAGCTCAAGCCGCACTGGACCTCTTCCCCCACCGGCTTCAGCACACCTGTCTCTAATGAGACAGGGGAAGTGAAGGGCGGGCCCGGACACAGCAAAAAAGGGGGGAGATTTGAAAGTGCAACACAAAGGCCCCAGCAGCCCAAGCCACGCGCCGCCACTGCAGCGCTGCCCTGCCAAAGCACTTCCACACATAACACTAAGTAAAGCACCTCATGCAACACGCACACCCCCCCCCCCCATTTAGCGAAGGGAGAAGGGATCGAGCGGGAGAAGGTGACCTAAAGGGAACATCGGGACAGGGGCATCCCAAATCCGGATCACCATGCCGGATAGCTGCATTGCCCCACAAGTGGGGTCGAGCGGAGGAGATAAGCTCCTAGGCACCTAAAGTGCCATCTACCTTTGCCCAGCCAGCAGCCTAGGCTGGGAGGCTTCCGTTTAACTAGGCATAAACAACACAATAGAACTGGGCAGAAATTGACCAAAAGGGGATGCCGGGTTTGACCCCGGCTACCTGCAAGCAGGAGACTTCTGGTGGAGTAACCCGATCGTAAGAATTAAAGCGGAAGCGGGGTGTGTGGCACACTGAGAATATTCCAAGCGCCGCTTAGACTCCTTGAAAAACTCCCCCTTTTGCGGAGGAGCCACCTCAGGAAGAGAAATAGCCAGAACCTCAAACATCTGAGCCAGAACCTTAGTGGTATCCAAGGAATCCCCCAGCCCCCGCTCGGTATCAGCACCAACAAACTGCTGATTGTCCGAATCATCCGACTCCTCAAATAGCTCCCCTTCCTCTAGCGGGGAGTAATCGGACCAGTCCCGAGAATCAAACTCATCAAAGTCAACAGCCGGCGTGGCTGGAGACAAGTGCTTTCTCTTAGCCGGGGCCTTTCTGGCAACCGCACTAGAAAATAATTTCTCAAGATTAGCCAATCTGGCACACACCTCAGATTGCGACTCCCCACCCGTGACAACATCACATGGGGCACGGATCAGTCGGGGAGGGGTAGGAGAAGAGACCGGCGGCGCTGAACCAGACGCCTGGGGTCCGGACTGCCGCGTAATAGTCTGCTGCGCACATGGTATACAAAGAAACACATCATCCCCCGTAAGGGATACCCCACACCCCATACACTGCCAGGATTGCCCCGAAGGGAGCCCAAGCCCAGTATCCGGGGACGCCTCCATATGGTGATCTTATAGGTAATCGCAATGACCAAGGGAATTACGCATATAAGCAACCCGGGATGCTCCTTTAATGTCCCAAGTGGGAGGATTTACATATAAGCCCAATTTGAACCCAGGGACCCTAGGACGGGGAGAACCCCTTAATAAGCAATGTAGGTCCACCTGGAAGACACAAATAGAAAAGCCCATTCAGCATCACCAGCCTTCCTATGTAAAACATATCACCTTATATGCAATATTAAAACACACACTTATATGCAATTAAAGAAGGCCCAAAGGGCCACTCACAGCGCTGCTATGGCGTCCACAGAGGACCTCACGATGCTGACAAGGGAAGAAGAGAGGAGAGGGGGGCGTGGCCAGCGCGGTTCACGCGTCGCGCCCTGCTCCGCCCCCCCTCCTTCACACAGCGCGGTTCCCAGCCAGTGGCCGGGCTCCGCCCCCTCAACCACCGCACCGGTGGCATCAGGAGAGGGGAGAAAACCACCAGGGTGGAAGGCCAAGGGACATGGCATCCCAAACCCAGGGTCACCAACCCGGTTAACCGCCTACCCTCTAGTATAGGGTCTCACGATGGAGCATTAGCTCCTAAGTACCTAGGGTGCCATTCTACCCTCGCCCGGACCAGCAGCCTAGGCTGGGAGGCAGGGTAAATCGAAAAGGGATCCGGGCGGAAATAGAAAAAATAACGGGCCGGGGTCATCCCGGCTACCTGAAATCCCCCTGTGCAAGGAGGAGACATCATCTTCTGACTTGCTCGCCGTCTGCAGAGATGAAAGACTGGGTAATGAGTGGGAGGTACCAGGTATTTATGGACCGGGAGGGGCTCTCTTTTTTCCTTTACATCTCTGCAAGATCGCCATCTACCGGTCAGTATAACCCACATGTAATGAATGTTTTGAAGCGGGGTGTGTGACATACTTAGAATATACCTCCGGGGTGGCAGCAGCCTTCTTAATCTGGAGAGTACCACTACAGCGGGGCTTTTTGAGCAGATGGGGCTTTCCTCTTCCAGAGGCCTTTGCAGGCACACAGGACATGGGGTGACCCTCTCTGCTAATATACCAGGTCCTGATGCCCCAGATGCCTCAGTCATGGTAAATTAGGTCTAATATCCCCAAGGGCCTAAGACCGAAGTATATGAGGAACCTCGATAGTCACAAGTTACTACTCAAGAGACCCTAGGGGTGGACCACAACCTAATATCTTTACCCACAATCTCTAAAGACAAAATAAGACAATGCAATTAAAGGATGCTGCCCACAAAATATAAGAAACAAAAAATACCATTTTGTGAATACTCACCTGTAAAATGGGTATTATAAGTATGTCACACACCCCACTTCAAACATTAATAATTACAATAGGGTTAACTCACCGCTAGGTGGCAGCATTGCAGAGAATCTCCAAAAATTCAACAGGCCCCTCCCGGTCTATACATACCTGGTACCTCCCAACAATCACCCAGTATTAGAACAGCAGTAAGACAAGGTACCAGGAACAAACAATGTAACCCTCAACGTAAAGAACTAAACTTCACCATATAAAGAGCCAGGATACCAAAAAGGGCGGGTGAAGTGGGGTGTGTGACATACTTATAATACCCATTTTACAGGTGAGTATTCACAAAATGGTATTATTCTAAGTATGTCACACACCCCACTTCAAACATTAATAATTACAATAGGGACATCCAACAGCAGTGTCCAGAAAAGGGTGGGTATCCGACCAGGCAATAACGCAGAAAAAACTCAAACCACTGCAGCCTGCAAAACCTTGCGGCCAAAAACAGCATCCGCTGAGGCCCGCACATCAACCTTATAGAACTTAGAAAAAGTATGAACAGAAGACCAAGTTGCAGCCTTACACACTTGTTCAACCGAAGCCTGGTGCTGAAAAGCCCAGGACGCACCAACCGCACGAGTAGAATGAGCAGTAACGCGAAAAGGAGGATCCTTCCCCTTAGGCGAATAAGCTCCAACAATGGCCTGATGAATCCATTTACTAATGGAAGACTTGGCCGGAGCCAAACCCTTCCTAGGCCCACAGGGCACAACAAAAAAGGCATCAGTCTTACGAAAAGAAGACGTAGCACGTAGATAGTACCTAACACAACGTACAACATCCAAGCAGTGCAAAGCACTCTCCTTGACATTCTTAGGCTTAGGACACAAGGAAGGAAGAACAATGTCCTGGTTAAGATGAAAGGCAGAGACCACTTCAGGGAGAAAGTCTGACTTGAAGCGAAAAACCACTTTGTCCTGATGATCCTCGAAATAAGGAGCCTGAATAGACAAAGCTGCCAACTCTGAAACACGCCGAACCGTAGTGATGGCCACCAGAAAGGCAACCTTCTGAGTAAGAGTGGACAGAGCAATATCCCGCAAAGGCTCAAAAGGAGGAGCCTTAAGAGCAGAAAGAACCAAATTCAAAACCCACACTGGGAGCAAAGGCTTCCTAGGAGGCCGCACATGCGAAACCCCCTGGAAAAAGGTCTTGACCAAGGAATGGCTAGCAAAAGACTTCTGGAAAAAAATTGACAACGCAGAAACCTGCCCCTTCAAGGTACTCAGCTGAAGACCGGAGTCCAGCCCCGACTGAAGAAACTCCAAAATCCTAGACACAGAAAAGACCCGGCAAGGCAAAGACCTAGCCTCACACCAATCAATATAAGATCTCCAATACCTGTAATAGATGGAAGAAGAAGATCTCTTCCTGGCACTAATAAGAGTCCGAATGACCGCATCCGAAAGACCCTCCTCCTTTAAGATGGAGGTTTCAGCAGCCAAGCCGTCAAAGCCAGCGTTTGTAAACTGGGGTAACATAGTTGACCCTGTGTGAGAAGATCCGGCTGAAGAGGCAGATCGAACTGATCTACGGCCAGACGAACGATGTCTGCGAACCACACCCGCCTTGGCCACCCTGGAGCCACGAGAATGGCGGGAACTCCCTCCAGAACCAACTTTCGCAGAACCCTGCCTAGCATGGGAATCGGAGGAAACAGATAAAGAAACCCCAGGTCCCTCCAGCTCAGGGCCATGGCATCCACCGCCAGAGCCAGAGGGTCCCGGGACAGGGACACAAAGGACGGAAGCTTGTGATTGTGACGAGAGGCAAACAGATCCACCTCCGGCGTCCCCCACCGGAGACAAAGCGACCGAAACATCTGGGGATGGAGAGACCGCTCCCCCCGACGGGACGCACACCGGCTCAGAAAGTCCGCCTCTGTGTTTTCCACTCCCGGAATGTAAACTGCCGAGATGCAAGGGACATGAGTCTCCGCCCAGACTAAAATCAGAGACACCTCCCTGTGGGCACCCAGACTGCGAGTCCCTCCTTGGTGATTGATGTAAGCAACCGCCGTCTGATTGTCTGATCGAACCTGAACCGGCAGACCCTGTAAATGATGCGTCAAGTGAGACAGAACCAACCTGATGGCTCGCAATTCCAGAACATTGATGGGCAAGTGGGCCTCCTGAGGGTCCCACTGCCCCTGAAACTGAAGATCCTTCCAAAAACCTCCCCAGCCTGACAAACTGGCATCCGTGGTGACAGTTTCCCAAAGCGGGGTCAGAAACGACCTGCCCTTCAGAAGGTTGTCCGAGACCAACCAGCACAGAAGGGACTGCCGAACCCGAGGGGACAATCGGAAGGACCGATCCAATGACCCCGGACGCCGGTCCCAAGACGCCAAAAGATGAAGTTGAAGAGTCCTCGTATGAAACTGTGCAAAGGGAACTGCCTCGAACGAGGCCACCATCAACCCCACCAGTCTCATCCCCAGACGAATGGACGGATGAGGATGGGAGAGAAGCAACTGGGCCAATTCCTGAATCAGCAGAACCTTGGCCTGAGGGAGAAACACTCTGTGCTGGCAGGAGTCCAACGACATCCCCAGAAAGGTCACCACCCTGGCCGGAACCAGCGAGGACTTGGGGTAATTGATCACCCAGCCGAACCTCTCCAGCATAGACACCACCATGCTGGTGTCCCCCTCTGCTTGACTGAAGGAAGGCGCCATGATGAGAAGATCGTCCAGGTAAGGCACAATGCGAATCCCCTGAGCTCTGAGCAGGGCCATCACCCCCGCCAACACCTTGGTGAACACTCTCGGAGCAGAGGTGAGGCCGAATGGAAGAGCCACAAACTGAAAATGCCGATCCTCCACCACGAAACGAAGGAACCGCTGATGAGCTGGGAAAATCGGAATGTGCAGGTACGCATCCTTGATGTCTATGGACGTCATAAAGTCCCCCTGCCGAAGCGAACCGATCGCAGACCGCAGGGTTTCCATGCGGAACTTCCGGGGACGAATAAACCGGTTGAGAAACTTCAAATCCAGAATAGGACGGAAGGACCCGTCCTTTTTGGGGACAGTGAAGAGATTGGAGTAAAACCAGCGCCCTACCTCTGAAGAAGGAACCGGGCAAACGACCGCTAAGTCTAGAAGATTCCTTACCGCCGCCAGGAGCCCCTGCGCGGCAAAAGGATCCAAAGACACCCGAGACCTGAAGAACCTTGGAGGAGGACGGGACTCGAACTCCAACTTGTAACCGGCCGAAACCACCTCCCGGATCCATCTGTCCGAGACCTCCTGGTCCCACACCCGGGAGAAAAGTCGCAACCGTCCCCCCACCCGAACGGGTGAGGGCGCCCCCTCATTGCTGGGCGGACTTGGCAACTGGCTTGGGCTTGGCGCCCCAGACGCGAACGGGACGGCCACGGCCTTTACCCCTATTCCAACTGGCGCCCCTGGAGGCCGAGAAGCCCGCACCCCTGCCGGCTCCGGCTCCCCGAAAGGACGGATTGAAGGAGACCGTCCCCCGAAAGGAACGGCGAAATTTCTTGCGCTGAGGTAACTTACCTCCCTTGGCAACAGAATCCAGCCTCTCACCAAAAAGCCTCAAACCCAAAAAGGGAAGAGCCGTGAGCGATCTCTTAGAATTAAAATCAGCCGTCCACTGTCTCAACCACACACAGCGACGGATAGCCACCAGCAAGACAGTAGCCCTACCACACATCAACATGGCATCCTCCTGAGCGGCCAGGATAAAGGACAAGAAGGAATCACAGCGCTTAAGCGCAAGAGACTCATCACAGGTAGGCTCGAGATCCACACCCAAGTCCCTGACAATAGACCTGACCGCAAAAGTCAAAAGAGCCGAAGCACAGACAGGCCTTAACACCGAACCCGCACATACAAAGCCATGGCGGGCCAGCTGATCAATCCGGCGATCCTCGCCGTCCCTGAGCGAAGTCGTGTCAGGGGAATGCACGACCGCCGTGTTGGACAGTCCCAAGACCGGAGTATCTACCTCAGGGGGGACAGACCAACGCTTCATCAATTCCGCCGGAAAAGGATACTTCCTATCCCAGCTAGACGGCACACCGACGAGGCGCGTAGGTTGCTCCCATTGCTTGAAAACAATCTCTTCAAAATGCTGTTGGCTGGGAAACTCCAAGCGCTGCTTGGACACCCCAAAAAGCTGACCCTTAGGCCTGGGAGCAACCACCGGAGGATCCAAATCCAAAACCTCAAACATCTGAGTCAGAATGGTAGATGAATCGAGAGGAAGGCCCTCAGCCTGATCCCCCTCAGCACCCAGCAACTGCTGAACCTCAGGATCTTCTTCCTCAATGAGTTCACCATCTTCAAGGGGACGATCCGACCAATTCAGATCTCCAATAACTTCCTCATCTGAATCCGGCGGAGGCGGAGACAGATGCTTCTGCTTAGCTGGAGCCTTCTGAGCGGCCATTGCGGAAAACCTTTTCTCAAGGCTGGTCAAACGGGCACATACCTCAGATTGCGAATCCCCGCCCAGGACAACGTCACACGGGGTCCGGAATAAGCGAGGGGGAGAGGGAGATGGCGCGGCCGACGAAGTGCTAGGCACCGGAGTACTGGACTGCCGTGCAATGTTCCGCTGCGCACATGGGATACACAAAATGACATCATCTCCCTGGAGCGGAGTCCCACAACCCCCGCACACCTTGGATTGTCCCGAAGAACCATTTCCGGTATCTGTGGCAGCCTCCATGTGGTGAAATTTATGGTATTCGCGGAACCCAGGGATTTATGCAGTACGCGACCCGGGATGCCCCCTAATTATCTAAAATTGTCTAAAAATCCTGACCCAGGGGAATTAGCATAAAAAAAATATATTATATATATATATATATCCAATGAAGGAAAATATATTTCTAGAAAACAACCCCCCACAAGTCAGGTATATAAGACCGGGAGAGCCCTGCCAGACGGGATCCCAGGATCTGAAAGACACAAAAGAACAGGGACAACAGTCAATCCAGGCACAGTAATACCTATGAAAACATACAGAAATATCATACCAATACAACCCCCCCCCCCATTAACCATAGACAAAAAGAGATGGTTAATATATCCAGCCAGCACCTTAAAAAGGCGGGCGGGAGCGAGGAGGAGGGAGAAGGAGGGGGACGTAAGGCGGGGGGCCAGGCCACCAGTCCTATGTGACCCAAAACAACCCCCGCAGGCTAATCTGCCAGAAACGCCTACCTGAGAAGAGCCGAAGCGCAGCGAGGCACCCGCAGCAAGATGGCGGCCCGACCACCGCTCCGTGTCTGCGAGGGAGGAGAAGACGAGCCCCGGGAGCCGAGAAAGCCCCGCCCCTTCAAACAGGCCAATCAGCGCGCGGCCCGCGCGCGACGCGGTCCCGCCCCCCTGCGGCGTCATCGCAACAGCCAGACCGGCGAAACCGCGCTCACCTTCCAGGACGGGACCGGCGGAGCAACCTGCCGGTCCCAAAGTGCGCACACACACACTCTCAATCTCTCTCTCACCCCTGAGCAGGCCGGGCAGGCCCCGCCCCCCGGCTCCTGAGGGGAGAACCACCAAACTAGCTGAAGCAGCACCCGCAAGTAAAAAAAAAACACACACAAGGCAGGTCAAGTCAAACACGCCACAGTAAACAGCACAGGAGCCCTCACAAAATCAGCCAGTTCAGCAGCCACACTCACACAACCATGACACCCGGAGTAAGGAATAAACTACTGTCCCAGGGCTAGGCACAAACCTGTAACCGCTGACTAACCACTAGTTAAATGGGGGCATCCCACATCCGGATCACCACTCCGGGAATCCCGCTATGCCCCGCAATGAAGGGTCGAGAGGAGGAGCTAATCTCCTAGGCACCAAAGGTGCCGGCTACCTTTTGCCCGGCCTACAGCCGAGGCTGGGAGGCTGCCAGTTAACAAGTATGCTACAAAACAAGAGCCGGGCAGAAATAGACCACTGGGGGGGGGGGCCGGGGGGATACCCCGGCTACCTGCAAGCAGGAGACTTCTTTCTTCTGTCTTGTCGCCACCTTGCAGAGAACAACACTGGGTGATTGTTGAGAGGTACCAGGTATGTATAGACCGGGAGGGGCCTGTTGAATTTTTGGAGATTCTCTGCAATGCTGCGACCTAGCGGTGAGTTAACCCTATTGTAATTATTAATGTTTGAAGTGGGGTGTGTGACATACTTAGAATAAATGAAATAAAAGGACCTACCTGATCCACGAGAGGGGAGGAAGTCAGCCAGCATGTGGGGCCCGGATCCAGCCACCTTGATAAAGCCGTCCCCTGGTCTGGAGGCAACAGGAGCCAGGTGGAGGAATGGGCAGTCAACTGTGGCCCCTGAGGCCAGCTAAGTGCCACAAGCGCTTCAAAGAAGGAGCAGGCAGAGGTGAGCTGTGCAGCCCACAGCAGTGAGTGAATAGGGCAATGGCTAGAAGAACAAGTCTTCGGCCTCAGCGCCTCTGCCTTGTTGGCGGAAGCAAACCGCGACCTGGAAAGCTAGATTCCCTCTTTACTCCAATTACGCGACGTGCCCTGCACTCCCCGACCAATGTGTTCCCGCCCCCCTACAAGGTGTGAAATTTAAAGACAATTCTGTGAGTACTCACCTGTAGAATTGCTTTTACCATGCATGGCACGGCCTGCTTCCAAAAATCCTTACGTATGGGTAATCCCGCCACAAGGTGGCGCAGTGTACTGCAGAAGAGTTGTGGCTCCTCCCAGTACCATATAAAAACGGAATCACCATAGACTTATCCAGTGTTGACAAGCAGTTATTCAAGAAACCGGGAGCTAATAAAGGTAAAAAAGGTAACAAAAACCCCAACTAACTTGGAACAATCACCATAAAGAGGCAACCAAGAATAATGATAACAAGGGTGGGGTGAAGCAGGCCGTGCCATGCATGGTTAAAGCAATTCTACAGGTGAGTACTCAAAGAATTGTCTTTTTCCCATTGCATGGCACGGCCTGCTTCCAAAAATCCTTACGTATGGGACGTCCAACAGCAGTGTCCGTAAGGTAGGTTGGGATCCCCAAAGAGTAACAACAGGCAGTTCAAACCACTACCGCCTGAAGTACCTTGCGGCTAAAAGCAGCATCAGCTGAGGCCTTAACATCAACCTTGTAAAACTTGGAAAAAGCATGAACAGAAGACCAAGTTGCGGCCTTACAAACTTGTTCAACAGAAGCTTGGTGCTGAAAAGCCCAAGACGCACCAATGGCACGAGTGGAATGAGCAGTAACCCTAAAAGGAGGAACCTTCCCCCTGGCAAAATAGGCCTGCTCCACCGCCTGAAGGATCCACTTGCTGATAGTGGATTTAGCCGGAGGCAAACCCTTTCTAGGTCCAGCAGGAAGAACAAAAGGAGCATCAGATTACCTGAAAGACTCAGTAGCAACCAAAAAAACTTCAGAGCCCTGACAACATTCAAAGAGTGAAGGGTCCGCTCCTTGGAATTAGCAGGATTAGGACACAAAGAAGGCAAAACAATCTCCTGATTGAGATGAAAAGCAGAAATCCGGCTTAAGCCGAAACACCACCTTATCCTGATGCCGCTCAAAATAAGGAGGTTTGATGGAAAGCGCTGCCAGCTCAGAAACTCGCTTGACTGAAGTAATGGCCACCAAAAAGGCCAACTTAAGAGTCAGAATGGGCAAAGCAGCCCCGCGGATAGGCTCTAAGGGAGGACCCTGCAGAGCAGACAACACCAGACTCAGGTCCCAAACCGGTAGCATAGGCTTACGTGGTGGACGCACATGGGTAACTCCCTGGAAAAAAGTCTTAACCAACCGGTGATTGGCAATGGATCTTTTGCCAGAGCTGACACCTGTCCCTTAAGGGTTACTAAGTTGAAGGCCTGAATCCAAGCCATGTTGCAAAAACTCTGGGTATAGAGAACACCCGACAAGGAAGAGACTTGGACTCACACCAGGCAATGTAAGCATGCCAGATCCTGTAGTAGATCTTGTGGTTGTGGCGGGATGCAAACAGGTCCACATCCGGCTGACCCCAGCGGTGACACAGGGAGTGAAATACTTTGTTTCTGAGGGACCATTCCCGCAGCCGAGACGTCCCCCTGCTCAGGGAGTCTGCCTCCTGGTTCTCCATCCCCGGAATGTAAACCGCCGAGATGCAGGGAACATTCTCTTCCGCCCAAGACAGTATCAGAGACACTTCCTTGGGGGCTCGCTTGCTCCGAGTCCCTCCCTGATGATTGATGTAGGCAACCGCCGTCTGATTGTCCGAGCGGATCTGAACAGCCCGGCCCCAAAGGTGCGTTGTCAGCTGAGAAAGAACCAACCTGATCACCCTCAGTTCCAGGACATTGATGGGAGCATGGGCCTCCTGGGGGCCCCACCGACCCTGGAACTTCAGAGACTTCCAAAGGCCCCCCCCCAACCGGTCAGACTGGAATCCGTGGTGACAGTCTCCCAGCATGGGGGCAGAAAGGTCCTGCCCACTAGAAGATTCCCTGAGTTCAGCCACCACAAGAGGGACTGTCTGGCCAGGGGGGACGGAGCAAATTCCTAGTCCAGGGACACAGGGTCCCGATCCCAAACTGACAAGAGGTGCAACTGAAGAGGTCTCATGTGAAACTGAGCAAAAGGGACCGCCTCGAAGTAGGACACCTCAGACCCACTAACTGCATCCCTTGCCAGATGGAGGCATGGGGACACAAAAGCAGAGTCCGTGCCTGCTTCTGGAGGCCCTCCACTTTCTGCTGAGGCTGGAATACCTTGACCTGAGAGGTATCCAGAGTCATGCCCAGAAAGGACCTCACCAAAGACAAAGACAGTGAAGACTTGGGATAGTTGATCACCCTGCCGAAAGTATCCTTCTTGGCCTGATGAAGAGGCTGAGCCGCAATCAGAATGTCATCCAGGTAAGGAAGGATGCGAATGCCCCAATTCCACAGCAGAGCCATCACGCCCGCCAGCACCTTGGTGAACACCCGAGGTGTCGAGGTGATACCGAACAGTAAAGCCACAAACTGGTAATGCTGATCCTCTAGAGCGAACCTGAGAAATCTCTGATGACCTGGAAAGATTGGCACCTGAAGGTATGCATCCTTGATGTCCACGGATGTAATGAAGTCTCCATGCGAAAGTGCTTGAACCTGACAAACTTGTTGAGACCCTTCAAGTCCAGGATGGGCCTCAAGGACCTGCCCTCGTGAACAGACTGGAGTAGAACCCTCGACCCCATTCCTGGGAAGGCACCAGGCAAATGACTCCTGATTCCAACAGACGTTGAACCGCAAGGCACAAACCCTGAGCTGACAGAGGGTTTTGAGACATCCGGGATCTGATGAATCTTGGGGGCGGCCAGGCTGCAAACTCCATCTTGTAACCGGAGGACACCACCTCCTGAATCCACCGGTCTGAGACGCGTAGCCTCCAGACGTGAGCAGAGAGCCGAAGCCGTCCTCCCACCCGGATGGGTCAGAGCGCCTCCTCATGCTTGAGGGGGCTTGGGAGAAGGTTTGGACTTGGGGCCCCATGAGAGATCGGGATGACCACGTGGTCTGCCACGGCCCCAAGAATCCCTGCGGGTACCTGAGAAGAGGGAGCCACGACCTCTGGGAGCACGAAAGGAGGGGAGGGCCCCCAGAAAGGCCGGGGCTGTCTCCTGCGTTGAGGCAGCCTACCATCCTTGGCTAGAACATCCAGACGCTCACCAAAGAGCCGCAGCCCCGTAAAGGGGAGCCCAGTGAGAGCCTTCTTAGTGGCAGTATCAGCCGCCCACTGACGCAGCCAAACAGAGCGGCGCATAGCCACCAAAAATACCATTTTGTGATTACACACCTTTAAAATGGGTATTATAAGTATGTCACACACCCCGCGTCCAAGATTAATAACATTCGGGTTATGTCCAGTAGAGGCGAACTTCTGCAGAGATGACTAGAAAAAAAGGAGCCCCTCCAGGTCCATAAATACCTGGGACCTCCCGCACATTACCCAGCATAGGAAAGCAGTAAGGGGACCAGGAAGAGCCAATAAAAAAACTAATTAACCAAACAAGGTTCACCATATAGAGGATCCAGAATACAAAACAGGGCTGGATGAAGCGGGGTGTGTGACATACTTATAATACCCATTTTAAAGGTGAGTAATCACAAAATGGTATTATTCCAAGTATGTCCCACACCCCGCTTCCAAGATTATTAACATTCGGGACATCCAGTAGCAGTGTCCATCATGGGCGGGGATCCCAAAAAGGCAATAATGCAAAATTGAACCACTGCAGCTTGCAGAACTTTGTGGCCAAAAACAGCATCCGCTGAGGCCTGCACATCAACCTTATAAAACTTGGAAAAGGTATGAACAGAAGACCAAGTAGCAGCCTTACAAACTTGTTCAACAGAAGCCTGGTGCTGAAAAGCCCAGGAAGCCCCAACAGCACGAGTAGAATGAGCAGTGATCTGAAAAGGGGGATCCCTCCCCTTAGCAGTAGAGGCCCCAACAATGGCCAGACGTATCCATTTACTAATGGTAGACTTGACGGGCGCCAAACCCTTCTTGGGCCCAGAGGGCACCACAAACAAGGCATCCGTCCTACGGAAAGGAGAAGTAGCCACCAAATAGTACTTCACACAACGAACAACATCCAAAGAGTGCAGGGCCCTCTCCTTGTCATTGCTAGGCTTAGGACACAAGATAGGGAGAACCACATCCTGATTGAGATGGAAGGCAGAGACCACTTTAGGTAGGAAAACTGGCTTAAAACGGAAGACCACCTTGTCCTGATGTCTTTCAAAGTAAGGGGCCTGAATAGACAGAGCCGCCAACTCAGAAACACGTCGAACAGAGGTAATAGCCACCAAAAAGGCAACCTTTTGCGTAAGAATGGAAAGTGCAACATCCTGCACCGGCTCAAAAGGAGGCCCCTGGAGAGCCGACAGAACCAAATTCAAGTCCCAAACAGGCAACAAAGGCTTTCGAGGGGGCCGCACATGAGTGACCCCCTGGAAAAAAGTCTTAACCAAGGGATGGAGAGCAAAAGAAAGAAAGAAAGAAAACCGCCAGGGCGGAGACCTGCCCTTTCAAGGTACTAAGCTGAAAACCCAGGTCCAAACCATGTTGAAGAAACTCCAAAATCCTGGGAATCGAAAACACCCTACAAGGCAAGGCCTTAGCCTCACACCAATCGATATAGGACCGCCAAGTCCTATAGTAGACGTTAGAGGAAGATTTCTTCCTAGCCCTAACCAGCGTCTTGATCACAGCATCAGACAAACCTTCTTCTTTTAGGATGTAGGTTTCAGCAGCCACGCCGTCAAAGCCAGCGTTTGTAAATTGGGGTAACAAAGCTGACCTTGAGTGACCAGATCCAGAAACAGAGGCAACCTGTACTGATCTACCGCCAGCCATGCGACGTCTGCGAACCACACCTGTCTTGGCCAACTCAGAGCCACCAGAATTGCTGGCACATCCTCTTGGAACAGCCTGCGCACCACCCTGCCTACCATGGAAAAGGGGGGAAACAGATACAGGAGACCCAGACCCCGCCAGGCAATGGACATGGCATCCACTGCCAGAGGATCCTGAGACAGACACAAATGCAGGAAGCTTGTGGTTGTGACGGGAGGCAAAGAGATCCACCTCCGGGAACCCCCACTTATGACAAATGGACAGAAAAACCTTGTTGTTGAGGGACCATTCCCCTCGGCGAGAGGACCCCCTGCTCAGAGAGTCCGCTTCCACGTTCTCCACTGCTGGAATGTAAACCGCCGAGATGCATGGAACATTGCTCTCGGCCCATGCCAGAATCAGAGACACTTCCTTGAGGGTACTCCTGCTGCGAGTCCCTCCTTGGTGATTGATGTAAGCGACCGCAGTCCGATTGTCTGATCGAACCTGAACCAGTAAGCCTTGGAGGTGATGCGTCAAGTGCGACAGCACCAACCGAATGGCCCTCAGCTCCAAGACGTTGATGGGGGTGTGTGCCTCCTGAGGACCCCACAGTCCCTGGAACTGATGTTCCTTCCAGAAACCCCCCAGCCCGACAGGCTGGCATCCATGGTGACCGTCTCCCAGCAAGGAGCCAGAAAGGATCTGCCCCGCAGAAGATTCCTCGGTTCCAGCCACCACCGAAGAGACTGCCGGACCAGGGGAGACATTACAAATGACTGATCCAAGGACAGAGGGCATCTGTCCCAAGCCGATAACAGATGGAGTTGAAGAGGTCTCATGTGAAACTGAGCAAAGGGAACCGCCTCGAAGGAGGCCACCATCAACCCCACCAACCTCATCCCTTGCCGTATAGACGGGCGAGGGTTGGGCAGAAGAAGACGTATCAGATCTTGAACCATCAGCACCTTCGACTGGGGTAGGAACACCCTGGTCTGAATGGTATCCAGATTCATGCCCAGAAAGGAAACCTCCCTCGACGGGGAGAGGGAAGACTTGGGGTAGTTAATCACCCAACCAAACCTCTCCAGCGTTGTCACCACCAACCTGGTGTCCAGCTCCGCTTGACAGAGAGGATGCCGTGATGAGAAGGTCGTCCAGATACGGCACAATACAAATGCCCTGGGCTCTGAGAAGGGCCATTACACCAGCCAACACCTTGGTGAACACCCTTGGTGCCGCCAAGGTCAGCCCGAAAGGAAGGGCCACAAACTGATAGTGCTGATCTCCCACCACAAACCTGAGAAACCGCTGGTGTCCTGGGAAGATCGGCACATGAAGGTAAGCGTCCTTGATGTCTATGGACATCATAAAGTCCCCTGGAAGAAGCGAGTTGATAACGAGCGCAGAGTCTCCATGCGAAATTTCTTGGTTCTGATGAACCTGTTGAGAACCTTTAGATCCTTTCTGGGCACTGTAAAAAGGTTGGAGTAATAGCCCCGGCCTCTCTCTGAAG
Source organism: Gastrophryne carolinensis (assembly GCA_027917425.1). Classification (NCBI taxonomy): domain Eukaryota; kingdom Metazoa; phylum Chordata; class Amphibia; order Anura; family Microhylidae; genus Gastrophryne; species Gastrophryne carolinensis. The sequence continues at coordinate 237,162,918 of CM051235.1, read as the reverse complement.
AGGGCATCGGACAGATGACCCCCATGTCCAAAAGGTTTTGTACCGCCAATAAAAGCCCCTGCGCGGCCTGGGGGTCTGAAGGAACCTGAGACCTGAGGAATCTGGGAGGAGGCCAGTACTCTAACTCCAGCTTGTACCCAGAAGAGACCACCTCCCGGATCTAGTTGTCTGTGACCTTCCGGGTCCAGACCTGGGCGAAGAGCTATAGCCGTCCCCCCACCCGCGAGGGTGAGGGAGCCCCCTCATTGCTGAGAGGGTTTGGCAGCAGCCTTGGGTTTGGTACCCCAGGCAGTTCCGGGACGGGCGCGTCCCCTGCCCTTATCCCAGGAATCACCTCTGAACGCAGAGTAAGCAACTCCCCTGCTTGCTCGGGAGCCACGAAAGGAAGGATTAAAGGAGCCTGCACCCCGAAAAGGCCGGTGCCGCTTTTTGCATTGTGGCAACTTCCCTCCTTTCGCCACCCAGTCCAATTTATCTCCAAACAGGCGCATACCCAAGAAGGGAAGCGCAGTAAGAGCCTTCTTAGCCGCCATGTCAGTCGCCCATTGGCGCAACCAAACCGATCGGCGTATAGCCACCAGCAAGGCCGAGGTTCTACTACACATGCATATTGTATCGTCCAAGGCTGATAAGACAAAGGTCATAAACAACCGCGAAAGTGCTGCAAATTCATCACTAGCAGGGTTAAGATGGGGACCATTCAACAGGCCCCTAATCAATGATCTGGTAGCCACGGCCGTGAGGGCTGAAGCACAAACCGGACGCAAGGCTGAACCCACACAGGCAAAGGCATGTGACGCCATCTGATCAAGGCGTCGGTCCTCACCATCCTTCAGCGTGGTGGAGTCAGATGAGTGCACAACCGACGTGTTGGACAAGCCCAGAATCGGAGCATTGACCTCTGGGGGCGACGACCAGCGCTTCACCGTGTCCAAAGGAAAAGGATACTTCCTATCCCACCCGAGGGGTACCGGGAAGCCGGCTGGGCTTTTCCCATTCCTTAAGAATCAATTTGTCAAAATGTTTCTGATCCGGAAACTCCAAGCGCGGCTTAGTGGCCCCAAAAAATTCCCCCTTTTGCGGAGGGGCCTCCACAGGAGGGGAAATAGCAAGCACCTCAAAAATATGGGCCAGAAGTCTGGGGGTATCCACAGTATCCCCACGCTCCTGCCCAACATCAGCATCCAGGAACTGCTGATCATCAGAGCAATCAGATTCCCAAAACAATTCCCCTTCTCCCAGCGGGGAATAATCAGACCAGACAAAGGGGTCATATTCCTCATAGTCAAGACCCGGCGCAGCCGGTGACAAATGTTTTCTCTTAGCTGGGGCCTTCCTGGCCGCAGAGCTAGCAATCAATTTTTCAATGTTGGCCAATCTAGCACAGACATCAGAATGCGACTCCCCACTAATGACAACATCACTTGGGGTCAAAACCAGGCGTGGGGGTGTAGGAGATGAGGCTGGCGGCGCTGAACCAGAGGCCTGGGACCCAGACTGCAGCGTAATGGCCTGCTGGGCACATGGTATGCAAATAAGCACATTATCCCCCACAAGGGATACCTCACAAACCACGCACTGCGGGGGTTGCCCCGAAGGGAGCCCAAGCCCAGTATCCTGGGAAGCCTCCATATGGTGAATTTTAATGGTAGTCGCAAAGACCAGTGGGAATTACGCTAGTAAGCCACCCGGGATGCCCCTTAACGTTCGTTAGTGGGAGGATTTTTTCAATGACACTCCAATTTGATCAAGGGACCTAAGGACCGGGAGAACCCCCCTTTCTTAAAATCCAGGCCAGGAGGTCCCCCTGAAAGACACAATAAAAGGGGGGCCCATTAAGACAAGGAATCATGCATCCTTCATAGATAATATATATCTATATATCTATATATCTATATATATATACAATAGCTAAGGGCTATAGATAAGGTCAAACATAGCAAGGCCTGAACACCTAAACAAAAAAAGGGGGCCCATAAGGCCACTCACAGCTCCCACAATGGCGTCCAGCAGCACAAGACTCAGGAGGAAGGGCGGGCCAGCGCGGTTCGCGCGCCGCGCCTGGCCCCACACCCTCCCTGCCCGGGAAAAAGGCTGCTCTCAGCCAAGGGCTGAGACCGCAGACAAGGCGCCGGAGGAGAGGGGCGGGCCGCGCCACACACAAAGAGCGCGCAGCCCCGCCCTCTCCTCCGACTGAACAAGGAGGCCGAGCTCCCATAAGCTGCGGAGTCGGCCATAAAAAAACCCGACCCGCCGCCATGACACCTCTGGCGTGCGGGCCAGTCGAATGCAGTCAACACTCACACAACATACAGACAAAGCCAAAATCGAGGGAACGTTAGTGGGAGGAGGCAGGACCCCCCCCTACTATCCGGGAACAGGGAGAGTGGGGGGAATCCCAGGGCTACCTAGATAAGTAGCACGGGCCGCACGGACAGGGCATCCCACACCAGGATCACCACAACCTGGTAGCCACCTACCCCATGGATGGGGTCTCACGGAAGAGCATGGCTCCTATACATTACACCTCTAAGGTGTACCCTACCCTCGTCTGGACCCACAGCCAAGGCTGGGAGGCATAGGGGTGTTAAAAAAAAAAACAAAAAAAAAACAAAAAAACTGGTCCGGTCGGAAAATACCATTTTGTGATTACTCACCTGTAAAATGGTTATTACAAGTATGTCACACACCCCGCTTCCGAATATTCATGACACTTGGGTAACTGTCCTGTAGAGGGCGATCTTGCAGAGATGATATGAAAAAAAGGAACCTCTCCCGGTCCATAAAAACCTGGGACCTCCCACCATTCCCCAGTATAAGACAGCAGTAAAGGGACCAGGAAGAGCCAAATGTAAACAGCAAAGAAAAAGGTTCACCATATAAAGGATCCCAGAAAACCAAAAAAGGGCGGGATGAAGCGGGGTGTGTGACATACTTGTAATAACCATTTTACAGGTGAGTAATCACAAAATGGTATTATTCCCAGTATGTCACACACCCCGCTTCCGAATATTCATGACACTTGAGACATCCAATAGCAGTGCCCATAATGGGTGGGGATCCCAAAAACGCAATATTGCAAACGTAAACTACTGCAGCTTGCAGAACTTTGCGGCCAAAAACAGCATCCGCTGAGGCCCGCACATCAACCTTATAAAACTTAGAAAAAGTATGAACGGAAGACCAAGTAGCAGCCTTGCAAACCTGTTCAACAGAAGCCTGATGCTGAAAAGCCCAACATGCTCCAACAGCACGAGTAGAATGAGCAGTAACACGAAAAGGGGGAACCTTCCCCTTGGCAGAATATGCCCCAACAATGGCCTGTCGAATCCATTTACTAATGAAGACTTAGCGGGCTCCAGACCTTTCCTGGGCCCGGAGGGCACCACGAAAAAGGCGTCCGTCTTACGAAAAATACAATTCTGTGAAATACTCACCTGTAGAATTGGTATTAAACGTATACAGTACGTCCTGCTCCAGATATAATACTTACACTTGGGTTATCCTCCGCCAGATGGTGCTGTGCACTGCAGACATGCAAAAACAGGCTCCTCCCGGCCCTTCATATACCCGGGGACCTCCCACAAATCCCATTTTGTGAATACTCACCTTGTAAAATGGGTATTATAAGTATGTCACACACCCCGCTTCAAGATATTCATTACCTGTGGGTAGTATGGTCCTGTAGAGGGCTTCTGCAGAGATGATTGGAGGAAAGAAAGCCCCTCCCAGTCCATAAGTACCTGGGACCTCCCACTAATTACCCAGTATAAAGAAAGCAGTAAGGTAAAGGACCAGGAAGAGCCAAATATCAGTCATAACAACGCAAAGTTCACCATATGAAGGATGCAGAATCCAAAGGGCGGGTTGAAGCGGGGTGTGTGACATACTTATAATACCCATTTTACAAGGTGAGTATTCACAAAATGGTATTATTCTAAGTATGTCACACACCCCGCTTCAAGATATTCATTACCTGTGGGACATCCAACAGCAGTGTCCATAAAGGGTGGGGATCCAAAAACAAGGTATAAAGCACAACTCAAACTACTGCAGCCTGCAGAACTTTGCGGCCAAAAACAGCATCCGCTGAGGCCCGCACATCAACCTTGTAAAACTTTGAAAAAGTGTGAACAGAAGACCAGGTAGCGGCCTTGCAAACTTGCTCAACAGAGGCCTGGTGCTGAAAAGCCCAGGAGGCCCCAACCGCACGAGTAGAATGAGCAGTAACACGAAAGGGAGGATCTCTCCCCTTAGCAGAATAGGCCCCTACAATGGCCTGATGGATCCATCTGCTGATGGTAGACTTTGTGGGTGCTAGACCCTTCTTGGGCCCAAAAGGCACCACAAAGAATGCATCAGTCTTGCGAAAGGCAGACGTTACCACCAAATAATACTTCACAACACGAACCACATCCAAAGAATGCAGGACCCTCTCCTTGTCATTGCTGGGGTTAGGACAGAGAGAGGGCAGAACAATATCCTGATTTAAATGAAAGGACGAAACCACCTTAGGAAGGAAGTCCGTCTTAAAACGGAAAACCACTTTGTCCTGATGTCTTTCAAAATATGGAGCTTGAATAGACAGAGCCGCCAACTCAGAAACACGCCTAACTGAAGTGATAGCTACCAAAAATGCCACCTTCTGCGTAAGAGAAGACAAAGGACTATCATGCAAGGGCTCAAAGGGGGGACCCTGTAGCGCAGAAAGAACCAAATTCAAATCCCAAACCGGAATCAAAGGCTTCCTAGGAGGCCGCACATGCGTAACCCCCTGGAAAAAGGTCTTAACCAAAGGATGTAGTGCAAAAGACTTTTGGAAAAATACCGCCAGGGCAGACACCTGCCCCTTCAGAGTACTGAGTTGGAGCCCTAAGTCCAGACCATGTTGCAAGAACTCCAAAATTCTAGAAACAGAGAATTCCCTACAAGGGAAGGCCCTAGCCTCACACCAATTAATATAAGACCTCCAAGTCCTATAGTACACGGATGAAGAAGACTTCTTTCTAGCACGAATGAGAGTCTGAATAACAGCGTCAGAAAGACCTTCCTCCTTCAAGATGGAGGTTTCAGCAGCCACGCCGTCAAAGCCAGCGTTGGTAAATTGGGGTAACGAAGACGACCCTGTGTGAGCAGATCTGGCAGCAGGGGCAGAACGAACTGATCTTCTGCCAACCTTACCACGTCTGCGAACCAGACCTGTCTTGGCCACCTTGGAGCTACCAGAATTCCTGTTGCTCTCTCCAGAGCAAGCTTGCGCACTACTCTGGCCACCATGGGAAACAGAGGGAACAGGTACAGAAACCCCAGATCCCTCCAGTTCAGGGACATGGCGTCCGTCGTGAGAGCCAGTGGGTCCTTCGCCAGAGACACAAAAGCCGGAAGTTTGTGATTGTGACGGGAGGCAAATAGGTCCACCGCCGGTGACCCCCACCTGAGACAAATTGAGTGAAAGACCCTGGGATTGAGAGACCATTCCCCCTTGCGGGCTGACATCCTGCTCAGAGAGTCCGCCTCCGTGTTCTCCACACCTAGGATGTAAACTGCTGAGATACACGGGACATGTCTCTCTGCCCAGTCCAGGATCAGAGACACTTGAGGGCATTCCTGCTGCGGGTTCCTCCCTGGTGATTGATGTAGGCCACCGCCGTCCGATTGTCCGACCTGACCTGGACCGGCAAGTCTCGCAGTTGATGAGTCAAATGACAAAGAACCAACCTGATGGCCCTCAATTCCAGAACATTGATAGACTCGTGAGCTTCCAGGGGACTCCACAAACCCTGAACTTGCAGATCCTTCCAAAAGCCCCCCCATCCTGAGAGGCTGGCATCCGTAGTGACTATCTCCCACTGAGGAGTCCGAAAGGATCTGCCCCTCAGTAGGTTGGTTGAGTTCAGCCACCACCGAAGCGAGCGGCGAACCCGGGGAGACATCTGAAAAAGATGATCCAGCGACTGAGGAGACCTGTTCCAGACCGATAACAGATGGAGCTGAAGTGTCCTTGTGTGAAACTGAGCAAAGGGAACCGCCTCGAATGAGGCCACCATCAAACCCACCAGTCTCATCCCTAGACGGATGGACGGTCGAGGCATGGACATGAGCGACCGAACCAACTCCTGAATCAGAAGAACCTTGGACTGAGGAAGGAAAACTCTGGCCAGATCTGTATCCAGAGACATTCCCAGAAAGGATACTGTCCTGGACGGGTGTAGGGAGGACTTGGAGTAGTTGATCACCCAGCCGAACCTCTCCAGAGTGGATATTACCGTCCTGTTGTCCAATTCTGCCTGGCTGAATGACGGTGCCATGATGAGGAGATCGTCCAGATATGGCACAATGCGAATCCCCTGCACTCTGAGGAGAGCCATCACCCCAGCAAGCACCTTGGTGAAAACTCTTGGAGCTGTGGGGAGACCGAAGGGAAGAGCTACAAACTGAAAGTGCCGATCCTCCACCGCGAACCTCAGAAACCTCTGGTGTGCAGGAAAAATGGGAACATGGAGGTAAGCGTCCTGAATGTCTATGGACGTCATGAAGTCCCCCTGACGAAGAGAATGAATAGCCGAGCGCAACGTTTCCATGCGAAACCTTCGCAGTCTGACGAACTTGTTGAGAATCTTTAGGTCCAGTATGGGCCGGACGGAGCCATCCTTTTTGGGGGCCGTGAACAGAGTTGAGTAAAAACCCCGACCCCGGTCTAATGAGGGAACTGGGCAAATGACTGCCATTTCCAGAAGACTCGATACTGCCGCCCGGAGCTGCTGCGCAGCCAGTGCCTCCGGGGACACCCGAGACCTGAGGAAACGCGGGGGAGGGTAGGACTCGAACTCCAGCTTGTAGCCGGAAGACACCACTTCCCTGATCCACCTGTCCGAGACCTCTCGGTTCCAGACCTGGGAGAAGTGCTGTAGCCGTCCCCCCACCCGCACGGGTGAGGGCGCCCCCTCATTGTTGAGCGGGCTTGGCCACGGGTTTGGGTTTTTTTTTTTTTTTTTTAATTCTTTATTTCTGTTTTCAGGCATAATGGAACAGATAGGGTACAGTGTTACAATCATGGAAGAAAAAGAGAAGGAAAATAATATACATACATATATATATATTTATATATATAACTCACACGGTTAAAACCCCAATCCAGGGGTCCATGCTATAAAATGTAACAATAAAGACCAAGCGTAAAAAAAAAAACTCTATGGTGTCTCTAGTCTGTATGATCTTTAGGGTACTAGGTGGGAAGGGACGGGGGAAGAGGAAGGGGGGGAGGGGCAGTGCGTGCGGGTCCCCGGGCACCATCCAACAAAGCCCTGCACTCCTCCGACTTTCTCGGGAGAGAATCACACTCTCGTACCGCATGATCTCATTCACCTTCATGATCCACATTTCGATTGAGGGTGGATCCGGGTTTTTCCACTTCAGAGGAATGCAGGTCTTTGCGGCATTGAGCAGGTGGCATAGCAAAGACCTTTTGTAGCTCTTAAGGGGAACTTTGGTCATGTGTAACAGGCAAAAGGCCGGGTCGTTGGGCACCTTCTCTTCCGTTACTTTTCTCGCCATCTCTCTAACCAACTCCCAGAATGGCTTTAAGACAGGGCAGGACCAGAATATGTGCAATATGTCTCCCTTCGCATCGTTACATCTCCAGCATTTGTCAGAGGTCTCCGGGAACCATTTATTTAACATTGCGGGTACTCTATACCAGCGGGAAAGAATTTTGTAGTTACACTCCTGGATACGCGTACAGAGGGACGTTTTGTGTGGCATGACCAGGAGTTTTCTACATTGCTCCGGTGAGAAAGAGATCCCCAAGTCAGTCTTCCAATTCCTCAGAAGGGAGGGCCTCTCGCTCTCCGGAGGGACAATCAGAAGCTTGTATATGTAGGATAGTGTGTGTTGGACAGCAGTTTTACTGGCACATAGATCCTCAAAGGGGGTAGTCTTCCTTAACCCTCCGGCAAAGCCCCGCAGCGAATGGAGGAAGTGTGCCACCTGATTCTTTTGCCAGTCTGTCCACTCCTTCAATCCCTTTGCCCGGGCAAGTGCTCCCAGGTCCGACCAGCCCTCCCCCTCCCAGAAATGGCTTACCCTAAAAACACCTGCTTCTCTCCATTCTCTCGAAGTGGGGCCCTCGTTACCCGGGGGGAAACCGGGGTTGCCTAGGATTGGGAACATAGGAGAGGGCCCAGGGGAAAACTCCGGGCGTTCAAAGTGGTGCCTGCAGATTCTCACCGTGGTTCCAACTGTGGGATGTTTTAAGGCCCGCGGAATCTCGAGGTCCCCCAACCAAGCAATTCCAGAGATTGGGGCCTCCAAGAATCCCTGTTCCAATCCCACCCACTGTTTGTGGCTCCCATGTAGGCACCAGTCTACAGCTCTGCTGAGGTGGACCGCTGCATGGTAAAGGGTCGGATCCGGGAAGCTGAGCCCTCCATTCTCTTTGGTTCGAGACATCATTATTTTATTCAGCCTCGGTTTCTTCCCGCCCCAGATAAACTTGATAAAGAGCCCTCTAACTTTTTGCAGAAAGCTCTGGGGAACCGTCACTGGAAGAGCCTGCAACAAGTACAGCAGGCGGGGTAGAAGGTTCATCTTAGTTGCATTGACGCGTCCAAACCATGAGATCTTCCCCCGTGACCATCTGGCTGTCTCCTCCTCAAACCTCTTCAGTAACGGTGGGAAATTCAGGTCAAAGATCTTTACAAGGTTACTGCTAATTTTGGTCCCCAAATATGTGACAGAATCCTTCGCCCATTTGAATGGGAAAGCATTCTGTAAATTGTCAAATCTCTTAGGTGGGATATTTAGGTTGAGGGCCTCAGACTTTTGGTAATTAATCTTATACCCAGACAATTCCCCGTAATGCTTCAATTCTGACATCAGATTCGGAAGGGAGATCTCTGGGCACGACAAGCTAAATATCAAGTCGTCCGCATATGCGGCCACTTTGTATTGCTTTGACCGATGTGTCAGACCTCTGATGTCTGGGTTGTGGCGGATGCGGCACAGAAAAGGTTCCAAGGTGAGTATGAAAATTAAGGGTGAGAGAGGACACCCCTGCCTCGTTCCGTTTGTTATTAAGAAGGAATCTGAAGTGACCCCATTCACCCGGACCGCGGCAGACGGGGACCCATACAGGCTCTCGATCCAGCTTAGAGCATTCGGGCCTAGACCAATGTGTCTAAGTGTAGCTCGCATAAAGTCCCAATTCACTCGGTCGAAAGCTTTTTCTGCGTCTGTCGCCAGCATGAGGGCAGGGGTCCCGCTCTTTTGGGCCAAGTGGATCAGGTTCAGAACTTTAGTAGTGTTGTCCCTCGCCTCCCTGTGCGGCATGAACCCCACCTGGTCCAGGCCAATGATGTTGTGTAGGTGAGGAGCTAGTCTGGAGGCCAGGATCTTGGCGAAGAGTTTCAGATCTAAGTTCAGGAGTGAGATTGGCCTGTAGCTTGCACATCGTGTCGGGTCTTTGCCCTCCTTAGGGATGACCGATATAAAGGCTCTTAGGGAGTCCACTGGAAGGGCATTCAAGTCTCTAATTGAGTTGAGGGCTTCAAGGAGCTTCGGGGCCAGGAGAGGGAAGAACCTCTTATAGTATGGGAGGCTAAGGCCGTCGGGCCCTGGGGCTTTCCCTCCCGCAGCTCCCTTCACTGCCCTGTGCAGCTCGGCCATTGTAATTGGTTCCTCTAACTCCTCCAACACCTCCCTGGGTAGCCCCGGCATCCCAGATTCTGCAATATACCGCCTTATGAGGTCCCTATCCCCCCCCGCCCCCTCGGGAGATTGTACAGACTATCGTAAAACTTCCGAAAAGTTTCCCCAATTTCACTAAACAAGTGTATTATTCGCCCCTCCGTGTGAGAAATTTTTGGAATATAGGTCCTGACCCGCTCCTCCCTGAGGGCCTTTGCCAGGAGTCTGCCGCGCTTGTCGCCAGATTCGTAGAATATTCTACGACAATTATTTGCGCTTTTATCTTGTCGCAACATAGCGTTTTTAGCTTCTCCCTCAAGGAGGTCAGGACCGGGAGGAGACCACTGGCCAGGGACTTTTTATGTTTCTTTTCGATCTTCCCTATTTCACCCAAGACCTCTATCACTTGTTTGGCCTTCTCTTTTTTAATTCTTGAGCCAATTTTAATAAAGGTCCCCCTAATGACGCATTTGTGCGACTCCCACAAGGTCCCGGGGCTAATCTCGGGGGATGCGTTAAGCTGAAAGAAATTTTTAATATCGGTCTGTACCTCTTCTAGAACACTTTGGTCCTCGAGTAAAGATTCATTGAGCCTCCAGGACCAGCTCCTTGGGATCTGAGTGGGGCAAGAGACAGTCAGAGTAATTGGGGCATGGTCTGAGACTGTGATGCTGCCTATGGTGGAGTCCGAAATCCGACACAGGGAGGCATGGGGAACCAAAAACCAATCAATTCGTGAGTATGACCTGTGGGGACCAGAATAGAACGTATAGTCACGTTCGTTGGGGTGAAGAATTCTCCACGGGTCCACCAACTGGTAGAGTGCAAGGGTTTTCTTAAGTTTCTTGAGTCTCGCGTAGGGTTCGTGCGGGCCATCCCTCGAGGTGTCTATAAGGGGGTCCAGGGCGAGGTTGAAATCTCCTCCCACAATCAACTCTCCCTCCCTGAAGGTTGCCAGCACCTCCAGGACTGATTCCAAGAAGGCCACCTGTCCTGTGTTCGGCAGGTACACGTTCGCAAATGTATAGCTACAAGAGGCAATCTTTCCCTTAAGGAAGATCCACCTCCCCTCCTCATCTGCCCTGAAGTCTTCCAACTCCCAGGGGAGGGCCGCACTCAAAAGTATACTGACCCCCCTGGATCTGGAGTCTGCAGAGCAGCTGTGGTAGGCTCTCGTGTAGTACCTGTTACCGAGGAAAGGAGACTTGCCCCTCTTGAGATGAGTTTCCTGTAAGAAGGCTACTTGCGCCTTGAGACCTCTCAGGCTTCGCAGTATAAGAGATCTCTTTTCAGGACTGTTGAGTCCTTTGGCGTTAAGGGATACGATCCTGACCTCCGCCATGGTCAGCGCTATGCAGGGCGACCTCTAAACCAAAATCCGGGACCAACTGCGCCCGAGGGACCAGACCCGCTAGGGGGGGAGGGTAGAGGGTGTCTGCAGCACCCACCGAGCGTGGGGTGCTAGTGAGAACACAACTCTGAACAGGAACTGGGGTCCAAGGATAATGGGACAAACTGGGCCTGTGAGGACACGCGTGTCCTATAATCCAGCTGTGGTAAAGGTGGGACTAACGTGGGGTAGTGAAAACAATTAGGTAGTGAAAACAAGGAATACAATAAACTAGATATTCCTCTCAAGGGAAATATTCAGGCTGAACAGGCACTAGGAGCCTATCAGACCAACCTACTGGGGGTGCTGAGTCCGACAAAGAGCAAGGGCAGGCCGAGAGGCCGGGGCGCGCCACTACCCAACCCAATCTGACACATCACTCCCAGCAGGCGAACAGTCCAGGGCCCATGTAGGCAGGGGCCACGTCAAGCTATAATTAACTAACTAGAGGTGTCATACCAAAAGAACATTGTGAGACGTGGATTCCATCCTAGTGGGCAAAGACAGAACAACCAACTAATACAGACACTTACTGCGATAAGCGTTCAAAACATCGGGGCAACCATAACACTTTTAGGGTAGACTCTGCTTTTGGCCAGCCGGCATCCCCCTCCCCTCCCCCGACGGACGGACAAGGGGAGAAGGGGGATGGGGCAGCCCGCGACCACGGGGGTCCAGTTCATCCGCTTCGAGTCTTCCACCGCGGGGAGATCCTCGACCATACGCTGCAGACAACCTCGGTGGGCCCCCGAGCCGTTTGAGGTCTTGAAAATTCTTTGGACCCCGAATCTTTCTGCTAGGTAGTCGTCCAGGTACCAGGGGCGCACCCGGGTCCAGCCAGTCAGGAATACTGACCGGGTCACACTGTAGGAATTCGAATAGCTCCTCTAGCTCCTTATGAGATCTCAGTGGGAAGACTCCTCTGGCGCTTTTAATGATCAAGTGAAATGGGAAACCCCATCTGTACGTTGCTCCTTTGCTGGTGATGGCTTCTAGCAGGGGCCTCATCAGTCTGCGCATCTGGAGGGTCCTTTTAGATAAATCTTGTAAAATCTTGATTGGAGTCCCTTTGAAGCTCACGGATCCTTTATTCCATGCCTTCCTTAAAATTTCCTCTTTCAGCGAGAAAAGATGGACCCTGCAGACGATATCTCTGGGGAAGGCTGGGTCAGTGCTTTTAGGGCCCAGTGCTCTATGGGCCCTGTCGAGCACGATGGGAGTGGATGGGGCTCTGTCGAGCAACTCATTAAAGATGGTAGTGGCAATACTTTTCACATCTTCCGGGCCTTGCGATTCTGGGATGCCTCTGAGCCTCAGATTATTCCTTCTGCTTCGATTTTCTAAGTCATCAAGGTGCAGATGGCAGGCTTTAATTGTTACATCTTGAGCGTCGCATCTGGCTTCGAGCGCCCGTAGACGGCTGTCATAGGAGGAACCTGCCGTCTCTATAGCATCTACTCTGGATACGACTTCGGCCACTTCCTGGCGAACTGCTGTTATTTCGCGTTTGTACGCCGTTTCATATTTTGCTATTAGGTTTTCTATATCTGATTTGGTCGGTATCCCCTTCAGTAGGGAAATGAATTTGCTGCTCGCAGAATTTGCCCTCTCCGGGTAACTCAAGCGGGACCCCGCACTCCCGTTCGTTGGGTATCACAGGAGTGGGTGTCGGAGGGCCGAGCAGGGCCACCGGCGACATCATCTCAGGGCTTTTGCTGTGGGTGACCGGAGACCTTTCAGGGGAGGGCGGAAGCGGGGACACGGGGGATCCACGAACCCCATCCACGCTCACATTGGCTTCATATGGCCCTTTCTGGACTTCCCATCTCGTCGGTCTCTGCGGGAGGGCAGGTGTGCGGGCTTTAGGGGTTTGCTCAGCATGTTGCTCAACAGTGCTGGTGGGGGGTTCCCTGGGTTTGTATGCAAATTTCCCCAGCAGGGTCTTTTCAGGTTCTGTCCCTCCACTGGCGTGTGACATCGTGGGGTGGGATGCCCAGGGGCTTGTGTCAGACGAGGAGATCACTGTACAGCTCTGCCCCTTTAAGGTGTATATGCTCTGGTGGGGCTCATAGGGTCTGTCTCCTGTAATCCTAGTTTTATGGCCAGCAGGGTCTGCTCCTTCAGCCCTCTTGCTATCTCCCCCCCGTGATTCCTCTGCTTCAGGGGCAGTGATAGGCAGGCCAGTTACCAGCGCAGCTGCATTCTCGTTTGCAGGCTGCCTGTAATGCGAGTGATAGGCAGCGGACGCCATCTTGGGACACCCAGACTCCCTGCTGCCTGCGTTGGGGCTGAGCTCCTTGATGATGCATGTCCTCCGTTCCTCCCCTCCCACGGTCCCCGGGGCTCCCGCAGCACTCACCCCTACACCGCCGAGAACCGGATCATCCTCTGAGCTCCTCTCTGTCTCCTCTCCTTCTCTGCTCCCGACTGCGGCGGGCGCCATCTTGGTCCACTCTTTCTCCCTATGCTCGGGAGCGCTCTCTCTCTTCAGTCGCGCTGCTGCTTCAGGGGGTGATTCAGCGCCGGTCTCCGAGGGACTGCCATGATCCCGCGCTGCTGTCACCCGAGTCCTCACTTGGAGTGCAGACGTCGGGTCTCTGCCTCTCCTCGATTCTCCCGCGGGACGCCTCCCCCGCCGCCATCTTCAATACCTCCGCCACTTCCCTTCTCCTCTCCTTCTCTAGTAATCGCCGATGCGGTGGAGCACTTCTGCCCTCCTTTCGCCCTCTGTGCTTCTTCAGCTTCTTGGGCATGCTGTCCTGGACTCTCTGTTCGCCCGGTATGTATTAATTCTATGGGTTGGGGACGCAGGAGCTCTCTCACGTGCGACCGCTCACCTCCATGATGGGACACGCCCCCACGGGTTTGGGTTTTGAGCCCCAACTGTATCCTGAACGGGCACGTCCTCTGCCCCTATTCCAGGAATTTCCCCTTGTAGAAGGGAAGGCGAAACCTCTTCCTGCTCTAGATCCCCGAAAGGAAGGAGTGAAGGAAGACGCTCCTCGAAAGGGGCAACGTTGCTTCTTGCGTTGAGGTAGTTTGCCCCCCTTGGCCACGGCATCCAGCTCGTCTCCAAAGAGCTGTAACCCAACGAAGGGAAGAGCTGTTAGTGACTTTTTTGACCCAAAGTCAGCCGCCCACTGACGTAACCAAATTGAACGCCTGATAGTAACCATTAGAGCGGAGGCTCTTCTACTCATCATCAAGGAATCATCCAAAGTGGCCACCATGAAGGACAAAAACCCCTCACATTGTTTTAGTTCACGAAATTCCTCACTGTCCGGATTCAAACCGGAGGAGGATAACAAGTGCCTGACCACCTTTCTCGTAGCCACCGCCAACAGCGATGAGGCACAAACAGGCCTTATTGCTGCCCCAATACTGGCAAAACCATGACAAGCCATCTGGTCAATGCGTTTATCCTCACCATCCTTAAGAGAGGAACAATCAGGGTTGTTCAATATGGCCGAGTTGGATAACCCCAAAATAGGGGCGTCCACCTCGGGGGGAGATGCCCAGCGCTTAACCGTATCCACTGGAAAAGGATACCTCTTATCCCAACTTTGGGGAATGCCTGGGAGCCGGGCAGGCCTTTCCCATTCCTTAGAAATAATATTATCAAAATGCTTTTGATTAGGGAATTCCAACCGCGGCTTGGATTCATCATAAAACTCCCCTTGCTGTTGAGGAACCTCCGCCGGAGGCGAGATAGCAAGCACCTCAAACATCTGAGTCAGAACATTAGGAGTATCCAAGGAAGTCCCTGAGCTCCGATCGGAATCAGCACCAACAAATTGCTGATCATCAGAAATATCTGAATCCTCAAATAATTCCCCTTCTTCTAGAGGGGAATATTCTGACCAATCCAGGGCGTCCTCGTCATCATCATATTCAAAATGATTAACCGGTGATAAATGCTTCCTCTTAGCCGGTGCTTTCTTGGCAACCGTGGAGGAAATGAATTTTTCAATACTGGCCAACCTGGCACACACATCAGATTGCGACTGCCCCCCCGTGGCAATCTCACACGGGGCACGGGTCAAAGTGGGAGGGGGAGAGGATGAAGCCGGCTGCGCTGACCCAGATGCCTGGGGACCGGACTGCCGTGTAATAGTCTGCTGTGCACATGATATACATAGGAAAAAATCATCCCCTGTTAGGGATACCCCACAACCCATACACTTCCGGGATTGTCCCGAGGGGAGCCCGGAATCTTGGGATGCCTCCATAAGGTGAACTTGAATAGTCGCTATGAGTGAGGGAATTACGCTATTAAGCAACCCGGGATGCCCTTATATTGTCCAAGTGGGAGGTTTTGTAATAAATAGCAAAAGTACCCAGGTACTCTAGGACCAGGAGAAACCTGAAAAAATTCCTGGCAGTTCAGCCTGAAAAACATAGAAAAAGACAGTAAGAGGTTCTCCCTATATAAACCTATATCTAGTATACCTATATATATATATACATATATATATGCAAATATGTACAGATAAGCAACGGCCGCAGGGCCACTCACTGAGTCTTTGGGCGCCAATACACTGTGTCCTCTGCCTGAGGTAACACAGATCAGAGCGGGAGACGCAGCAGGGGGGCGTGGCCAGCGTGGATCGCGCGCTGCAAGGCTCCGCCCAGCAGCTCCAAACTCCTAAAGGGCGCGGGCTGCGGCCTCATACCGAAGGCCCGGCCCCGCCCCCTCACTGAAGAGCGTGAGGGGAGAAATCCTCTCCTCAGCTCTGAGGTAAAATCCAGCACCTGTCTCAGCTCTGAGGAAAAAAAACCCGTACAGTGTCTGTCAGACGTGAGGGGAATCTCCCCTCCATTAACACTCGCGCACCGGTGCCGCAGGCAGCCGCGGCACCGGGCGCATAATAGAGCCGGTAGCAGCCCGCATAACAAGCGGAGCTGCTCCCCGCTCGGTCACGCTACCAGCTCCAAACTCCTAAAGGGCGCGGGCTGCGGCCTCATACCGAAGGCCCGGCCCCGCCCCCTCACTGAAGAGCGTGAGGGGAGAAATCCCCCCCTCAGCTCTGAGGTAAAAATCCAGCACGGTGTCTGTCAGCAAAAAAGATTGCAACAAGTTTACATTATAACTATTCATACCAGAAAAGTAAACATTTTAAACAAACATTTCAAATAAATCTATTTTCCAGGCGCCCCCATAGAAAAACACCAGAAGCTGAATAAGAGGCCTCCACACAACTAAAAAAGGGGGAATAGGCCATTTAAGGGGAAAATTAAACTCTTGGACAGGGCATCCCAAACTGGAGTCACCAACCCGGTATAACCGCCTACCCTCTTTATAGGGTCTTGCGGTGGAGCATAGCTCCTGAGCACCTGAGGTGCTGTTATACCCTCGCTCGGACAGCAGTCAAGACTGGGAGGCATTTAAATAGCTATATATTAATAAAGGGAATAAAGAGTCCGAACGGAAATAAAAATATATATAGGCCGGGAGTAGACCCGGCTACCTTAAAGTCCCACTGTGCAAGGAGGAGATATCATCTGCTGCTTGCTCGCCGTCTGCAGAGATGAAGACTGGGTAATGAGTGGGAGGTCCCAGGTACTTATGGACTGGGATGGGGCTTTCTTTCCTCCAATCATCTCTGCAGAAGCCCTCTACAGGACCATACTACCCACAGGTAATGAATATCTTGAAGCGGGGTGTGTGACATACTTAGAATAGCAGTAAACAAGAAGCCGGGAGAATTTAACCACCGAAACTGGTAACAACAACCATGGTAACAATCACCATACAGGGGACCCAGAATAATGCAAAACAACAGGGTGGGGTGGAGCAGGATGTACTGTATACGTATAATACCAATTTTACAGGTGAGTATTTCACAGAATTGTATTATTCTAAGTATACAGTACGTCCTGCTCCAGATATAATACTTACACTTGGGACATCCAATAGCAGTGTCCATAAAAGTAGGGTGGGATCCCCAACAAAAGGCAACAGCTGGCAGCTTAAACTACTGCCGCCAGCAAAACCTTGCGGCCAAACACAGCATCAGCTGAGGCCCTAACATCAACCTTGTAAAACTTTGAAAAGGTATGAACAGAAGACCAAGTAGCGGCCTTGCAAAATTGTTCAACAGAAGCCTGGTGCTGGAAGGCCCAGGAGGCCCCAATAGCACGAGTAGAATGAGCAGTAAGACGGAAGGGAGGACTCTTCCCCTTAGCAGAATAGGCCTGAATCACAGCCTGACGGATCCATTTGCTAATAGTAGATTTGGCAGGAGCCAAACCATTCCTAGGCCCAGAAGGCACAACGAAGAGAGCATCAGTCTTCCTGAAAGCTGCAGTGACTACCAGGTAATACTTCAAACACCTGACCACGTCCAAGGAATGCAGAACCCGTTCCTTGTCGTTGCTAGGATTGGGACACAATGAAGGAAGAACAATGTCCTGATTCAAATGAAAAGCAGACACAACCTTAGGCAGAAAATCCGGCTTGAAGCGGAACACCACCTTGTCCTGGCGCCTCTCAT
This sequence comes from Gastrophryne carolinensis, assembly GCA_027917425.1. Classification (NCBI taxonomy): domain Eukaryota; kingdom Metazoa; phylum Chordata; class Amphibia; order Anura; family Microhylidae; genus Gastrophryne; species Gastrophryne carolinensis. The sequence continues at coordinate 237,145,350 of CM051235.1, read as the reverse complement.
AGTACGGAGGCTGAATGGATAGAGCAGCCAGCTCAGACAAACGCCTAACCGAAGTTATGGCCACCAAAAAGACAACCTTGAGGGTAAGAACAGCCAGAGCAGCATCGTAAATAGGCTCAAAGGGAGCACCTTGCAAGGCAGATAAAACCAAGTTTAAATCCCAAACGGGGACCACAGGTTTACGAGGGGGACGCGCATGAGTGACCCCCTGAAAGAAGGTCTTAACCAAATAATGCTGAGCAAAGGACTTCTGAAAGAAGACGGACAGGGCAGAAACCTGACCCTTCAGAGTACTGACTTTTAGACCTAACTCTAAACCATGCTGTAAGAACTCCAGAATCCTAGGGACAGAGAACTCCCTACAGGGAAGAGACCTAGACTCACACTAGTCAATGTAGGTACGCCATACTCTGTAATAGATAGCAGCAGAAGTCTTCTTCCTAGCCTGCACCATAGTACCTACCACAGAGGCAGACAAACCCTTCTCCATCAAGATGGAGGTTTCAGCAGCCAGGCCGTCAAAGCCAGCGTTTGTAAATTGGGATGGCGTAAGGAGCCCTGAGTTAGCAGATCTGGCACCCTTGTCAAATCGTACTGGTCTACTGCCATTTGAACCACGTCTGCGAACCACACTCTTCTTGGCCACCTGGGGGCCACTAGAATCACAGGCACCCCTTCCAGAGCAATCTTGCGCAGAACCCTGCCCAGAAGGGGGAATGGTGGAAATACATACAGGAGCCGAAACTCCTTCCATGACATGGACAGGGCATCCGTGGCCAAGGCCAGAGGATCCTGAGACAGGGATACGAAGGCCGGGAGCTTGTGGTTGTGACGGGATGCAAACAGATCCACATCCGGTAGACCCCAACGGTGACACAGGGACTGGAATACCCTGTTGCAAAGGGACCACTACCCCTGACGGGAAGTCCCCCTGCTCAGAGCGTCTGCTAGCTGATTCTCTGCCCCCGGAATGTAAACAGCCGAAATGCATTGTACATTGGCCTCCGCCCCTGTGAGAATCTGAGACACCTCCTGGAGGGCACTCTTGCTCCGGGTCCCTCCCTGATGGTTGATGTAGGCAACCGCCGTCCTGTTGTCTGAGCGTACCTGGACCGACAGACCCCTCAGGTGTTGGGTCAACCGCTCCAGTACCAACCTGACTGCCCGCAATTCCAGAATGTTGATGGGTAAATGGGCCTCCTGAGGACCCCACTTCCCCTGGAAGCGCAGGGACTTCCAGAATCCCCCCCAACTTGACAGACTGGCATCCGTTGTGACCGTCTCCCAGGAGGGGGCCAGAAAAGACCTGCCCCCTATCAAGTTCCCGTAGTCCAGCCACCACGCAAGGGACTGCCTGACCGAGGGGGGAAGCAGACCCCTTCCAAGGACGCTGGGTTCTTGTCCCATACTGACAGAAGGTGAAGCTGCAGAGGTCTCAAATGGAACTGGGCAAAGGGCACCGCCTCGAAGCTCGCCACCATCAGGCCCACCAGCTGCATTCCTTGCCTGATGGAGGGCTGTGGGCATGAGAGCAGGAACCTCGCCTGCGCAGTAAGAGCTTCCACCTTCTGTTGAGGAAGGAATATCCTTGACTGAACCGTATCCAGAATCATTCCCAGGAACTGAGTCACCGCGGAGGGGGACAGAGAGGACTTGGGGTAATTGAACACCCAGCTGAAGGACTCCAGGGTGGACACTACCAGCTGAGTGTCCAACTCTGCCTGCCGCAGAGACAGAGAGGTGATGAGTATATTGTCCAGGTAGGGCAGCACGCGTATGCCCCTTAGCCTTATCAGGGACATCACCCCTGCCAGCACCTTGGTGAACACCCTGGGAGCTGATGTGAAGCCGAATGGCAAGGCCACAAATTGGTAATGCTGATCTTTCAGTGCAAATCTGAGAAACCTTTGGTGTCCTGGAAACACCGGGACGTGAAGGTAAGCATCCTTGATGTCTACGGACGTCATAAAGTCCCCTGGGCGCAGAGAGCCTATGGCCGAGCGCAGAGTTTCCATGCGAAAGTGCCTGTTCTTGACAAATTTGTTGAGGATCTTTAAATCCAGAATGGGCCTAACTGACCCATCCTTCTTGGGTACTGTGAAAAGGTTAGAATAGAACCCCATGCCCCTGTGTCCTAAGGGGACCTTGCAAATGACCCCTAGATCCAGGAGACCCTGCACGGCCAGCAACAAGACCTGAGCTAAGGCAGGGTCCTGTGGAATCCGGGACCCAATGAATCTGGTGGGGGGCCGTACAGCAAATTCTATCTTGTAGCCGGAGGACACTACCTCCTGAATCCACCGGTCTGAGACGTGGCCCCTCCAGACATGCTCGAAGTGCTGCAGACGACCCCCCCCCCCCCGACGGGCGAGGGCGCCCCTTCATGCCTGGGGCGTCTTGGGAGGGGCTTTGGGCTTGGACCTCCAGGAGGAACCGGGACGGCGTCCTCTATTCCTGTGCCAGGAATCTGCGCGGGACCCAGCGAAGGACACCCCTTTTCCCTGCTTAGCCCCACGGTAGGGGATTGAAAGGGTGCCCTGGCCTCGAAAGGGCCGAATCTGCCGCCTGCGCTGGGGTAACTTGCCTCCTTTGGCAAAGAGGTCTAGACGGTCCCCAAACAGGCGCAGCCCCCTAAATGGAAGCCCAGTAAGGGCTTTCTTAGCGGCATTGTCAGCAGCCCACTGGCGCAACCAAACCACGCGGTGTATAGCTACCGCCAGGGCAGAAGATCTGGCACACATCCTAATAGCATCGTCCGATGCAGACAGAATAAAGTTTACAAACACATCACAGTTAGACAGTGCATTGACAGTATCAGGTGGCAACTCATCTGTTCCATCGAGTGCATTCCTGACCATGGCCCTGAGCGCTACTGCCGTAATGGCTAAGGCTCAAACCGGGCGCAGAGTCGCTCCCCCAAATGCATGGCATGCCAATTGATCAATACGCCGGTCCTCAGAGTCCCGCAGAGTAGTAGTGTCAGGGGAGTGCATAATAGAGGTGTTAGACAACCCTAGAATAGGAGCATCGACCTCGGGGGGCGATGACCAGCACTTAACCAAGTCAGCAGGGAAGGGATACTTCCCATCCACACTCTTAGGGATCCCGGGAAGTCTACTGGGATGTTCCCATTCTTTAAGCACTAGGCTATTGAAATGGGTTTGCTCGGGAAATTCCAGACGAGCCTTAGCAGTATGAAAAAGCTCACCCCTTTGCCTGGGAGCCGCAACAGGGGGAGAGATGGACAAAACTTCAAAAATCTGAACCAGCAGTCTGTCAATATCATCCGAGGTCCAGTGCTCGGAACCAGACTCGTCATGACCCCTTGACTCCTCGTCATATGACCCCGAGTCAGAGAACAGCTCCCCTTCATCCGAGGGGGTATGGCCGTAAGGATGCAACAACTCATCAGATTCCATAGGGAAAAGAGCAGAGTCAGGGGTTAAATGCCGCCTCTTTGCGGTGGCCTTACGTGCTAATGAGCTAGCAAGCAATCTTTCAACACTGGCCAGTCTAGTAGCCACATCAGGATGAGAATCCCCGCTTGTATTGGGGGCTAGACTCAGGCTTGGGGGAGTAGGTGAAGTGAGGCGAGGTGCAGGCCCAGCCACTGAAGAGGCGGGAAGAACCGATAACGCCTGCTGTGCACAAGGAACACAGACCCGTGCATTGTCACCGCTGCTAGGTAAGACCCCACAAGCTACACACAGCCGGGCTTGTCCCGAAGGAACCCCGTTCACAATATCCTGGGATGCCTCCATATGGTGATTTAATCGGCACAATAGGCCAGTAGGGATTGACGCTGTAAGCTACCCTAAATGCCCCAATAACCCGCGGGGAAGTGGGAGTAAATTTAATAGTCTCAACCGGGAGCTACACCCGGCCGGGAGAAGCCACCGGAATCCACGGTCTGAAAGACAAAGGGAACAAGAATGTCAGAGCCATGCGCAAGGGAGTCATAAAAAGTAAAATAAGGTTGCCCGCGAGGGCACTTACAGAGGGGGGAGGACGGTCTTCACCACGCCCGCTCGAGTAAAAATGGCGCCAAGCAAACCTCGGAGGGCGGGGCAGGGATGCGGAGCGTTCCAAGCCGGGACCCTGCCCCCCCCCCCCCCCCCCCCGGAGAGCGCGAAGCTCCAAAAACGCGTAGCCTATAGACAGCAGGGCAGAAACGCCTGAAGTGGAATTGATCGAGTGGATTGCCTCAGAAGAACCACTACAAGCTAAAAAAATAGACGCCGCAGCGTCTGCAAGGTCGCCGCCATGCAGTACAACCATATAGGAAAGACGCGGCGGCGACCAATACAAGATAAAAGTAAACGGCGCGGCTCTGACACCCATTCAAACGCGATACAAAGGCCATAAGCGCGTAATAGGGTACACTGAGGCTGCCATACTCACAAACCCCTCCCCCCCTTTCTTTTCCCCCGGGCTAAGGGGGGAAAGAGGGAGGATGGCGACCCTTTACACAGGGTCCACCGCTACACGGGGCGTGGGGCAAAGATGCGGGAGGGGCATCCACTAAAGGCTCACCATCAGCTTAAACCGCCTACCCTTTAGTGGGGGACTGCGGTGGAGCATGGCTCCATAAGCACACATGGTGCTGCCTACCTTTACCCGACCAGCGCAGCCCAGGCTGGGAGGCACATCACAAGTAGGACGGGTGGGAGTAGTCCAACAGGGCCGAAGGCTGTAATAGCCCCGCTCACCTGCGAGAGAGTTGATACTTCATGCCTTCGCAGTCAGCACTGCAGAGAAATCTGGGGATTTGTGGGAGGTCCCCGGGTATATGAAGGGCCGGGAGGAGCCTGTTTTTGCATGTCTGCAGTGCACAGCGCCATCTGGCGGAGGATAACCCAAGTGTAAGTATATCTGGAGCAGGACGTACTGTATACTTAGAATAGGAGAAGTAGCCACAAAATAATATTTCACACATCGAACCACATCCAAAGAATGTAAGGTCCTCTCCTTGTCATTGCTAGGCTTAGGACTCAAGGAAGGGAGAACTACATCCTGATTGAGGTGGAAGGCCGAAACCACCTTAGGAAGGAAATCCGGCTTAAAGCGGAAAACTACCTTGTCCAAGTGCCTCTCAAAGTAAGGAGCCTGAATAGACAAGGCCGCCAACTCAGAGACACGCCGAACAGACGTAATAGCCACCAAAAAGGCAACTTTCTGAGTGAGCAGAGAAAGAGCAATATCATGCACCGGCTCAAAAGGAGGCCCCTGGAGAGCCGACAGAACCAAGTTTAAATCCCAAACCGGCAGCAAGGGCTCTCTAGGAGGCCGCACATGAGTAACCCCCTGGAAAAATGTCTTAATCAGGGGATGAAGGGCAAAAGACCTTTGAAAGAAAATTGCTAGGGCAGAAACCTGTCCCTTCAAAGTACTGAGCTGAAACCCAGACCATGTTGAAGAAACTCCAGAATTCTGGGAATAGAAAAAACCCTACAAGGCAAGGCCCTATCCTCGCACCAGTTAATATAAGACCTCCACGTCCTATAGTAGATGTTAGAGGAAGATCTCTTCCTAGCTCTAACAAGAGTCTGAACCACCTTCCTCCTTTAAGATGGAGGTTTCAGCAGCCACGCCGTCAAAGCCAGCGTTGGTAAATTGGGGTAGCATAGCTGACCCTGGGTGATAAGATCCGGAAGAAGAGGCAGATAAAACTGATCTACTGCCAGCCGCACGACATCTGAGAACCACACTCGTCTTGGCCAGCTTGGAGCCACCAGAATTGCTGGTGCCCCTTCTAGAGTCAGCTTGCGCACCACTTTGCCCACCATGGAGAAAGGGGGGAACAGGTACAGAATCCCCAGTTCCCTCCAAGCCAGGGACATGGCATCCACTGCCAGGGCCAGAGGATCCTGAGACAGAGACACAAAGGCAGGAAGCTTGTGATTGTGATGTGAGGCAAAGAGATCCACCTCCGGAGTCCCCCACTTGTGACAAAGGGACTGGAATACCTTGGAACTGAGAGACCATTCTCCTCGGCGAAAAGATCTCCTGCTCAAGGAGTCCGCCTTCGTGTTCTCCACTCCCGGGATGTAAATGACTGAGATGCATGGGACATTGCTCTCTGCCCAAACAAGGATCAGAGATACCTCCCTGAGGGCACTCCTGCTGCGAGTCCCTCCTTGGTGATTGATGTAAGTGACCACCGTCCGAATGTCAGATCGGACTTGAACTGAGTCAAGCGAGACAGAACCAACCAAATGGTCCACAGCTCCAAAAGGTTGATGGGGGTATGAGCCTCCCGAGGCCCCCATAACCCCTGGAACTGATGTTCCCTCCAGAAGCCCCCCAGCCCGACAGGCTGGCGTCCGTGGTGACCGTTTCCCAACAAGGGGTCAGAAAGGATCTGCCCTTCAACAGATTGCTTGACACTAGCCACCACTGAAGGGTCTGCTGAGCCCGGGGAGACAGCAGACAAGACTGATCCAATGACAGCGGACACTTGTCTGAAGTCGCTAGAAGATGGAGCTGAAGCGTCCTCATGTGAAACTGGGCAAAATGGCTGCCTCGAAGGAAGCCACCATCAGACCCACCAATCTCATCCCTAGCCGGATAGATGGGCGAGGATTGGAAAGCAAAAGCCGAATCAAATCTTGGATCAGAAGAATCTTGGGCTGAGGAAGGAACAGCCTGGCCTGAAAGGCATCCAGAGTCATGCCCAGAAACGAAACCTCCCTGGACGGGGAGAGGGAGGACTTGGGATAGTTGATCACCCAGCCGAACCTCTCCAGCGTGGATGCCACCATTCTGGTGTCTAGCTCCGCATGGCTGAGAGAGGAGGCCAAAATGAGAAGGTCATCCAGGTATGGTACAATGTGAATGCCCTGGAACCTGAGGAGGGCCATCACCCCCGCCAATACCTTGGTGAACACCCTCGGAGCCGAGGTAAGCCCGAATGGAAGGGCCACAAACTGAAAATGCTGATCTTCCACCACGAACCTGAGGAATCTCTGGTGCACCAGGAAGATAGGTACATGCAGATACGCATACTTGATGTCTATGGACGTCATGAAGTCCCCCTGACGAAGAGAATCGACAGCTGAACGCAAGGTTTCCATGCAAAACTTCCTGAAGCGGATAAACCGATTGAGGAGCTTCAGATCCAAAATGGGTCGAACGGAGCTGTCCTTCTTGGGCACTGTGAATAGATTGGAATAGAATCCCAAGCCCCTTTCCGCGGAAGGCACCGGGCAAATGACAGCCATGTCCAGCAGATAACTTACTGCCGCCCGGAGCCCCTGTGCGGCCAACGGATCCGAAGGCACTCGAGACCTGAAGAATCTTGGAGGAGGCTGGATCTCGAATTCCAGCTTGTAACCGGAAGACACCACTTACAGAATCCATTTGTCTGAGACCTCCTGGTCCCAGACCTGGAAGAAGTGCCGCAGCCATCCCCCCACCCGCAAGGGTGAGGGCGCCCCCTCATTGCTGAGCTGGCTTAGCAGCAGGCTTGGGTTTGAAACTCCAATTGTGACCTGGACGGGCACAACCTCTGCCTCTACCCCTGGAATCACCTCTGAGGGTAGAGAAGGCCAAAACTCTGCCAGTTCTGGCACCACGAAAGGAAGGGTTAAAGGAGGCCACCCCCCGAAAGGGACGACCTTGCCTCTTACACTGAGGTAACTTCCCTCCTTTCGTGACAGAATCTAATCTTTCTCCAAAGAGCCTCAATCCCACAAAGGGAAGTGCTGTAAGCGACTTTTTGGCCACAAAATCAGCCGCCCACTGGTGCAACCACACCAACCACCGAATAGCTACAAGCAAGGCCGCGGTTCTACCACACATGACTATGGTGTCATCCAAGGCGGCAAGCACAAAGGACATGAATAATTCACACACCGCTTAAGGGCGGCAAACTCATCACTAGCCGGGTCAAGCCTGGAGGTACTCAACAGGTCTCTAACCACAGACCTGGTAGCCACTGCCATAAGCGCCGAAGCACAAACAGGCCGCAAGGCTGAACCGACACTAGCAAAAGCGTGGCAAGCCATCTGATCAATGCGTTTATCCTCACCATCTTTGAGAGTGGTGGAGTCAGGAGAATGCAAAATAGAAGTATTGGATAACCCGAGCACCGGGGCATCCACCTCGGGAGGGGACGACCATCGTTTTACCACGTCCACCGGAAAGGGTTACCCAACCTTGAGGAATACCTGGAAGCCGAGTAGGCTTCTCCCATTCCTTAAGAATAATGCCATCAAAATGCTTTTGATTTGGGAATTCCAGCCGCGCCTTGGAAGTCCCAAAGAATTCCCCTTTTTGAGGAGCGGCCTCCTCGGGAGGAGAAATTGCCAGAACCTCAAAAAGGTGAGCCAAGACCTTCGGGCTATCCACAGCATCCCCCTGCCCTTGCTCAGTATCAGCACCAACAAACTGCTGATTGTCAGAACCCTCAGAATCCTCAAATAATTCCCTCTCTTCTAGCGGGGAATAATCAGACCAGTCAAGAAAATCATAATCATCAAACTCAAAAGCCGGCGCGACTGGAGACAAATGCTTTTTCTTAGCCGAGGCCATTCTGGCAACAGAGCCAGAAATAAATTTCTCAATATTAGCCAATCTGGCACACACATCAGATTGCGACTCCCCACCTGTGACAACATCACTAGGAGTACGGATAAGGCAGGGTGGGGAAGGAGATGAGGCCGGGACCCCGGACCCAGATGCCTGGGCCCCCGATTGCTGCATTATGGCCCGCTGAGCACAAGGTATGCAAACAAGTACATTACCCCCCGCAAGGGATGCCCCACAACCCACACACTGCCGGGGTTGCCCCGAGGGGAGCCCAAGTCCAGTATCCTGAGAAGCCTCCATATGGTGATTTTTAATGTAGTCGCAATGACCAGAGGGATTTACGCTGTTAAGCTACCCGGGATGCCCCTTCAAGTCCCAAGTGGGAGGATTTTTGTTTTTTTGTTTTAATTTTTAGGAACCCTAAATTAAATTCTAAGGGACCCTAGGACCGGGAGAACCCCCCTTTTAAACATCAAAAGAAGGGATCCCACCTGGAAGACATGAGAACAGGGAGAACATAAGTGTCAACATGCACATCACCCAACACATATATGAACAGATAAAATGGGGAAATAAACAGAAATTACTCACACCAGCAAAGCGGCGACCGTCAACCCTCACAGCAGCAGATGAGAGCGAGAGCAGGAGAGCAGCGAGGCCGGAAGAAGAGGGGCGGGCCAGCGCACAACGTGGCCGCGCCTGGCTCCGGCCCCGCCCCCTCCCTCACACAGGGCCCGGCCTCAGCCAGCAGAGCGCCTCAGAGAAGCCGTCCTCGACGAGCACCCGGCCCCGCCCCCTCCTTAACTGCACCCGAGTAGAAACCGGCCCAGCTAACAACGGCCGCCAAAACACACCACATATACACACACCATACATACACCTTTTCCCCCAAATAAAGCCAAACAACCCACGGGAGAAAAGGCCTCCCCCCTCCCCAAGGGCCACAGAGGGACACGGTAGGGGAGAGAACCCACACCAATAGGTAAAAGGGACACCGCCTACCCCTTTGTATGGGGTCTCACGGGGGAGCAAGCTCCCATATACACCACAGGTGCAGCCTACCATTGCCTGGACCTTCAGCCTAGGCTGGGAGGCATACTGCTATAGTTTAAATAAAAAAGGTTCAGGCAGCAATAGAAACAAACGGCCTTCAAGGAGGAGACAGCCATCTTCTGACTTGCTTCGCCGACTGCAGAGACAAAAGGCTGGGGAATGGTGGGAGGTCCCAGGTATTTATGGACCGGGAGGGGTTCTTTTTTTCATGTCATCTCTGCAAGATCGCCCTCTACAGGACAGTTACCCAAGTGTCATGAATGTTCGGAAGCAGGGTGTGAGACATACTGGGAATATAGGAAATTAATGGCCGGGTGGACACCCGGCTTACCTGCAAGGAAGGAGACAGCCATCTTCTGTACTTGCTCGCCGTCTGCAGAGACGATTACTGGGTAATGTGAGGGAGGTCCCAGGTATTTATGGACCGGGAGGGGCTCCTTTTTTTCTAGCCATCTCTGCAGAAGTTCGCCCTCTACTGGACATAACCCGAATGTTATTAATCTTGGAAGCGGGGTGTGTGACATACATGGAATAGGGCAGAGGCCCTACCGCAAAGCCGTACCGCATCATCCATGGCAGTAAGGACAAAGGCAACAAAATCAGAGCAAAGTAAAAGGGACCTATAATCCTCCTCCCTGCTACCAGCCGTAGCGCCATCAAGGAGACACTTCAGCGGTTTCTTAAGGGCAATAGCTGTAATGGCAGCAGCGCGGACCAGACGCAGCCCAGCCCCCACACATGTAAAGGCATGGCAGGCCAGCTGATCCATGCGCCGGTCCTCGCTGTCCCGCAGTGTAGTAGTGTCAGGGGAAGGCATGACCGAGGTGTTGGACAGCCCTAGAACGGGAGCGTCCACCTCAGGGGGACACGACCATCGCTTGACCAGGTCGGTAGGAAAAGGATACCTTTTATCCAACCCCTTGGGCACCGTGGGCAATCTACTAGGGCGTTCCCACTCCTTGAGCACCATATTAGTGAAATGGCTCTGCTCAGGGAACTCCAGACGCTGTTTATCAGGACGAAAGAGCTCACCCTGCTTCCTCTTAGCCACCTTAGGGGGAACAATGTGCAAGATTTCAAAAATGTGAGCCAACAGGCTATCAGTGTCCTCAGGGAACCATGAGTCCTCCCCAGACGCAGACCCAGGGTCACTGCCGCCGTGACCCTCCTGCTGGTCCCCAGAGGAGTCAGAGTCCTGGAAAAGTTCCCCCTCCTCTAGGGGGTAAAGGCCAACCAAATCATCAGGTCCCTCATCCTCCTCAGGAAAGAGGGATGTCACGGGAACTAGGTGCCGCTTCTTGCCAGAGGCCTTACGTGGAAAAGGCCTGGCAAGCTGCCTTTCAATTCTGGCCACACGCAGTGCCAGATCAGACTGTGACCCCCCACTAGTATCCCCCTCACTGGGGGCTAAATGCAGTCGCAGGGGGGTAGGCAATGCTGAAGGGGCACAGAGCTGGGAAGCAAAGCGGGCAACCCAGCCTGGGCCACAATGATACCTTGAGCGCACGGCACGCACACCGTGACACTGTTACTCACAGGGGATACCCCACACATGGAACACAGCCGGGATTGCCCCGAAGGACCCCCAAGCACGCTATCCCCAAAAGCCTCCATATGGTGATTAACACAGGCGCAACAGACCAGCACAGGGTAAGGGCTAATAAAAGCCACCCGGGATGCCCTCCCAAGCCAGTAAAGGAAGATGAGGGATGGTAAGGGGTAGGACCGGGAGAAACCACAACCCACAGTTGTCCCGCCTGAAAGACAAGACAAATAAGCATCCCGCAGCACATGCCCCAAGGAAACCAAAAACCCCCCAAGGGGACTCACGGACCAAGCAGGGCAAGGGCACCAGCCTCCAGACCACAGGAGGAAGTGACAACAGACAGGGATAACCGCCGCAGCTCCGGGATGAAGGGCCCCAGACGTGCAGCAGAAGCAAAATGGCGCCGGCAGAGAAACCTTGAGGGGCGGGCCGCGGGAGATCGACGCGATACGTGTCATCCTCTGCCCCTGCGCTCACGTGACCGCGCCATCACACAGTAGAAAAAATGCCTCAGTTATAGCGCCGCCCGCCGCGGAGCGTAGTACAAAGTGGCGACGGCGGCAAAAAACAGTTAAAAACATAGTTAAAGTAAAAAACTGTTTGAAAATAGCTAAAAACCCCGTCGCCGCTACCACCCGCCCCCCTCCCCCGAACACACGACGGGGAGGGGGAGAGGAAGGCGAACGAGCAGCGGTGAGTGCCCAGGCCAGGGATGGGGGGGGGACCCCAAAACAGTAAAAGTACATAGTCCCCAAAACACTCACCCCCTCAGAAGCTAGGACAGGAATTGGTTGCCCCGCTCACCTGCGCAATATAAAGAGCTATCTTCGCAGGATCACTGCAGAGAGAACACTGGATAAGTCTATGCTCTAGTGTACTCTTCTGCAGTACACTGCGCCACCTTGTGGCGGAATTACCCATACGTAAGGATTTTTTGGAAGCAGGCCGTGCCATGCAATGGGAAAAAACAAAAGCGCCATACACGTGTGAAACACACTACATAAAGTACTATGCAAAGGTAAAAGTTGGGAATTTTCCCCTGCCCCCCCCCCCCCTGCAGACTCACCAGGCAAAAACCTGTTTTTGCCTTCTGGTTGTTCCCTTCAGACAGGAACTCCAACCATTGAGGGTCAGCTTCTAAAAATAAAGTTGGCGTTGCGGGGGGTGTCACAGGACCCTGGCACCTACCCTTAAATCAACCCGCACTATTGTTTTAACCAAATTCAGAAGGCATATGTGGGTCCACAGGATCAGTGGGACTGTAGGGGCCGAGAAGACAGACAGGGCTATATCCCCCTGCTGCCCGAATAAAAACCTATATAAGGAAAAAAATAAGTGAATAAGAGAAAATAAGTCCAGGCACAACCTTCACAGTCCAGTCCAACTGCAAGAATGAAACTGGATAGCAGAGAGCAGCTGGAAGTATATATAGGCCAGGAGGAGCCAAACCTTTCCCGCCCTTCAGTCGAGAGTTAACCCATTCGTATCTAATTCACTGACACCCTGGAGTAGAATATGAGAGAAGTAACTTATTTTTCATTTTTTTTTATTTTTTATATCCTCTGTATAGAGGTTTCCTCGGCTTGACACTGCAGTTAACCCCAATAGCTTTAGGTGAATTAGGCGAAGGTGACGGGACAAATAAAATAATGTTCAGCATACATACCCCCATAGGACTAGGACGCACAATATACAAAAGTATACCAGGATTTATACGTTTAGAATGAGGATCAGAAGAAGAACCATTGCCTGCACCTTAGGATTTTTCGGCCTAGTTCCTCCAGACTGTGTTGGGCCAGAAATGAGAGCTGCTGTGGGCTGCCGATTGCTGCTGGACTGCTGCTGCAGTTGCTGCTTTCACCGCTGCCACCGCCATTGCACCCACCGCTCCTCGGGCTCCAAGAGAGACAAGCCACCGCAATGCAGAACATTTCCCAGGGCCAACAGGGAAAGCACAGAATCACCCTCACTTCCAACACATTGATTGGCAGACTGCGCTCCCGCTGGCCCCAGGGACCTTGAACTGCCTGGTTGTCCAGAGCACCACCCCAACCTGTCAGACTGGTCTGTGGTCAGGATGACCCACCAGACTGACCGGAAAGAGTGACCCACTGCCAGCGACTGCTGGCCCAGCCAGCAATTCAGGAATTGCCAGTATTGTCCGTCAAGATGAATCAACAGTCCAACGTCTGCACAGCCCTGCGCCATTTTGATAGGAGAGGTATTTGTAGAGGCCTGGAGTGGAACTGGGCATACGGAACTGCTCCATGACAGACACCATCAGGTCAAGGAGACGCATGCCCTGCCTGATCGTGGAATGTTTGTCAGCAGCACTCTCACCACCTCCGGAAGAGCCGTGCATCTCTGCACCAGAAGAACCCATGCCCGTAGAGTATCCAATGTCATACCTAAGTCGCCACCATGGAGGGAACCACCTGGTACTTGGAGTAGTTGATCACCCACCCGAAAAATTCCAGTGCGGACAGGACCGTCCGTATGTCCAGGTATGGGGTGCAGGAGTGCCATTACCACCGGCCCAGACTATCGTGAGCACTCACGGGCAGTGAACAGCCAGAAATGCAGTGCCACAAATTGCAAATGTCGGGCGCCCACCACAAAGCTCAGGTATTGTTGGTGACCAGATCGTGACATGCAGATAAGCATCCTTTATGTCCACTGTGGCCAGAAAACTATTCTGTTGCAGCGACGTCACAACTGACCTTAAAGATTTGATGCAGGAATCTCTGTTCAGATTCTGGAGATCCAAGATTGGCCGAACAGACCTGTCCTCCTTGGGGATGACAAACAGTATTGAGTAGAAGCCACAGCCCCGCTCTGAGGGGGGTACAGGTACGACAACTCCCGCGTTGCAGGAAGGCTTGACGCCACAAACATGAATGAAGGCCTGGTCCCTGTCTAGGCCTCCCCCGTGTCTTTCGCTTACCCGAAAAATGCTTACAGCGTCTTAAGTCAGTCGAACACCGAGCTTCCGAAGGGGCAAAAAATACAATTCTGTGATTACTCACCTTGTAGAATTGGTATTATAAGTATGCAGCACGTCCTGCTCCAGATAATGATTCATAACATCTGGGATAACCTCCACAAGAGGGCGCTTTACTGCAGAGATGGCAAAAAGAGGCCCCTCACGGTCCATATATACCCGGGACCTCCCACCAATTCCCCAGTATAGAAAAGCAGTAAGAGAACCAGGAGAAGCCAATAGAAACTTAACGTTAACAATGATAATCACCATAAAGAGGATTCAAGATAAAGCAATCAGGGTGGGATGGAGCAGGATGTGCTGCATACTTATAATACCAATTCTACAAGGTGAGTAATCACAGAATTGTATTATTCTAAGTATGCAGCACGTCCTGCTCCAGAAAATGATTCATAACATCTGGGACATCCAATAGCAGTGTCCATAAAAAGGGTGGGTATCCCAAAAAGCAACAATGCGCAGTTCAAACCACTGCCGCCTGCAGAACCTTGCGGCCAAAAAAAAACATCCGCTGAGGCCCGAACATCAACCTTGTAAAACTTGGGTATGAACAGAAGACCAAGTAGCAGCCTTACAAACTTGTTCAACAGAAAGGCCCAGGAAGCCCCAACAGCACGGGTAGAATGAGCAGTAACACGGAAAGGAGGATCCTTTTCCCCTAGCAGAATAGGCCCTAAAGATAACCTGAAGAATCCATTTGCTAATAGTAGACTTAGCAGGAGCCAAACCCTTCTTGGGACCCGAGGGAACCACAAACAAGCCATCCGTCTTTCTGAAAGGCGCAGTCGCCACCAGATAGAATTTCAAATTCCTGACAACATCCAGAGAATGCAAGGCCCTCTCCTTGGAGTTACCAGGATTAGGACACAAGGAAGGAAGCACAATGTCCTGATTGAGATGGAAAGCAGAAACAACCTTAGGCAAGAAATCTGGTTAAAAGCGGAAAACCACCTTGTCCTGGTGTCTCTCCAAGTAGGGGGCCTGAATAGACAGTGCCGCCAACTCAGAGACACGCCTGACCGAGGTGATAGCCACCAAAAAGGCCACCTTCAGAGTAAGGATAGACAAAGCAGCCTCATGCACAGGCTCAAATGGAGGACCCTGAAGGGCAGACAAAAACCAAATTCAAATCCCAGACTGGCAACAGGGGTTTACGGGGAGGACGCACATGAGCGACCCCCTGGAAGAATGTCTTGACCAGAGGATGTAGAGCGAAGGATCTCTGGAAGAAAACAGCCAAGGCAGACACGTGACCCTTCAAGGTACTGAGCTGACCTAGGAATGGAGAACACACGACAGGGAAAAGCCTTAGACTCACAACAGTCAATGTAAGTCTGCCAGGTCCTATAGTAAATGGTGGAGGAGGATTTCTTCCTAGCCCTGACAAGAGTATGAACAACAGAATCAGACAATCCTTTCTCCCTTAGGATGGATGTTTCAGCAGCCAGGCCGTCAAAGCCAGCGTTTGTAAATTGGGATAACAAAGCCGTCCTTGAGTGAGAAGGTCTGGAACCAAGGGAAGAGTGTACTGATCTACTGCCAACTACACAACGTCTGCGAACCACACCTGTCTTGGCCACCTGGGGGCCACCAGAATGGCTGGCAACCTCTCCTGCACCAACTTGCGCAGAACCTTGCTCAGAAGAGGAAATGGAGGGAAGAGGTACAGGAGACCGAATCCCTGCCAGGGCAGAGACAGAGCATCCACCGCCAAGGCCAGAGGATCCTGCGACAGGGAAACAAATGCTGGGAGCTTGTGATTGTGGCGAGAAGCAAACAGATCCACGTCCGGCATCCCCCAACAGTGACACAGGGATAGGAAGACCTCGCTGCTGAGGGACCATTCCCCCAGGCGAGAGGCCCCCCTGCTCAGGGAATCCGCCTCCAGATTCTCCACTCCGGAATGTAAACTGCTGAGATGCACGGAACATTGTCCTCGGCCCAGGACAGAATCATGGACACACCTCCCTGAGGGCACTCTTGCTCTGAGTCCCTCCCCGATGATTGATGTAGGCGACCGCAGTCTGGTTGTCGGAGCGAACCTGGACCGGCAGGCCCCGAAGGTGAGGAGTCAACTGTGCCAGTCCCACCAATTGCATCCCTTGCCGGATGGAAGGACGAGGACTGGACAGCATGAAATGAACCAGAGCTTGAAGAGAATCCACCTTCTGCTGAGGAAGAAAAATCCTGGCCTGATTGGTATCCAGATTCATGCCCAGGAAGGGGGTCACCCGGGACGGGGAGAGGGAGGATTTGGGATAATTGATCACCCATCCAAACGTTTCCAGGGCAGTCACCACCGTCTGGGTATCCAATTCTGCCTGCTGGAGAGAATGAGACGTAATGAGAAGGTCGTCCAGATAAGGGAGAATGCGAATGCCCCGGGCTCTGAGAAGGGCCATCACACCCGCCAGCACCTTGGTGAACACTCTGGGGGCTGAGGTGAGACCGAAGGGAAGTGCCCCAAACTGGTAGTGCTGGTCCTCCACGGCAAACCTGAGGAACCGCTGATGCCCTGGGAAGACACATGAAGGTAAACATCCTTGATGTCTATGGAGGTCATGAAGTCCCCCGGGCGCAAAGAGCTGATCGCCGAGCGCAGGGTCTCCATGCGAAAGCGTCTGGTTCTGATGAACTTGTTGAGAAGCTTTAAGTCCAGGATGGGCCTGATGGAACCATCCTTTTTGGGTACTATGAAGAGATTGGAATAACAACCCTGACCTCTCTCCCCCTGTAGGTTCTGTACAGCCAGAAACAGACCCCAAACTGCCAGGGGGTCTAGAGGAATCAGAGACCTGAGGAATCGTGGAGGAGGCCATGCGGAGAACTCTAGCTTGTAGCCGGAAGACACAACCTCCAGAATCCACCTGTCTGAGACCTGTTGCCCCCAGACATGAGCGAAGAGCCGCAGGCGTCCCCCCACCCGTAAGGGTGAGGGCGCCCCTTCATGGCTGAGCAGGCTTGGTGGCAGATTTGGGCTTGGAGCCCCAGGAGGATCCGGGACGGGCACAGCCTTGCCCCAGAAGTCTCCCCTGTGCACCGCAAAGGAAACCCCCCTCCCTGACCTGGATCCACGAAAGGGAGGGAGTAAAGGACCCCGAACCCCTAAAGGGCCGCAGCTGTCTTTTGCGTTGGGGCAACTTACCTCCCTTTGCAAAAAGGTCCAAACGGTTACCAAAAAGGCGCAGCCCCTTAAAGGGTAGCCCTGTGAGAGCCTTCTTAGCAGCATTGTCAGCTGCCCACTGGCGCAGCCAAACCGAGCAGCGAATAGAAACAACCAGAGCCGAGGTCCTGCTACACATCCTAATGGTGTCATCTAAGGCAGAAAGAACATAAGCGATAAACATCTCACATTGTGATAAGGCTCTGAACTCGGCACTATAAGAATCATCAGGGGAACCTTCCAGAAGGCCCTTGACCAGAGCCCTAATAGCCACGGCAGTAATAGACGCACAGACCGGGCGCAGGGCCGATCCTACACAGGCAAAGGCATGGGAAGCCAGCTGATCAATACGCCGGTCCTCACTATCCTTCATGGTAGTGGAATCAGGGGAATGTACCACAGAAGTGTTGGACAACCCCAAAACAGGGGCATCCACTTCTGGGGGAGTTGACCAACATTTAACCACATCTGATGGAAAAGGATACCTTTTATCCCATCCCTTAGGGATACCAGGAAGCCAGCTAGGCCACTCCCATTCCTTGAGAACCAGATTAAAATGTGCCTGTTCTGGAAATTCCAAACGTGGCTTTGCAGTACCGAACAATTCCCCCTGTTGCTTGGGCGCAGCAGCAGGAAGGGAAATGGAAAGCACTTCAAAGATTTGAGTCAAAAGTCTATGGGTGTCATCAGCATCCCAATGCTCTGAGCCGGCATCAGCGCCAAGGCAATGCTGATCATCTGAAAATTCTGAATCCGAGAATAATTCCCCTTCCTCAAGAGGGGCATAGTCAGATAAATCAAGGAAATCTTCAGTCTCCATAGGAAAGGCTGACGCAGCAGGCGCCACATGCCGTCTCTTAGCTGGGGCCTTACAAGCCGCAGAACTAGCAATCAATCTCTCAATGTTGGCCGGCCTGGAAGAAACATCCGGCTGAGACTCACCACTAGTATTAATCTCACTGGGAGTCATAATCAAGCAAAGAGGTGTGGGAGAAGAAATGGTGGGCCCAGACCCAGACAGCCCAGAATGCCGCGCAAGCGCCTGCTGGGCGCAGGGTACACAGGCCCGCACATCATCGCTCACAGGGGATGCCCCACACACCACACACAGCCGTGCTTGTCCCGATGGGACCCCGAGCACAATATCCTTTGAAGCCTTCATATGGTGATTTTAGTGGCACAACTAGCCAGTAGGAATTACGATGTACAGCTACCCGGGATGCCCCAAATGTCCGCTAGGATAGTGGGAGGATTTAAATATTTAGGCCTCTAATAAAGTTACATAGAACTAATAAAGGGCACAGGACCGGGAGAAACCTCTAAACCAGTTTCCCCTCCTGTAAGACAAAAACATTACACCCCATCAGTTATACTGAAAAAATAAATGAATAATGGCAAAATAAGGCCCGCTGGGGCACTCATGGACCGCCGAAGAGCTAGCAATCGTCCAGGTAGCAGAGACAAGATGGCGCTGGAGGGCTCTGAAGGGGCGGGCCACATGAGGTGAGATGTGGAACGCGCCAAGCGCTAAGCCACGCCCCCTCCAGGAAGCGCGGGGACAGGCCGAGTAGACGCCACCCCGCAGCCAATCAGTATACAGTAGGCCCGGAGTGACGTCACCGCTGACCGCGGACGCCGCAAGGAAATGATAAAGTATGTTTGTAGTATAGAATACCCATACGGACATTCAGGTCATCTCTGTCATCTAGGAGAATACAATAAGAACCATGTGGATTGAGGTAGAGTTGGTTATTCCCTATGTACGGTTTCTTTTAGAAAGATTTAGAAAAATGTAGATGTGCTGCATCCTCCACATGCCTCAAGTTTAAGAACAAAGAAAACAATCCTTGTGTTTACTGGGCTGGCAGGCAGAGTCCTAGTCATTAGGTCAACATGCAAAATAAAGAGAGGGCTGATCTATTCAAATGATAAAAACAGAAAAGATACCACACACATAGTTAAATATCAGCATATTTATTACATTACAACTGATAATTACAAAATACAACTGGACTTTGGATAGAGCTTCTTCCCCCCTCCACTTTGAGGCAAGCAGGTGTTGTGGGTAGCTGTGCAGTCCTTGTGCACCTGTATTCTTCATACAGCACTATGGCTACAATCATATTTTTCCGGGATCTTCTTTGAGGGTCACAGTTCTATTAAACACAATCTGAAAAAAAGAAGATGAAAATGAAGACTGAAATTAGGCCTTCACAGCATCCCAACTTTCCTGGTCTGCCTTTCTGCCATATAGCCCCATGTTCAACACCACAGCATCACCACTCAAAGCACCTATGGAAATAGAGGGGCGCCTACTAGGTTACGTAGGCTTCATGTCACAATCATTGTCCATTTCCCCACCCCCAGTCTTTTAGTGTCCATATTACCCACTCAGTATTCATGCCATAATGCTGGTGACAACATGCTAGATAAGAAAGCTTAACTAATGACAAATATTCTTACTGGCTGAGCTTCCAATGCTGGAGGTTTACATTATGGATGAAATTCACCACCCTGGACGAGCCAAGAGGCGCAATACCTACAATACAGTGTGTATACTTTAAATCCTGCCTGGCAGCTCTAACTCTTAGTGCTCCTAATGGTGAAACACCCACAAAAGACGCTAGAGAGTGCAGACATTTTAGGTCCCCTGTCAGGCAGAGCAAGGAGAAAAGATACTCTGTTCACAGCAGGTACCAGAGCAGTGTCCAGTTTCCTAAAACGTACCAATTTCTGAAATCAGGTTGTGGCATTGTGTAGACATGCCCGGGGAACATTGGGAGCTCAACCTCCATTCACAGGTGAATTGGTGGACAATGCTCTCCCCCTGCATTTGTTATAGGGACTGGAGTATGTTTTGAGTTCAGTGCAACATCGGCAGAGTCCATGGGCATTAGCTTAGTGCAACATGTGCATTTCACTGGATTGAGCTGGGAATGAAGGGGGGGGGGGGGGGGGGCGGGCAGTATGGGACTGACACCGATTTTAAAATTTGACTGGATTGAGTGGTCATTCCCTTTGTGCCCTGGTGAAGTGGGAAGTTCACGGAACGCGTCGGCGGGCCGCTTTATGGGGGGACCACAGGCGTGAGATATTGTCAACATGGTAATGTGATTCTTTTCTCTATATTACTTTCCTGATTTCATACTGCTATTGTGTGACCAGTGTCTTGTGTCTCTCAGACACCCTCTAGTAGTGCTTTTATATTATTAATATATATTTGTTAAACATCCTGTTTAGACTGACCATCTATTGAACTTAGCACCCTGTAGAGATTAAGTGCGTGATAGGGCACTGGCCTCTAGATATTAAATAACTGGTTACATTGGTATCTTTATCATCAGGAGTAAAACTTACTGCTTTGATATGTAAAAAAATACTAAGCCTAATATATGGGTATCACCCCACCCCCCTTCTTTTGTATTATTGTGTATATGTTTTTTAGCACGTTATTTGTTGTGTTTTTATGTGCATTATCCCTCATAGGAGTCTTTTTAATTACCAATAAAATTATACTTTTTACTACAGTATACTGTGGTTTGTCATATTTTTGTGGGTAGAGTCCAGACCATCTGAGGACCTGTGTGGGGTCTCCAGAATCCCCCTCTCCTAGTAGAATTCCCTTTAAAGTAGACTAGGGTCTAATGCCAGCTGCTGTACTGGTTGTAATTGACTATTCACTGTGCAGCAGAGGTACAGCTGCAGCACTGGTTAGTTAAGGGGCGGGAGAAAATACAACTCTGTGAAGTACTCACCTGTAGAGTTGGTATTATACGCATACAGCACGTCCTGTTCCCGAATAGTCATAACATGTGGGTAATCCTCCTCCTCAGGCGCCGTGCACTGCAGACATGTAGAAAACAAGCTCCTCCCGGCCCTACATATACAGAGGGACCTCCCACAAATCCCCAGCATTGAAAAGCAGTGAGAAGAGAAGCCAGGAGGAACCAACCACCCAGAATAACTGGTAGCAATATCTTAATGATAACAATCACCATACAGGGGATCCAGAATTAGTGAAACCAGGGTGGGGTGGAGCAGGACGTGCTATATGCGTATAATACCAACTCTACAGATGAGTACTTCACAGAGTTGTATTATTCTAAGCATACAGCACGTCCTGCTCCCGAATAGTCATAACATATGGGACATCCAATAGCAGTGTCCATAAGCAGGGTGGGATCCCCAGAAAAAGCAAGGCACAGCGGACAGTAAAGGCACTGTCACCTGCAAAACTTGCAACAGGCATGACATGAGCAAGTGCTCTAACGTCAGTCTCATAACAGGACCATGAAGGTATGAACAGAGACAGGCCATAAGTCTAGTAATTGAACTAACAGAGAAAAAACCCTGGTGCTGAAGGGCCAGTGATACCCAAGCACCCATGATAACGGAGTAAACAGTAAAGGGGAAGAATCACTCCCCTGAAGGAACATAGGTCAGTGTAGTGACCCAACCAGCTCACAGGCAAGGAAGCCTTGTGGCAACTCTTGTAACACCCCCAAAGGGAACAAAAACAGGTCACCCGACCAAGGCGGGAATACAGACTCTTAATTATCAGGAAGCCAAGGCTTCCTCAGGATCAGAGAGCATCCAGAAGATCGATCCAAAGGCGCAATGGCGCTGGAAATAGATATCAGGCGCATATCTAAGGAGGCGCCTGTAGACTCCAAGAAGGCCGGCATGGGGAGAAGTGCAAAACCTGTAGAGGGATGTAGGCCCTCATATTAGTATTATTACTAATCAGCCCATGGCTATACTAATGGACTGAATCAAGGGTCCAACAGACCACCTGGACCAGAAGGCCAGCGTAAAAGGAACACCCCCAGGCATGGGTTGCCTGTAGCCGTATATATCTGTACATGTATATATATGTATACATCGAGTCAGGGTTAAGCAACCAGATCCATCGTCTCAGGCACATGTCTGACGGAGTCAGGAGGCCCCAGAGAAGCGGGCTGGACTACAGGGCAACTGAGACAGCATCCAGGCAGGGTCCCCAGGAAGTCCGCAGGGTGAAAGAATGAAAATTGATCCCTACAGGGACTTATGGAACTACTGGGGAGGTGCAGCTAAGCAATCCCCAAGAGAATTCCCTAAAAGGGTGACAGAACCAGACTCCTGCAGGAAGGCAAAGACAGACCTATACCATCAGAGTCCCCAGATGGGGAGCCAACCCCAACTTACGCTGTAATGACTTTAAAGGCCCTGGGAACCGAGAACGTCTAACAGGGAAGAGACTAAGGCCCATGCCAATCAATATGGGATACCACCAAGCCGTTCTAGCCGGAGTAAGGGGAAGCTGGGGAGCTAGCTCCCAACCCCCTCTCATACTAAGTCACCCAGAAGATGAGGCCCGTCCCCAAGGGGCAAATGAATCAGCAGTCAATCCCCAGACAGGAGACCTTATATTGGAAACAGGAAGAGACCTGATAAGGGCAGAAGCGCACCCTAAAAGAGATATCACAATTCAGCAGCCTTCAGCAGAGGCATCTGCGAGCCATTACTCCCAGGGCCGCCTAGGCCATAGATCCCATGGGACTCTCTATCAGGCCAACCGTGCGCAGAACCCAACAGTAGGGTGATGAAGAGAAGGCATATGAAATAACAAGGCTATGCCTAAATACTCAGGCCCCCTGACCGGAGTCAGAATATTCTGGGAGAGTAGGAACAAAGGCGGAGGCCCTGTGTCAGGAGGGAGACCCCTCAGAGCCATGCTAGGCTCCCCGGGCAACACCGGAATAGAATAACCTGCCGCTAAGGGCATCCATTGAAGCCAATACCGCTGAGAAGCAGGGGGAGTAGACCCCCGCCCAAGACAGGAACAGGGACCCTCCAGAGGTAGCAACCTGTCACAATCTTTAGACCAGCATTAAGAACAGGCCATTGTCTTTCAACAGACCAGGAGTCCCCCCATAAACCAACCGATCCTGAAGGGGGAGAAGGCCCGCCATATAGAGTCAACGGGGGCCCACCGTTTCAACAAGCCCAGCAGGTAAGCTGGACCCTCTAAGGGGCCCAACCTAGAACCACGGGGGTTGTGGAAGGAATTTTCCTTTCCGCTGCCAAACCTGCGAGACTTGGTACCCAGGGTGACCATACTCTAGGAGATGCTGGTAAGGAAGGGGAGTGCCCCCCTGACGGGGCCCTTGCATATGGGAAGCTCCAGAGGAACCACCTTACCAAGAAGGCATGAGCACAGACCAAGCACCGGGGTGCTGGGACATATGTAGGTTTAGTAACCTACTGCGCCGAAGACTCGGTATATAAATGACATCATCTTGATGTGCCACCAACAGGCCCACCAGCTGCCATCCCGCCTGGTGAAGGCAAGGCGCCAGTAAAGGGGGGCAGAGCCCCCGTAACCAGGAGTCCCCTAATGCCAGAGAAGAAGGCTGCAAGCCTGAACCGATTTCCCAGGAACGGGGGATAGTGGATAAGTGACCGTGAGGTGATGAGGCGGTTGAGCAACCATCCAGTAGCTTCCAGGGGACACTGTCGGCCAACCGACCCACTTCATCTGATGCAGAGGCTGGGGAGTAAGGAAGACGACCCGGTAGGTCCCAACGCAGAAGCCCCACCTCAGGCGTGTCCCCAGTCATGCCAGGCTAGTAGCCTGGGCACGAAAGAGGCCCCAAATAGTGCCTCAATCCGCAGGGTTGATCCTGCAACACTGTCTAGAAATAGTCTTGGCATCCAGCAGACCCCAGGGAGACTAAGAAGATCTAGAGCTTCGCAAGAGGCCGAAAGCCCCCCGCGCAGGGGGCCCGTGACCTAAGACAGAGTTGTCATATATGGACTACCTGTGAAGGTAGAATTTCTAAGCCTGCCATAGGCCCACGGGGTCCAGACTACCTCATACTGATGAGGGGGGAGGATGGAAAAAATAGAGGCCATAGCCCCATACCGTTAAGGCAAATAACAAGTGCGCCCAACACTGCAGGCCCAGTCCGGCCTGCGCCAGTTTCAGAAGGGAAGGCAGGGACTAAAAGCACCCAGACAAAAAACTGAGGGGGGACCGTCCAGCAAGAACCCATCCTGAGCCCAGGTGGGTTACATCCCGGAACCACCAGAAGGAGAAGGCATATTCCTGGATGTGAGACAGCTGTGCAGTCGTCCCCTCGCCCAGACGGGTGAGGGCGCCCCTTCATGCTTGCAAGGTTTTGGCAGATTTGGACTTGGTCCTGCCAGAAGGCCCAGGGCGCTGCCTGCCAGCGCCATGTTGGAAATCCACGCCGAACAGCTGGAAACACACCTCAGATTCACGTTTGACACTAACGTAGGAAGGTGGAGGGATGACCCTGCCTCGTGGAGGCTGGAGCGGCCTTCTGCGGAAGGGTGCTATAGCCTTTTTGCCAAAAAGGTCCAAGCGGGCCCCGAATAACCGCCGTCCTCTGAATGGAAGGCAAGTGAGAGCCTTTTTTGTAGCTCCATCGGCGCCCCACTGTCGCAGCCAGACCAGGCGGCGAATGGCTACCGCAAGTGCTGAGTTCCTAGCACACATCTTAATGGTGTCATCCAGTGCCAATAGAATAAACTTCACAAAGGCTTCACAGTCTGATAGCGCACTAAACACCCCCCAAGGGAGGTCCTCAGGGCGATGATCCAGTATCTTTCTGACAAAAGTCCTGGCGGCCACCGCCGTGATGGCCGCGGCACAAACCGGGCGCAAGGCCGTCCCGGCACACGAGAAGGCGTGTGAGGCCAGTCTGTCAATCGGTCCTCAGCATCCCGTAGGGTACGGTAAAAGGGAGCAGTCATAAAAGGGGGGTTTGTGACCCCTATAACCGGCGCGTCCACCACCAGGGGAGCCGACCATAAATTGACCACATCAGGGGGAAAAGGGTACTTCCATTCCCAGGCCCCTGGAATCTCTTTAAGCTTACAAGGCGATTCCCATTCCTGGGATATAATATTCTGGAAATGTTCCTGTTCTAGGAACTCCAAGCACCGCGGTTCCATAATCCTGAAATGCCTCCATATGGTGATTTTTAAGCAGTATGACGCAGGGAATTATGCAATAAGCAACCCTGGATGCCCCAAAAACCCGCTAGTAATGTGGGAGAATTTGTAAAGAGGACCCGTTGTAATATATGTTAGGCCGGGGCCGGTAACGAAGTCTTGGCTTCTGAAAGACATAATGGGACAAGGGGAGTGGAGTCAGTGCCATGCTCTGTTTGAAAAACATAGAAACCATACCGCCCCAGAGGGCACTTACATGACCGAGGGAGGAGACGAGCCACACCACGCGCACGCGAAGATAGAGAAAATGGCGCCAGCGAACCTCGAGGGGTGGGCCAGGCCAGGCTGTGACACGAGACGCGTCATGCCGAGTCTCCGCCTCCCCCAAAGAGCGCGAAGCTCCAACCGACGGCAAGTACAGCAGCGGAGAATAAGTAACATCTAATGCTGACACGCTGGAATGAATCTGCCAAAGCAGACTGATAGTAAGAAAGACAGCTCGCACTGTACAGTGAGGCGCGACACTGACCCCCTGATTAAAGGAACAAGGTCTAATGGCGAATGGGCACTAAGGGCTGCCACACACACACAACCCCCCCCCCCTTCCCCCCCCCCCGAGTTCCGGGAGGAAGCGAGGGGAGAAGCTGACTGAGTCTGTGAGGGGCACGGGCAAAAATGCGGGAGGGGCATCCTCTAGAGGCTCACCATCGGCCTAACCGCCTACCCTATGGAGGGGGATTGCGGTGGAGCACGGCTCCATTCAGCACACCAGGTGCTACCTACCTTCACCCGACCCGCGCAGCCTAGGCTGGGAGGCATAATTTTTCTGAAGAGGACGGGTGGAAATAGTCCCAAAGGACCTTGGGCCGTAAGGCCCGCTCGCCTACGAGAGCGTTATACTTCATGTCTTCGCAGTTCCAGCACTGCGGAGAAATCTGGGGATTTGTGGGAGGTCCCTCGGTATATGTAGGGCCGGGAGGAGCTTGTCTTCTACATGTCTGCAGCGCACACAGCGCCTGAGGTGGAGGATTACCCACATGTTATGACTATTCGGGAGCAGGACGTGCTGTATGCTTAGAATATCTAGTTTACTGGCATGGCAGACGCTTGAATATTTATGCTTTGAATGAGGATCCACCACCCTCAAGCATGGTTGTGTAAATGCCCTTACTTTCTGAAAAAAAGTCATACCAGCTTATTGATTACAGGGGAGAGCTACAGCTCTATCTTCCAGGTGCTGGGTTCAGTTTAGATTTGGAACATTTTACGACAAAGGCACAGAATATACACACACTGACCTTCTCCTGAGTGGTGTCGGGATCCACAGAGAAATAGCCCAGCCTCTCAAACTGAAACTTGTCAAAGTGCTTGCAGCTCTTCACAGACTGATCCACCAGGGCATCTGGGATAACGGTCAGCGAGTCCTGTAAAAGGACCGTATTATAAATACAGACTGCAGGTAAAATAAAAATAACCAATAATACTGAGAAATATCAAAGGAATTTAAGTAAATACGAACTGCAAGTTTCCCTTCTCTTCATCTAGACTCAGTCACACAAAATACTCGCCATAGGGTTATCCTTATATTGTTTAGATTGTCAAATTGGAAGAATTTACATTTAAATGTACCTCCTCCCTGTCGGCTCCACCCCTGGAGCAGGTCCACCCCAATTCATTGGGTAGCAAGCAGTCAAGATGCATACGCAGGAATGACAGAGACCATGAAACAAATATAACTCCTAATACAAAACACGTGTATTCAACTAGATAAAATGAACACTTAGCCATGAAATAGGCGAGTGCTGCATGAGTGAAGATGAGTAGAAAGGAACCTTCTAGTAAGTGTTACTAAAACTCCCTTGTCTCTTCTCTTCACTCAGTCACACAGGAAAGCCCTTACCAAAGCGAAGTCTCAAAGCATTGAAGAACTAGAGTTGGCCAGAAAACGTAACTGTATGCTGCACAACATAAAGAGTCAGGAGTTGAGAATTCCCCACTTAAAGTGGACCTTAAAGTGGACATAATTTAATATATATTAAATATATATTTAAATATATTAATTTTAGATGCTCTGGAATAGTTTTTTAAGTGTTTAATCACTTTTTATTCTTTCCTTCACTGGTCTGCAACTCTGTTCAGCAATCTAGGATACGGGGGTCGCCATCTAGGCTCAGTAGCATCACATACTGAGGAAAGGAGAGGGGTCATAAGTGCAGGAGGTTAGGTTATAGCTGTGCTTTGCACAGAGCAGGGCTGGGGTCAGGAAAAGGTCAGCAATCCCAGAATGCAAAGCGACACAGTCAGAGGGCACTTCCTGTTTGCAGGCTGCCTGCACCTCCATGAGCCGCCATCTTGGATGTTTAAAGTCTCAGAAAATGCAATAGATGCAGGTAGGATGATTTTTAATGCGAACAATCTGTATGTACATAGTGTGGGAAACATAAGAGACTCTTATTTAGGACGTGCTATATAAGAATACAGCACGTCCTGTTCCAGAATAATCCTTACACATGGGTTATACAGCCACAAGATGGCGCTGGACTGCAGTAAAAGACTTGTGGCCACTCCTGGCCCCTTAAATAGCCAGGAACCCCCCACTAATTCCCAGTATTGACAAGCAGTTAACAAGAAGCTGGGAGAATCAAAAATGAATAAGAGTCCAAAATGGACAATCACCATACAGAGGTAACCAAGAACAATGATAAATGGCAGGGTGGAACAGGACGTGCTGTATACTTATAATACCAATTCTACAGGTGAGTACTCACATAATTGTATTATTCCAAGTATACATCACTTCCTGTTCCAGAATAATCCTTACACATGGGACATCCAATAGCAGAGTCCGTAAGGTAGGGTGGGATCCCCAAAAGTAACAGCAGGCATTTTAAACCACTGCCGCCTGCAGAACTTTGCGGCCAAAAGCAGCATCAGCTGAGGCCCCAACATCAACCTTGTAAACTTAGAAAAAGTATGAAAAGACGACCAAGTAGCGGCCTTGCAAACTTGTTCAACAGAAGCTTGGTCCTGAAAGGCCCAAGAGGCACCAATAGCACCAGTAGAATGAGCAGTAAGGCGGAAGGGAGGCTCCTTCCCCTTAGCAGAGTAGGCCTGTATCACAGCCTGACGTATCCACTTACTGATGGTGGATTTAGCCGGAAGCAAACTCTTCCTAGGTCCATAAGGAAGAATAAAAAGAGCATCAGTCTTCCTGAAGGATTCAGTAGCAACCAGATAAAATTTTAAAGTCCTAACCACGTCCAGAGAATGTAATACCCTCTCCTTAGGGTTACTAGGATTAGGACACAAAGAAGGCAAGACAATGTCCTGATTGAGATGAAATGCAGACACAACCTTAGGCAAGAAATCTGGCTTGAGCCGAAACACCACCTTGTCCTGGTGTCTCTCAAAGTAAGGAGGTTTAATGGAAAGCGCAGCCAACTCAGAAACAGAAGTGATAGCCACCAAAAAGGCTACCTTAAGAGTCAAAATAGGCAAAGCAGCCTCACGTAGAGGCTCAAAAGGAGGACCCTGCAAGGCAGATAAAACCAAATTCAAATCCCAGACTGGTAAAGGCTTACGTGGCGGGCGCACGTGAGTAACCCCCTGGAAAAAAGTCTTAACCAAACGGTGGTTGGCAAAAGACCTTTGGAAGAAAATAGCGAAGGCTGAAACATGGCCCTTGAGGGTACTAAGTTGAAGGCCCAAATCCAAACCATGCTGCAAGAATTCCAGAATCCTGGGAATAGAAAACACCCTACAGGGAAAAGACTTGGACTCAGACCATGCAATGTAAGCATGCCAGACCCTGTAATAGAGGACTTCTTCCTAGCCCTAATCATGGTGTCAACCACAGAGGCAGGTAACCCCTTTTCCATCAAGATGGAGGTTTCAGCAGCCAAGCCGTCAAAGCCAGCGTTTGTAAATTGGGATGGCACAGCTGCCCCTGAGTGAGCAGGTCTGGGTCCTTGGGCAGGACGTACTGATCTACTGTCTGATCTACTGTCTGCGAACCACAACCTTCTTGGCCAACAGGGGGCCACCAGGATGGTTGGCACCCCCTCCTGGGCTATCTTGCGCAGCACCTTGCCCAGCAGAGGAAAAGGAGGGAACACAGAGGAGCTGAAAGCTCTTCCAAGACAATGCTAGTGCATCCACGGCCAAGGCCAGAGGATCGTGGGACAGAGAGACAAAGACTGGAAGTTTGTGATTGTGACGGGACGCAAACAGATCCACATCCGGCTGACCCCAGCGGTGACACAGAGAGCGAAACACCCTGCTGCTGAGGGACCATTCTCCCAGACGAGAAGTCCCCCTGCTCAGGGAGTCCGCCTCCAGATTTTCCACCCCCGGGATGTACACTGCTGAGATGCAGGGAACATTCTCCTCCACCCATGACAGTATCAGAGACACTTCCTTGAGGGCCCTCTTGCTCCGGGTCCCTCCCTGATGATTGATGTAGGCAACCGCCGTCTGGTTGTCCGAGCGGATCTGAACAGCCGACCACAAAGTTGAGGGGTCAATTGGGCGAGAACCAACCTTACCACCCTCAGTTCCAATATGTTGATAGGAGTATGGGCCTCCTGGGGGCCCCACTGACCCTGGAATTTCAAGGACTTCCAGAAACCCCCCCAACCTGCCAGACTGGCATCTGTTGTTACAGTCTCCCAGCAAGGGGACAGAAAGGTTCTGCCCACCAAGAGGTTCCTTGAGTCCAGCCACCACGAGAGGGACCGTCTGGCCAGGGGGGGCAGAGCAAACACCTGATCCAGGGACACAGGGTCCCGATCCCACACCGACAATAGGTGCAGCTGCAGAGGCCTCATGTGAAACGAAGCATAGGGTACCGCCTCGAAGCAAGACACCATCAGGCCCACCAGTTGCATCCCCTGCTGGATGGAGGGATGAGGACAAGAAAGAAGAAACTGGGCCTGAGCTTGAAGACCTCCACCTTCTGTTGGGGGGAGACAAACCTTGACCTGAGATGTATCCAGAGTCATGCCCAGAAAGGACCTCACCAGGGACGGGAACAAAGACTACTTGGGATGGTTGATCACCCAGCCGAATGACTCTAGTGTGGTCAACACCACCTGGGTATCCTGATGGAAGGACTGGGACGAGATCAGAATGTCGTCCAGATAAGGAAGGATGCGAATGCCCTGAGCTCTCAGCAGAGCCATCACGCCCGCCAGCACCTTGGTGAATACCCTGGAGGCCGAGGTGATACCGAAAGGCAGTGCCACAAATTAATAATGCTGATCTCCCAGAGCAAACCTGAGGAATTTCTGATGACCTGGAAAGATTGGTACATGAAGGTACGCGTCCTTGATGTCTACTAAGGTCATGAAGTCGCCTGGGCGCAGTGAATTGACAGCTGAGAGCAGGGTCTCCATGTGAAAATGCTTGAATCTGACAAACTTGTTGAGACACTTTAAATCCAAGATGGACCTAAGGGACCCATACTTTTTGGGGACAGTGAAGAGATTGGAATAGAAGCCTCTGCCCCTTTCCCTGAAAGGTACAGGGCAGATGACCCCCAACTCCAGAAGGTTTTGAACCGCAAGGCACAGGCCCTGAGCTGACTGGGGGTTTTGAGCCATCCGGGATCTGAGGAATCTTGGGGGCGGCCAGGAAACCGGAGGAAACCACCCTCCTGGATCAATCTGTCTGCTACACGTCGCCTCCAGACGTGAGCAAAGAGCCGAAGCCTTCCCCCCACCTGGATGGGTGAGGGCGCCTCCTCATGCCTGAGGGGGCTTAGGGGAGGATTTGGGCATGGGACCCCAGGAGAGGCCGGGGCGGCCACGTCCTCTGCCCCTGCCCCAATAATCTCCACGTGCTCCAGCAAAGGAAGCACCTCGACCAGCCCTGGAAGCGCGGAAGGAGGGGAGAGAGGCAGCAGTCCCCCAAAGGGCCGAGAAGGCCTCCTAAGTTGAGGTAACCTACCACCCCTGGCAAACAAGTCCAAGCGTTCACCAAAGAGGTGCAGCCCCTTAAAGGGAAAACCAGTGAGAGCCTTCTTAGCAGCGTTATCAGCTACCCAGTGACGCAGCCAGACAGCGCGACGTATAGCCACTAACAGAGCAGATATCCTCCCACACATTCTAATGCCATCATCCATAGCAGATAGAACATATGAAACAAATTCATAGCAAAGCAGGAGGGATCTATACTCATCTCCTCCCGCAACATCAGAAGCCTCATCTAAGAGACTCTTAAGCAGCCCTTTAATAGCAATAGCTGTAATGGCCGAGGCACAAACCGGGCGCAGCGCAGTCCCCACACAGGCAAAGGCATGACAAGCCAGCTGGTCCATGCGCCGGTCCTCACCATCCCGCAGGGTAGTAGTGTCAGGAGAATGCATGACAGATGTATTTGACAACCCCAGAACCGGCGTGTCCACCTCGGGAGGACATGACCAACGCTTAATCACATCAGCAGGAAAGGGATACCTCTTGTCCCAACTCTTGGGCACCCCAGGTAGCTCGCTAGGCCGTTTCCATTCCTTGAGCACCAGATTATTAAAGTGAGTCTGCTCAGGCACTTCCAAGCGTGGCTTCACTGTATGAAAAAGCTCACCCTGCTACTGCGGAGCCACGGCAGGAGGGGAAAATAACATTTTGTGAATACTCACCTGTAAAATGGGTATTTTAAGTATGTCACACACCCAGCTTCAAGACATTCATTACACTTGGGTATACTGACCTGTAGATGGCGATAGGTTCACCATATAAAGGATCCAGAATACAAAATGGCAGGGTGAAGCGGGGATCCAAAAAAACAAGGCACAAACTTAAACCACTGCAGCTTGCAGAACTTTGCGGCCAAAAACAGCATCTGCTGAGGCCCGAACATCAACCTTGTAAAACTTGGAAAAAGTGTGAACCGAAGACCAAGTAGCAGCCTTACAAACCTGCTCAACAGAGGCCTGGTGCTGGAAGGCCCAGGACGCCCCAACAGCACGAGTAGAATGAGCAGTAACACGAAAAGGGGGAACCTTCCCCTTGGCAGAATAATGGAAGACTTGGCAGGAGCCAAACCCTTCCTAGGCCCAGAGGGCACCACAAAGAGAGAGTCAGTTCTACGAAAAGGAGAAGTAGCCACCAAATAGTACTTCACACAGCGAACCACATCCAAAGAATGCAAAACCCTCTCCTTGTCATTGCTAGGCTTAGGACACAAGGAGGGTAGCACAATATCCTGATTCAGAGGAAAAGCAGAGACCACCTTAGGAAGGAAATCTGGCTTGAAGCGGAAAACAACCTTGTCCTGATGCCTCTCAAAGTAAGGAGCCGAAATAGACAAGGCTGCCAACTCCAAAACACGCCGAACAGAAGTGATGGCAACCAGAAAAACAACCTTCTGAGTAAGCGTAGAAAGCGCAATATCCTGCAAAGGTTCAAAAGGAGGACCCTGCAAGGCAGAAAAAACCAAATTCAAATCCCACACTTGGAGCAAAGGCTTCCTAGGAGGCCGCACATGTGTAACCCCCTGGAAAGAGGTTTTAACCAGAGGATGAAGAGCAAAAGACTTTTGAAAGAACACGGCCAGGGCAGAAACGTGCCCCTTCAGCATACTAAGCTGCAAACCTTGGTCAAGACCATGTTGCAGAAATTCCAAGAACCTAGGAACAGAAAACGCCCTGCAAGGCAAGGCCCTTACCTCACACCAATCAATATACGACCTCCAAGTCCCATAATAGATGGCAGAGGAAGACTGCTTTCTAGCCCTAACCAGAGTCTGAATGACAGCATCAGAAAGACCTTCCTCCCTCAAGATTGAGGTTTCAGCAACCACGCCGTGAAAGCCAGCGTTGGTAAATTGGGGTAGAGCAGTGGAGCCTGAGTGAGCAGATCTGGCAGAAGGGGCAGGTCTAACTGATCCTCTGCCAACCTTACCACGTCTGCGAACCAAACCTGTCTTGGCCACCTTGGAGCCACCAGGATAGCTGACGCACCCTCTAGGGCCAGCTTGCGCACCACTCTGCCCACCATGGGAAACGGAGGGAACAGGTACAGAAACCCCAGATCCCTCCAGTTCAGAGACATGGCATCCGCTGCCAGAGACAGCGGATCCCGCGAGAGAGACACAAATGGCGGAAGCTTGTGATTGTGACGAGAGGCAAAGAGGTCCACCTCCGGAGTCCCCCACCGGTGGCAAAGCGACCGAAACACCTTGGGGCTGAGCGACCATTCCCCCCGGCGAGATGACCCCCTGCTCAGGGAGTCTGCCTCCGTGTTCTCCACTCCCGGAATGTACACCGCCGAGATGCATGGGACATTGCTCTCTGCCTAAACAAGGATCAAGGACACTTCCCTGAGGGCACGCCTGCTGCGAGTCCCTCCCTGGTGATTTATGTAGGCGACCGCCGTCCGATTGTCTGACCGGTAGGCCCCGCAACTGAAGAGTCAAGTGAGCCAGAACCAACCTGATGGCTCTCAACTCCAGCCTCCAGAGGCCCCCACAGGCCCTGAAACTGAAGATCCTTCCAAAATCCCCCCCCCCCCCCCAACCTGACAGGCTGGCATCCGTGGTGACCGTCTCGCAGCGAGGAGTCAGAAAGGATCTGCCCCTCGTCAGATTGCTTGGTTTCAGCCACCACCGAAGGGAATGCCGCACCCGGGGGGACATCAGTAAAGACTGATCCAATGACAGCGGGGACCCGTCCCCGGCCGCCAAGAGATGGAGCTGGAGCATCCTTGTGTGAAACTGGGCAAAGGGAACCGCCTCGAACGACGCCACCATCAATCCCACCAGTCGCATCCCTAGCCGGATGGACGGGTGGGGGATGGGTAGGAGAAGCTGAGTCAATTCCCGAATCAGAAGAACCTTGGCTCGGGGGAGAAACACCCTGGCCTGAGAAGTATCCAGCGACATTCCCAGAAACTCCACCACCCTGGAGGGAGTGAGGCAGGACTTGGGATAGTTGATCACCCAACCGAAACTCTCCAGAGTGGACACCACAGTCCTGGTATCCAGCTGCGCCTGACTTAGGGAAGACGCCATGATGATAAGATCGTCCAGATAGGGCACGATGCGGATACCCCTGGCTCGAAGGATGGCCATCACTCCTGCCAACACCTTGGTAAAAACCCTTGGAGCCGAGGTAAGGCCAAACGGAAGAGCCACAAACTGAAAATGCCGATTGTCCACGACAAACCTGAGGAATCTCTGGTGTGCCAGAAATATTGGAATATGCAGGTAAGCATCCTTGATGTCTATGGACGTCATGAAGTCCCCCTGACGAAGTGAATGGATGGCTGAGCGCAGAGTTTCCATACGGAACTTCCGGGGACGGACAAACCTGTTGAGCAACTTCAGATCCAGAATAGGACGCACGGAACCGTCCTTCTTGGGCACCATAAACAAATTGGAATAGAAGCCCAGGCCCCGGTCAGAGGGGCTTCGGACAGATGACAGCCATGTCCGCGAGACTTGCTACTGCCGCCCGAAGCCCCTGGGCGGCCAGAGGATCTGACGGCACCTGAGACCTGAAGAATCTGGGAGGGGGCCGAACTCGAACTCCAGCTTGTAACCAGAAGACACCACTTTCTGAATCCACCTGTCCGAGACCTCTCGGACCCAGACCTGGGAGAAGAGTTGCAACCGCCCCCCCACCCACAAGGGTGAGGGCGCCCCCTCATTGCTGAGCCGACTTGGCAGCGGCTCTAGGCTTGGAGCCCCAACTGTGTCCTGGACGGGCCCGACCCCTGCCCTTAGGCCAGGAATCACCTCTGGACGAAGGGAAGGCCGAACCCCTGCCAACTCTAGCCCCACGAAAGGACTGAGAGAAGGAAGCCGCCCCCCCCAAAAGGGCGACGCTGCTTCTTACGCTGAGGTAACCTACCTCCCTTTGCCACCGAATCCAATTTTTCTCCAAAGAGCCGCAATCCCACAAAGGGAAGGGCCGTGAGCGACTTTTTGGACACAAAGTCAGCCGCCCACTGACGTAACCAAACCGACCGGCAGATAGCCACAAGCAGGGCCGTAGCTCTGCTACACATCAGCAATGTGTCATCCAGGGCGGACAGCACAAAGGACAAAAATAACTCACAGCGCTTAAGGTCGGCAAATTCCTCACTAGCCGGGTCAAGCCCGGAAGAGGTCAATAATCCTCTAACAACCGACCTGGCAGCTACCAATACAAGCGCAGAAGCACAAACCGGCCGGTCCAACACTGGCAAAACCATGACAAGCCATCTGGTCAATGCGTTTATCCTCACCATCCTTGAGGGTAGTGCACTCAGGAGAATGGAGGACTGAGGAGCTGGACAACCCCAAAACAGGAGCATCCACCTCGGGGGGAGACGAACAGTGCTTCACTGCGTCCGCCGGAAAGGGATATTTCTTGTCCCAACCCGGAGGGACACCCGGAAGCCGCGTCGGCCTCTCCCATTCCTTGCGAATGATACCATCAAAATGCTTTTGATTAGGAAATTCCAAGCGGGGCTTCGTCACTTCAAAGAACTCCCCCTTGAGCGGAGGAGCCGCCTCGGGGGGAGAAATAGCCAGGACCTTAAACATATGAGCCAGGACCCTAGAGGTATCCGAGGAATCCCCCTGGCCCTGCTCGGTATCAGCGCCCACAAACTGCTGATCGGAGTCCTCAGACTCCTCATACAACTCCCCTTCCTCACGCGGGGAACAATCAGACCAATCCAGGGAGTCAAAATCCTCCCTATCAAAGGCCTGCGCAGCCGAATACAAATGTTTTCGTTTTGCCGTGGCCTTCTTTATGATGGCACTGGAAAAAAATTTTCAAGATTGGCCAATCTGGCACACACCTCAGATTGCGACTCCCCGCTAACGACCACATCACAAGCACGTGTCAAGTGAGGGGGAGACGGAGAGGAGACTGGCGGAGCAGAACCAGACGCCTGAGATCCGGTCTGCCGCGTAATAGACCGCTGCGCACAGGGTACACACAGAAATACATCATCCCCCAAAAGGGATACCCCACATCCCAAACACAGCCTGGATTGCCCCGAGGGGGGCACCAGCCCAGGATTTTAAGCCAGCTAAAATTTTAACCAGGGACCCCTTGGACCGGGAGAACCCCCCTTTAATATGCTGAATGGTCCACCTGGAACACAAAGACAAGCACACGCTCAGACCATGCCAGAATAAAGGGTTAAAAGACAGATGAAGCTGATGGCCATCAGGCCACTCACCATACCTACAGAACCGCACGTCCAGGCACAATGAAGACCGCTATGTGCAGCAGGAGGAGGGAGGGAGGGTGGGTGGGCCGGCGCGGTTCGCGCGTCGCACCCGGCTCCGCCCCCTCCCCCGTCTCTCCCGGCCAGAAGCCAGGACTTTGATGACAAATGCACCCGCAGCACGGGGGCAGGCCGTGGTCGCGCGTGAGCGCCCGGCCCCGCCCCCCCCTGCCCAGAGGAGAGGACCTCATGGGCTAACCGGCGGCCGGCGCCAGCACAAGTAAAAGACACACACAGTGAAGCAAAATCACACACACACAATAAAGAAGTGAATCCATAAGGGACCCGGCCCACACCCTCCCCCCCTCTAAGGGTATCCGGGAGAGGGGGAATCCAAGCCAGGGTAGGGCCAAGGGACGGGGCATCCCAAACCGGGATCACCAACCCGGATAGCCGCCTACCCCTTGCTATGGGGTCTCACGGCTCCTAAGCACCAAGGGTGCCAACTACCTTTGCCCGGACCAGCAGCCTAGGCTGGGAGGCAGGAATATTACATAAGGGGATCCGGGCAGGAATAGAAGAAAAAGAAGGCCGGGAGCTATCCCGGCTACCTGCAAGGAGGAGACATCATCTTCTGACTTGCTCGCCACTGCAGAGATAAAAGACTGGGTAATGAGTGGGAGGTCCCAGGTATTTATGGGCCGCGAGGGTCTTACCTTTTTTGATATCTCTGCAAGATCGCCATCTACAGGTCAGTATACCCAAGTGTAATGAATGTCTTGAAGCGGGGTGTGTGACATACTTAGAATATACAAAGCACCTCAAAGATGTGAGACAACAACCTATCCGTGTCATCTGAGGACCATTGGTCTTCTCCAAAAGGAGACCCGGTATCACCATACACCCTAGGTTGTTCCTCAGATGATTCTGAATCAGAGAATAGTTCCCCCTCCTCAAGGGGACCATAACCCGAGATGTCAAAAAATTCCTCAGCCTCAACAGGGAAGAGGGAAACAGCGGGGGATAGATGCCGCTTCTTGGCAGAAGCCTTACGTGTGCCCGACCCAGCAATATGCTTTTCAATGCAGGCCACCCGTGCAGCCAAATCGGATTGAGACTCACCGCTAGTATGCCCCTCGCTGGGGGTCAAATGCAAGCGTGGGGGGGTAGGTGAAGCCAAAGGGGGCGCCGCACCAGGGCCCGTAGCAGGCGACCCAGACTGCAGCGCAAGTACCTGCTGGGCGCAGATTGCACATACCCTGACATCTTCACTTATAGGGGAAACCCCACACACAACACACAGCCGGGCTTGTCCCGAAGGAACCCCAAGCACATTATCCCCAGAAGCCTCCATATGGTGATTTTTACAAAAGTATGCACAATAATCAGAACAGGGACACAGCTAAACAGCCACCCTATTTGGGATGCCCCCCGAAACCTGCTAGGGGAAGGGGGAGATTGGCAATAGGCAGGGCCGAGAGAGCCACAGTCAAGGGACCCGCCTGCAAGACACAATAATGTACACCATAAGCATCCCTAGCCATACAAGAATATCCAAAGATAAAAACCCCATAAGGGACTCACGGACCAAGCCGGCAAGTGCACAGATAAGCCGATCAACCACCGCGTCGCAACACAGCAATGGAAGGACCACAAAATGGCGCTGACAGCAGTACCTAGAGGGGCGGTCTGCGGGCGCATGACGCGGAACGCGTCAACCGCGGTAACCGCGGTAACCACGGTATCCCCCCCCCCCCCCCCGAGGAGCGCAAAAACAAGTCAAGTAACACGCCGGCGCCATGAAACTTAAACAAAAAACACAGCAAAATCGCCGACCACCGTGGAGCGCTGTACAACGGCCTCCACACACACCAAACACAAGTGACAAAAACAGTAGCAAACACACCAGAGTACTCCCCGGGCGTCCCCTGCCGATCACGCGGAATGCAATGAGGGGGTCCTGCACCACCATAAGCGTGAAAAGGAAGGGAGGGGGGGGAGGGATAATATCCCGAGATAAAGGGGCTGGGGGCATCCCAATGAGGCTCACCATAAAAAGCCTGTCGCCGACTACCCTTTGGTACAGGGTCTTGCACCTGACCAGACCCTAGTGCTGTCCTACCTTCACCCGAACCATCAGCCATGGCTGGGAGGCAGTGGGTCCAGACTGGGTGGAAATAAGCCTGCAGGGCCCTAGGCAAAGCCCACTCCATGCGCAGAAGAGAGCCATCTTC
Source organism: Gastrophryne carolinensis (assembly GCA_027917425.1). Taxonomy (NCBI): domain Eukaryota; kingdom Metazoa; phylum Chordata; class Amphibia; order Anura; family Microhylidae; genus Gastrophryne; species Gastrophryne carolinensis. The sequence continues at coordinate 237,106,703 of CM051235.1, read as the reverse complement.
ATCTTCGCAGTCCAGACTGCAGAAAGAATCTGGGAATTAGTGGAAGGTTCCTGGCTATTTAAGGGGCCGGGAGTGGCCACAAGTCTTTTTCTGCAGTCCAGCGCCATCTTGTGGATGTATAACCCATGTGTAAGGATTATTCTGGAACAGGACGTGCTGTATACTTGAAATAGTAGCATCAGCCGAAGTCCACACATACACACCCTGTAAAATTTGGAGAAAGTGTGGACCGACGACCATGTAGCTGCCTCACAGACGTCCTTAAATGTTTGATTGTGTCCTTGTGCCAAAAAGCCCAGTATGATCCTAGCCATAATGGGCAATCTTACCTGAGGATAAGCAAATTCATGGTAGCCATGATGCTTTCAATAAAGTCCTAAATGCCATCGTCTGAAGGTCAACTTCCTTGACAGAATCCTCTTCTGCCTCAAATGCCCCTGAATAGCATCTGTCTTGGCACAGAGTACTCAGTGGTAGGGGGATTCGATGGGGTTGTGCCTTTCCTCTAGCATACAGTACATTGCATGTGTCGCATTTTATGCAGAATGTCTCTTTGCAGGTTCTGCTATATGCGTTGTATATCGCTCCATGCCCTAAATTACATTCCACACATTCTCAACACTTGGCCGTGACTGAGAAGTTGAGGGGAGAAGTCCCCATAGGCGAAACTGGCCTTCGCCTGATAGTCTCTTTTCTATTTTTTTTTTTTTACCACCCTGCTTACAGAGGACTCCCTAACCACTGCATAACCCCAAAAAATACCATTTTGTGAGTACTCACCTGTAAAATGGGTATTACGAGTATGTTACACACCCCGCTTCCAACATTCATGACAATTGGGATACCGGCCTGTAGAGGGCGAGATGACATGGAAAAAAGGAGCCCCTCCTGGTCCATGAGTACCCGGGACCTCCCACTATTTCCCAGTCTTTTAAAAAAGCAGTTAGAAAACCAGGAAGAGCAAATTATATAGTGAATTAAAAATAATAACAAACACCATATAAAGGACCCCTGAACAAAAAAGGGCGGGGGAAGCGGGGTGTGACACATACTCGTAATACCCATTTTACAGGTGAGTACTCACAAAATGGTATTATTCCTAGTATGTCACACACCCCGCTTCCAACATTCATGACACTTGGGATATCCAATAGCAGTGTCCATAATGGGCGGGGATCCCACAAGGCAAAAATGCATAACTTAAATAACTGCAGCATCCGCTGAGGCCCGCACATCAACCTTGTAAAACTTAGAAAAAGTATGCACCGAAGACCAAGTAGCAGCCTTGCAAACTTGTTCAACAGACGCCTGGTGCTGAAAAGCCCAAGAAGCCCCAACCGCACTAGTAGAATGAGCAGTAACACGAAAAGGGGTAACCTTCGCCTTAGCAGAATAGGCCCCAACAATGGCCTGACAAATCCATTTACTGATGGAAGATTTGGCGGGTGCCAACCCCTTCCTAGGCCCAGAGGGCACAACAAAAAAGTCATCTGTCTTACGGAAAGCAGAAGTAGTAACCAAATAATACTTAACACAACGAACAACATCCAAAGAATGTAAAACCCTTTCCTTGTATTACTAGGATTAGGGCACAATGAAGGAAGAACTATATCCTGATTTAGGTGGAAGGCAGACACCACCTTAGGAAGAAAATCTGGTTTAAAACGGAAAACCACCTTATCCTGATGCCTTTCGAAGTAAGGGGCCTGGATAGACAGGGCCGCCAATTCAGAAACCCGACGGACAGAGGTAATAGCAACCAAGAAAGCAACCTTCTGAGTAAGAATATGAAGAGGAACATCCTGCAATGGCTCAAAAGGAGCAGTCTGCATGGCAGAAAGCACCAAGTTAAGATCCCAAACTGGAAGTAGGAGCTTTCTAGGAGGCCGCACATGCGTGACCCCCTGGAAAAAATACCCTAGAGGGCAAGACCCTAGACTCACACCAATCAATATAGGACCTCCAAGTCCTGTAGTAAACAACAGAGGAAGACTTTTTCCTAGCTCTAACAAGAGTCTGAATGACCGCGTCAGAAAGACCTTCCTCCTTTAAGATGGAAATTTCAGCAGCCACGCCGCCAAAGCCAGCGCTGGTAAATTGGGGTAACAGAGTTGACCCTGGGTGATGAGATCTGGAAGAAGAGGCAGATGCAACTGATCCTCTACTAGCCTTGTGATGTCTGCGAACCACAGACGTCTTGGCCATCTTGGAGCCACCAGAATTGCTGGTGCCCCTTCCAGAACTAGCTTGTGCACCACCTTGCTTATCATGGAGAATGGGGGAAACATATACAGAAACCCCAGATCCTTCCAGCCCAGAGACATGGCATCCGCTGCCACTGCCAGAGGATCCTGGGATAGAGACACAAAAGCTGGAAGCTTGTGGTTGTGACGAGAAGCAAACAGGTCCAACCGTGGAGTCCCCCACTTGTGACAAAGAAACTGAAAGACCCTGGGATTGAGAGACCACTCTCCCCGGCGAGTGCATGCTCTGCTCAGGGAGTCTGCCTCCACGTTCTCTATCCCCGGAATGTAAACTGCCAATATGCAGGGAACATTGATCTCTGCCCAGTGGAGGATCAGAGATACTTCCCGGAGGGCACCCCAACTGCGAGTCCCTCCTTGGTGATTGATGTATGCAACTGCTGTCCGGTTGTCTGACCAAATCTGAACCGGCAGCCCCCGCAAAAGATGAGTCAGTCGGAGCAGAACAAGCCGAATGGCCCGAAGTGAGGGAGTGAGCCTCCTGAGGCCCCCACAACCCCTGGAACCGGTGCTTCCTCCAGATGCCCCCCCAACCCATAAGGCTGGCATCCGTAGTGACCAACTCCCAACAGGGGGTCAGAAATGACTTGCCGTTTCTGAGACTGATCGAAGTCAGCCACCTCTGAAGGGACCGCAGAACACGGGGAGACAACAAACAAACCCGATTCAATGACAGAAGACTTGTCCCACTACGCCAAGAGAAAAAGCTGAAGCGTCCTCATATGAAACAAGGGACTGCTTTGAATGTGGCCACCATCAGCCCCACTAGCCTCATCCCCAAGCGGATAGGCTGACGAGGATTGGACAAGAACAGACTAATTAAGTCTTGAATCAAAACAATTTTGGACTGAGGAAGAAATACCCTGGCCTGAAGGGTATTCAGAAATAAGCCCAGAAAGGGAATCTCCCT